>OZ010591.1:96455011-96602511 GCA_963932145.1 Acanthosepion lycidas
TACGATTGCTGTTAATATATTTGTTTAACTCAGTTCATCTCTTTGTGTCTTTATTCTGGTCCTAACGAGGCCACAACATAATGTTTTCTGTTTTGTAATTCTTTAGTATCTGTCTATATATCTGAGATGAGGTATTATGTACACTATTTACATTATTCGGACTATTTTCTTCATCTTTGTTGTAATTCTTTCACACCCACTAACCCCTTGTGTTTTAGTGGCTTTGCTGCCTTGGTTAAAAATAAAAAAGTGTTTGCAGATGATTTTTTTCCCTATATTCGTTTACAAATTTTTTTTTTTTTTATATATATATTTTGGATTGTACAATATATTGTTTCTATTTCTGTTGCTTTTTTTTTTCTATTCGGTAAATATTTCGGATTCCGGAAAAAAAACGAACACTACCATTATATGAACAAAATATCTATAAACAAAAACAATTTTCTTCCAGTCGCAATGATGGAGAAAGCATTACCTCGCACCATCGCCAGTGAGACACGCTGCAAGAGCCACTGCATTTCGCGAGCCTCGTCCCTTAATCGAGACGGTTCCCGCCAACTTCCGAAAATGTATCGGCACAAGTCGCATCCCAAATCAACGACTTCCTATTTTAGAAGGCAAAATGGTAATCCCATCCGGCCGCTTTCCATCACCACGGTCGAGGCATAAAGCTTCGATTTGAGAAGGGAATCCAGCTGCATCCAGACCTCTTTTGATGATGTCGTTTATTTTTGCATGCCTTGGAAAGCGGACTGCACTAGGACGACGAGAGAGCATGCAAACCAAATTCATCAATGGAAGCTCCGCATCTGTGACGGTTATATAATTTGATCCCAAGACGGATCGCGACACCGACTCGCATGCACTCATCATCTAGAAGGGTACCGGTAGATGAAGAGGGCACTGAGTTGAGCCAGGCGCCACTACTTGGTTGTGAAGCAGATAGTAGACAGGCGAGGCAATGCTAATCCAGAGAGAGCTTCAAATTAATAAAATTGGCCCCGAATTTTATTTTATTCCAGCTTTTAACATTAAATATCATTTCCTGTTCATTTTTAGCTTCATTGAAAATGTTTCTTTTGATGATTTGTTAATAAAATCTTTAGCTTATAAATTGTGGATTATAATAACTTATATTGCAGGGTTGGTGGATGGGAGAATGTATAATGGATTGTCGTTTGGTTTTCTGAACGATTGATATAAACCTTGGTGGAGATATAAAGTTACATGTATGAAGTCTACCACTTTTTGGATTGCTTCAATACCAATTCCGAATGCTATTTCTTTGAACATTTCTAAGGTCCTGATTTTATGGGTTTTTTTTTCTGCTTTATAAATTCTTAGTGTGATGGGCCCGATGTCTCTATACGATCCTATATTATTTTTTTTCAATAATTCTGTTTTTAGAATATCTATTCCGACCAGTTCGCCGACTTTCCCTTCTTCAAAGATTCTCATGTTTACATGCAATGTTTTCTGTGGTCCTCTCCCAAAATATGATATTCATTATCGAATAGAAGTCATCTTCGACAGTGTTTCATAATATTTAATTGAACTGTTCCGTCTTCTGTGCACTTCTTTGCTAGGAGAGAGCATTACTTAATATATATTTTGTGATGGATGGATGTATGTATATTTTATATCAACATAGGCGAAAGCATTCTTTGTGTGGAGAGAGACTTATAAACTTGGTTGAATGCAATCCTTTGCTTGGAGTGACCCTTATTGACTTATGTGAATTCATTCTTTACTTGACGGAAGCCATATACAGAATGGTGAATGCATCCCTTTGCTTCGAGAGAACCTTATAATGTTGGGTACATACATTTCTTCGCTATGCAAGTGTCTATAAACTTTGTTGAATTCATATATTCGTAAATAGTTGGGTGAACGCATTTCTATGCTAGGCCTTATAAACTTGGGTGAATGCTTATCTTTGCTCGGAGACTGTCTTATAATCTTTGGTAAATACATATCATTGTATACAGAGACCCTTATAAACTATAGTGAATGCATTTCTTCGTTGGAGATACTCGGCTAACTATATAAGGCTTTTTCTGAGTGAGTGTCGTCAATGTCTTCCTTTGCTAGATGAGTGGGGTATGCATTCCTTTACTTTGAGAGAGCCTCATATATTTGGGTGAATGCATTTCTTTGCTAGCAGAGTGTCTTATCCATTTGATAGGATAGTGCCTTATAAACTTTGGGGTATGAATTCCTTGCATTAGACAAATCCTTGTAATCTTGAGTAAATGCATTACTTTGCTTGGAGAGAACCTTATAAACGTTGTTGAATGCATGCCTCTGCTAGGCGAGAGACTTGTAATCTTCGTCGAATACATTCCTTTGCTAGAAATGAACCGTATATACTTTGCAAAATGCCTTTCTTTTCTAGGAGAGTGTCTTATAAACGTTGGAGAATGCATTCCTTTGCTCGGAATGTGCCTTATAAACGTTGGTGAACGCATTCCTTTGCTTGGAGGGAGTCCTATAAATTCGGTTGAGTGCATAGTTAGGAATATCTCTTATGTTAGGGTCATAGTCCGTTGCTTATCTTATCTTTTCCTGTTGATTTTGACCTGAAATTATCCCTATTTGTGAGTTCATTTCTTATAATATAATTTTTGTTCACATTTTTTCTGATTTAATAATCTGCATTTTGGGGTAGGTCGTTCAACGAGGTTCGAAACCGGTTAGCTAGCCCGTTTTTCATTTTTACTTTTTATTATCATCATGAATGGTAATAATAAAATTAATTTTTGTCTATTTATGGCAGTGATAAATTTTTTGTACCACTAAACATATCTTTAAATATATATATATATATATATATATATATATATATATATACACATCCATGACACTACATACATTGGTTTTACTACAACGACCCTCACCTGTAGACGCACCTGTAACCTTTCTGATCTCAGATTCCTTTAAACAACATTTCTTAGAAAAACATAGTCATGTACATCATATTAAACAGATATTAATTGATAACACAATACTCACACCTACACAGGCAAAAAGAATCTTAAGATATCGGAGGTTATCTACATTAAAAAAAGTGTAGCACACACTCAACAAAATTACATTTCAAACCAGTCATAATATATTACAATGCATTCCAAAACATCGTTCTGTTGATAACATTTCTTTCCTACGTAGTCATGTAAGGCGTCATAGATCAGCATTATGAATTTACGAACTGCGTCTACTAATCCATTATCGTCGCATACCATATACACCTGTGTAAATAAAACAGGATGTCATGTTTGACGGTGAATGATTCTGTCGTAGTGTCCAAACAACCACTATGATGATGTCTTAGAACAACACAATAAAAACATATTCAAACGTTGGATATATATATATATATATATATATATATATATATATATACGTCTGTCTGTCTGTGTTTGTGTGTGTTTATTTTATACTAGCATTAAAGCCCGGCGTTGCTCGGGGGTTTATATAGTTAAATTGCTTTGGGTTTGAATTATTGAACTTACGCACGTATCCGCAGTTGTTGAGATCACTATTAGGCCGGGAATCTCACTGGTAGCAAAATCAATGAGATCAAGGCCAACTGGTTGCAATAGGTGGCTGCTGTGTTGCTGCTCCGTGCTTACCCGGAGATCCCACCCGTTCATAATCGGTCAAGATTTTTAATTCTGTCAATGTAAAATAGTGGTTGCGTTTACACTGTAGGACTCGTCCCTTCACTATTAAGTCCATAAGTTTTCCCAGTTTTAAGCGGAATAAGCGGGCGGTAATGTCATATCTGTGAGTTTAATCCTGTCAGTGTAGGAGTTCACTGGTTATCTTAACCCATTTGGGGTTGCAGGTAAACGTTATAAATAAGTCTGGCCGCCCATATTGCCTAACGTATGTCATAGCGTCCTGCGTGCGTTCATGCATGTAACGCACCTCCCAGTGTAGGTAAAGGGCAGAATGCACAGCTTCCCTAGGTCGCGGGGATTGACTTCATTTTGAAGGCTGTCGCGTAAGTGTACGTAGGAGTCCGAACGCAGCTGTTTATGATGATTCTGTATAAAACAAAGCCTATCCGATTCCATCTTAGCAGCCATGTCAACCGCAAACTGGTGGAAAAACTCCTTGCATCTATGAAGCAGGTCGAAGTCTCCATCCCTAACCAAGAAACGGTATGTGTAGAAGGCCTTGCACGATAAGGCTTTGAAAAACGTTGTAGGTTGGCCATCCGCAGTATGAAGGTGAATGCCGAAGTGGTAGCCATCTTCACTATAAGGGAAAAGTAAAGGGTACTGCAATGCGTTATGTGATCGATGGGTCTCTGAATGAGGACAATATCGTGAGTGCGGTCTTGCTCCCCATGTATAATAGCGGTCACTTTGTTGCACACAGGAGCATTGTAGCGGTGTTCGTGGTCATCATAAGGCCGTTTGTTGGCGTCAATTACAATGCTGAAGGAAGGAAAGGGAGCATTTTCCAAAGCATATTTGAAACTGCGAATGTAGCTGTTAACCTCGTGAAGCATGGCCTGGAGTAGTAGTATGACGTCCCTGCGAGGAACTCTTCTCGACGGCGATAAAATACCAACCCAGGTTTCTGTTGGAGTCGGGATGGGAGCCGACTATTAGTCCCCTCAACGGGGTAGGTGGTTCATGCAGAGGTGGCAATCGAACTTTGCCGGAGGAACAGCACAGACCGGCTGGCACCCGGCCCATTTGCTGGCGTTGCAGAATTGTCAAACGCAGGTCATGGACCCTACATTGATGTCGTCAAGCGTAGTTAAATTAATGTCGGGGTAGTAATTGAAAGCCAAGAAAGAACAAAAAGAGCTCCTGGGACAAGTAATACCACGGGCGGCTACAAGGCGCTGAATGTCGCCGTTGACGGGCGCGCCTGCGGTCAAATGCTTCAGCTGCCCTCGACCTAACAGTGGTGGCAGCATTCCTAGCATTTCGAACAGACCTACGGAGCAGTGTCTCAGCAGCACTAGCGGTCGCTGTTGCAGCAGCATCGCTGGATTGACGGGCGCGTCTGCGGGCAGGTGTGTCTACTGCCCTCAACCTTGCAGTGGTGGCAGCGTTTCATACGTTACGAAGAAGCCTTTGATGATGAGTCTCAGAAGCCCGACATGCAGAGGCGGTTGCTGCAGCCTGTGCGTTCATTCTCGACCGTTGTGCTTTCTTGAGCCTTGATCGCAACGAAGCTCTCTAGGCAGCTTTCCCAGCCAAGCAGGTGGCACGCTCCTTTTGTGACTGCAAGGCCTTCGTGAGGGTCCTGCGTTGAGCGACTTGTGATAGTCGCATTGTAGACTTCTCCAGGGACTCGTGGGCGCTTCTTGCCCTCATAGCAGACGCTCTTGCAAACCGAATGCTAAGACGTACCTTCCTTTTTGGCGGCATGGGCAAAAGTGTTGCTAATAGTGGTTGATTAGGGTTGCTCAATTGCAAGAGTACAAAGTCTAACTTAGTATCGCAAAGCGTGAGCCAGAATCGGGAAGGCAGGTATTTAAGTAAAACAGCAGAATAAATTGTTTATGGTAGTTGGAAAAATGTAGTTAAACAGACAAACTTGCGGTAAGAGAAATCATCAGTTGAAGGAGCCTATCATATCAACCAGATGGCGGCGAAACAGGAGCAGAAGTGAGACCTTCGTCCCACAGCTGTGCACAGCAGGTTCAAATGCAAAGTATTATCGACCAATCGGTTATGCCAATCAGTGAGCGTCCTAGGGTCTCGAACACCAATCAGCGACCGCATACTGCACTCAGCCAGTGAGATACCGCTATGTGAAGCATGGTCACGCGTGTGTGAATAACAATCAGCTGTAGAGTCTGTAGTGTAGACGTCTCAGTTTAACATACGTTTGATTGGTGTATTCGCAAATTCCGATGAAGACATGATCGTATCGATTTCCCTCAGGTTGGTTACAGAGTAGCTCACAGGGCAAAAGTTTTTAATTGTCACGACTAAAGCCGAAAATTTAATCAAAATACCAAGCAAGTTGCAAAAAACGTCGCCAAATTCAGGTAAACTCGATTTAAATGGGAAGTCAAAATGGGGTATGTTTTCATCGATTTTTATCCGATAACTGAAACCGATATTGAAAACGAAAGTCAGCACCTCAATACTGTCGGTAAATACTAAGAATTTTGCTGAAAATTCTTCGCCATTTGCGAAAAATATAGCCAAAACTCAGCTAGACTTGACTTGAATCAGATGTCCCAAAGTGATCGATTGTATTGATTTTTTTTCAGTAATTGATATCGATATTAAAAATGAATGTCAGCACCTCATAACTGTTGATAAAAACAATGCTCAACGTAATTTTGGTGGAAATTCTTCGCTATTTGCGAAAAATATAAGCAAAAATCAGCTTGACTGAATTTGAATTGGAAGTCAAAAGTGGCATGATGTTATCGATTTTTTCCGATAATTTATACCGATATTGAAGAAAAAGGTCATCAACTAACAACTGTTGATAAAACTAATGCTCAACATTATTTCCGTGAAAATTCCTTGCATTTTGCGAAAAACAGAGCCCAAAATCTGCTACATTGGATTTGAATCGAATGTCCCAAAGTGATCAATTTTATCGATTTTCCCGATAACTCATATCATTTTTTGAAAACAAACAATAGAAACTCAAAACTATAAGGAAGGACATTGCTCAACATGAGTTTGGTGGATATCACTTGTAATTTGGGAAAACTATCACTGAAAAACTGATGATTTTTTTCGAATCAATATGTATTATCGATTTTTTCGAAAATCGAAGGAACAATCGAAAAATCCGAAGACATCAAGTACGAAGGCCGTAAATTTCCGATCGATGCGTGAATCTTCATGCCAATCGGGCGAACAGTTTGCTCAGGATGAGGTAACAAGTTGATAAACACACAGACACAGAATGCCATTTATAGATACAGATATAATATTGTAATTACTTTTTTTTTTAAAGAAATATGATTCCTTCGCTACACAGGAATTACCATGCTTCAAAAACAGAAGCTAAAACCTTCCAAATATTCAAAAATTCCCTTGGAAATGAAAGAGAACTAGGTACTTTAATTTAATTTCCATAAATGAATTGGAAGTTTTAGCTTCTGTTTTTGAAACGTGGTAATTCCTGTGTAGCGATGGAATCATATTTTTTAAAAAAATATTATAATCCAAGCTCTACTTCTGTATTGAACATTGTTTTTAAAAAGTAAAAACAAAAATACTAAAGAACTTCGGATCATCAATCTAACGGTCCTTTCCTATTTTATCAAAATATTTACACACACACACACACACGCACATATATATATATATATATATATATATATATATATATATATATATATATATATATATATATGTATATATATATATATATATATATATATATATATGAGTGGACACTGAGGAGGTCAACATCGTGTGGTGACAATCTGTTTGATGCTTGAACGCTATCTTCCGGCCATTAAGTTTGAAGGAGTCTGCCGTCACTCGATGTTGACCCTCAGTGTTCACTCTTATATATACATGCGCACTATTCATGATATTGTGCACTTTTACCCGCAAAGGTAAAGTTTATCTTAAAACTGTATATTTTTTCATCATACTTATAATAAAAGGAATTTAACAAAAAAAAATGCTTTATTAATTCCTACGGCCTAGTTGCTTAGATTCTGCAATGGTACATGGTTATGCCTGTTCTAAAAGTTGCTAGGCATAGAAATATAAATCTGGCGTCAAATTTACTTTCATATCTATCTGTTTTATAACATCTTCAACAGAGTCATTCTTTGTAAAAAAAAAAAAATGTAAAATGAGAAGGAGGTGACAGTGAGTGTCAGTTTTAGATTTTACCGCTTATAAATAACGTGAAATTAATGCTACGGGACATCAGAAGTATTCTATATAGGGATTCAAAGCCAGCGAGATGATATATATATATATATATATATTGTTTTAATTCAGATTAATTAAACATTAAATCGGTTAATCTTCCTCAAATAAAGTTTCAGAAAAGTATATTCTATTTTAGAAAGCTTTCCTAAGTGAATTATCAAGATGGCTGGTTTTAGCGATTTAAAATATAATTCCAATCAATTTAAATGTGCTTAAAATACAGTAAAGTATTTTACTGATTAGAAATATTAAATTTAATATATTAGCTTGAAATCAAAATTAAAATAATTTTTTTATTTTTCATCTTTAAAATGTATTTTGACCTTCTTTATTCACATGCGGTCTATTTCTGACATTGATCAATTTTACCCATGTATATTTCATACCTTAAAACAATATATATATATATATATATATATATATATATATATATATATATGTATATATGTTGTTTTTGGACACAAAGTGTGTAGAAAGAAGACTTATCTGACCAAAAAATCCGCTTAAACACACATACAAACTTAGCAGAATCCATCCGAAAAATACTAGTAGAAAATACTATCATTATAACATGCAAAAGAAGATTTAAAATAATAGAAGCCTTAATAATAAAAAGAAAAAGCCAATACTTAATAATATTAACTATGAACATGGCCATAATGTGCTCTGTTCGGAAAATAAAACATCTCTATAATACTAAAAAATACGCACTACCCATACACCCAATTAAACTGGAAAAACAAAATCATCGTTGATAATGGCTAGAAGTATAGTCGAAAGCGCTCGGACTTACAGAACATTAGGGCAGTTTCTAAACACGCTGTGTCCCAAAAAGAAAACACTTGTCCGAACGAGAGAAAAATTTAAAATAATATATAAAATGCTTAATCGTAGTACCCTGTCAGTCGTCTTTAATGAAACAAGTATAAATGAAGAATTGCTGCCTAAATACACAATATATATATATATATATATATATATATATATATATATATATATAGCCGTATATATATAAATAGCCGAGAAAAATAACAGCACACGTGGCCTGACGATTGCATATAGCATGAAACAGACTGTCGCCTCTAAGTTTTGACTTCTATGTTCACTTTTATATATATATATATATATATATATATATATATATATATATATATATATATATATATATATATATATATATATATATATATATATATATATATATATATATATATATATATATATATATATATATATATATATATATATATATATAGTGTATTTAGGCAGCAATGTGTAAAGAGGAGGCACGGTAGCGTAAGGGATAGCGGCTTGAATTGTGGAATCGGAGACCCGAGTTCTAATTTCAGTCGAATCATTACACTTACTTACGTACAAATACTCTTGGGGAAGATATGAAACCTCCTCTTTCCCGACCAGCTATGGGTAAATAGCAGGAGAGACTGGGTGCTATAGCTTTGGATGACAACTGGTATCGAAGGACAAATCTGAATTCAAAACCTGCAGAGGGTCATTTGGGGACCTTATGGCACGTAGTGCACTGGGTCTCTATATTCGGCCCTTCAAGAAATTTGGATGGTTCTATTTCGTGCAAAAATAATGTCGTTTTCTCACATATGTTACTTTTATATATGATTTCTGAATTAATTCATTGATATATATAGCCATGTTATATATCGTTTTTCGCGCTATCGAATCGTGATATTCGTTACCGTTCTCAATCTCTTCATTCATTTTTTGCAGGCTTTTCGACAGCATGGACAAAATTCAAATCCGCACGATTTTCTTGTTCCAGTTCAAACTAGGCCGAAAAGCTGCCGAGACAGCTCGTGATATCAATGATGCGTTTGGCCCAGGAACCACTAACGAACGTGTGGCACAACGGTGGTTCAAGAAATTTCGCAATGGTGACGAAGGCCTCGAACATGAAAACGGTCGCAGCCGGCCGACTACGGTTGATAACGCACATTTGAAATCCTTAATTGAAGCCGATCCTCGCAAAACCACACGAGAAGTTGCTGTTGAACTCGAGGTCGACCACTCAACAGTTGTTCGCCATTTAAAGCAAATAGGAAAGTCAAAAAAGTTGGATAAATGGGTGCCGCATGAATTGAACGATAATCAAAAAAATCGTCGTTTTGAGGTGTCTTCTACGCTCCTTCTGCGCAAAAAAAAAACGATCCATTTTTCGAGCGGATTGTGACGTGTGATGAGAAGTGGATCCTCTATGACAACCGGCGACGTTCGGCACAGTGGTTGGATGCCGGAGAAGCTCCACAACACTTCCCGAAGCCGAAATTGCTCCCAAAAATGTTATGGTGACTGTTTGGTGGTCTGCAGCCGGTGTCATCCATCACAGCTTCTTGAATCCGGGCGAAACGATTACGGCGGAGAAGTACTGCCGACAAATTGACGAAATGCACTAGAAGCTCCAACGTATGTGCCCGAGATTGGTCAATATGAAGGGACCAATTCTCCTCCATGACAACGCTCGACCGCATGTTGCTCAACTGACCCTGCAGAAGCTGAACGAATTGGGCTACGAGACTCTGCCTCATCCGCCATATTCACCGGAACTCTCGCCCACCGATTATCACTTTTTCAAGCATCTCGACAACTTCCTGCGCGAAAAATGCTTCAAAAGCCGAGATGATGCCGAATCAGCCTTCAATGACTTCATCACTTCCAGAACTCCGGATTTCTATGGTAATGGGATAAATAAACTTGTTTCCCGTTGGCAAAAATGTGTCGATTCTAAAGGTTCTTATTTCGATTAATAAAGTTTATTATGAAAGGAGTTATGATCTTTTGAAGTTGAACGTCAAAAAACGACATTATTTTTGCACCAACCTAATACATAAAACCTTCACCATTATAATGAAATCTGATGTGCTGGTTTCTGGCTGTCGGTTCCTAGGAACTGAGCTGCTTCACCGTCGTACGTCGAATACGACGGGGGAGTTGAATATATAAAGAGAGAGAGAGAGAGAGAGTTTAAATTGTTGTATTTGAACTTATATTAAAATGTTCAGATTAACCTTTTATGCAAGCTATGCATATTTAATGTCAAACAACAGTTTTGAAATTTAAGACGTTGATCAAGGATATATACACCCTTGTGCAAATTAATTGAAGCAAATCGATTAGCTCCATTATCATTTACTTTCTTTTCATATTTTTCCAATGAAACATGATGCAGTGCACATGTTTGTATTTTGTATGTCCATTTCGCGAAGTCACTCCTTGAAGATTGATCACAGATACTCGATTGGATTTAAATCAGAAGAGTTTCCAGGTCAGTCTATAGTTCTTTGATTTGCTCACTAGTAAGGCTTGCCATTGTGTTCGTGCAGCGATACAACTTCCACACCCTTTCTTGGAGTAACGTCCATCGCAGACAATGGTCGTAGGACAACTAATTGACAGTCGAGATAATAGTGTTGGCATGATGAAAATCTGATGCAATCATAGATGATGCAGAATTTTTAAAGGCCAAAAAAAAACATCATCATATGCCCCGAAAACAGATTAATATTACTACACACCACTGCATGATTTAATGACCTAATCTGAGGAAAAAAATAGAAATCGATTTCATCCTGTCACTCCAGTGTGTCTAAAACTGACCGTATGGTGAAAGAAATGACATTAAAGCCGATGTTTTAATTAATTTGCACAAAGCTGTAACTTTAAATAAGTGCAAAAATGATTGCGGTTAAGAGAAGGAACCTAAATTTAAAAGTTAACCGTTAAAGTTGAATGAAGCAAACTTGAGAATAATACGTTAATAAGTATATTTCTAGCTAAGATCATAGAAGACGACTTGACGTACAAGTCGATCTGAATATTTTTAGCTCAAAATTCTGAGTTAGACCTATCGTATAGGTCGACCCCCAAACATACGGTAAGCTACCAATTGCCGAAAACATAAGCTTCCTGTAAATGATGTTAGGCTTCAGTACACTCATAACATAACGAGTAAGGTAATCGCTAAAAATAAAACATAGTTACGTTAAAAAATATATGATCGTCTTTTGAATTATTTTAAAAACGAAATATCCGAAACAAATTCTTAAATATCCATAACAATTCTATTAATATTAACAGGAGATCAAATGGAAAAGGTACTTGTAAGTAGTCGTCATACAATTTTGGTCATGATGTGTTTGTAGGTAACGTAGTGGAAATTTGTTTTCGTATCTGCATTTGGAAATAATTTCTAATCTTTCATTTCCAAAGTTAGACACGAAAATAAATTACCAATTACGCTACCTACAACACATCATTACCATATATATATATATATATATATATATATATATATATATATATATATGTATGTGTGTGTGTGTGTGTGTGAGCGCGTGTGCGTGCGTGAGTGTGTGTGTAACCACCGACACATTTCGATCGACTGAAACATCTGTATCAATTTTTCGAGGGCTGTCAAAGTTAAATTTCTAATTCGGACAGGAACACATTCAGGGTTGAATAAGACTGACGTAGTTTTAGTCGATTGAAATAGATCTATACACCGCCATATGAAATAATTTTGGATTTTGTTATCTAATATATATATATATATATATATATATGTGTGTGTGTATGTATATTTTTCATACATTTTTTATGTTTATACGTTCTTTTTATAGATACAAATATGTAAGTAAATGCTCTGTTTATAATAAACAGTATCAACAACATTTATCGGCCTGAATACTTAAATATTTGTATCTAGAAAAAGAACGTATAAACTTAAAAAATCGGACTTTGTCCAATATATAAATATATATATATATATATATATATATATATATATATATATATATATATATATGTGTGTGTGTGAAAATATTGTAGAAAATAGGAAAGAAACTGGTTTGCTAAATAATCCAAAGTTCCTTAGTATTCTTGTAATTATTTTTAAAAAATAGTGCTCGATACGAAAGTAGAGCATAAATATAATTATTTATTTAAAAATATGATTCCAACACGCTACATAAGAGGTCTCATGTTTCAAAACAAGAGCCGAAAACTTCAAAATAATATTTGAATTAACTTGAGTTAAAGTAGGCTCTGTTCCATCTTCAAGCGAAATTTTTTGGGAATGACTTATTTCTGAAGTTTACGAGTTTTAATAGTATGGTCAGACTTGAAATCAAAAATTTCCATGGTAACATCAAGGGCGGATTGTTTGGATTCGGCAGGGGTGGGGTGTTAATAATTTGTATCAGTATAGAGTTACTTTCATAGATGTCGGGTCACGGTAAGGTGGGGGTGGCTAAATTTACGACAGAGGAAGTTTTCGCATAGTCTGGCTTGAGCGTCTACGGAGGTTTATTAATTTATTTTTATTTTATTCTTTTATTATATCTCTTTATGAAAGGGATTTGTGTATATGAAAAGGCCGTAACTTTTGTTATTTGACGACTTCATAAAGGGTTATCAATTTTTGTGGATAATTAAAACATGTATATGGGCTATGGATTTTAAAATTTATATGCGTGTTTTAGGCTAGTTATTCAGAGCGTAAGTTCGGTTGTGTCGGCAGAAAACCGTTAATTCTTGCTGGTTGTTTAATAGGTTTTTATTGTTTAGGAGCTTAATAATGTGTAGTTTCTCATGGAGGCACAAAGAAAGGGCATGGGTCATCCCAAGTTTTGCAAGTTCTAGTTCTGTTAATGATTTTCCATTTTACTTTAGGTGTCCTATTTTTTTCTTTCAGGTGCCAAAAATATTTAGATAGAGAGGTCTGATGTCTAAAGTTTATGTTGCTGAAGGAGCATTTATGCTGCCTCCATCTGGTTTTAAAGGCATTTTTCGTGGACCCAATGTATATCATATTATTGTTAGGGTTCTCCGTGGATGATATAGTGCATTGGTATACCACAGATTTGATGCAGCACTTATTTTCTAATGGGCAGTCTACCGGGTTTCTACAATCGCATAATTTTTCCCTATCATTATCTGATTTAAATGTAGAGTTATTAAAACTATTCAGGTAAGGGGGTTTGTTCAGGATATTATTATTGTGTCTTCTTATTATACATTCTAGATTTTCTGTGCAGCAATAACTCAATTTTAGTGTGTTCTTATTGAATATATTACTAAGCCTACTATTGGTGGGAAAGTGTTTATCGATTAGAGCTAAGAACTTCTGTCCTAGTTTAATACTAACCATTTGGTTGAACGGAGGTGTATACCAAATGATGTTTCTTTTCCTGTTTTTTTTCTTTTGGTTATTGCAATTGTCCCTATATTTAATGTTAGCATTTTTATAACCACTATTTTTTAGGGCAGTGTTGTAGAAGTCATTATGTTGGTGGAATATTACTTTGTTAGCGGAGTTACTGCTAATTCTATTTTCTATTGATGAGGGTATATGTTTAATTGTGGATGGAGGGTGGTTAGACTTCGGGTGTATATATAAGGGGTTAGCATTTGGTTTTCTATAGGGTTGGTACGTGTTGCTCGGTAAGTCTAGGGTTACGTCGAGGAAGTTTACCTTTTTCAATTTAGAAGAGACTGTTATTTTTAAGTTAAGTTTTTTAAATTCACTAAAAATAATTTTACGGATCTTCTCTATCTTAAAGCTAGTGGAACTCCTCACCACCATGAGCCCGTCATCTCTATACAGTCCGATGTCCTGGATATCAATCTCGCGGTGTGCCGTTAGGTTGTACAATATTAAAAGACCAACCAAGTCAGAAGACTCTGCCGAGTCTAGCGATTCCATTGTGATGTCAAACAGGTTGTTATTGTTTTTTATCCATTGTTCCCCATTATGAATGAGGACGGATTTTTTTGCGCTGAGGATGATGTCGGTTTCTTCCTTTGTCAGGTTAGAATATACAGCAGCAAAGTCCAGGGCAGTTGTAAAAAGATCCTTCGAAATTGATGGGTAGTAGTCCACGATATCGAACTGTAGTAGGGTGCCTTGATGTTACCATGGAAATTTTTGATTTCAAGTCTGACCATACTATTAAAACTCGTAAACTTCAGAAATAAGTCATTCCCAAAAAATTTCGCTTGAAGATGGAACAGAGCCTACTTTAACTCAAGTTAATTCAAATATTATTTTGAAGTTTTCGGCTCTTGTTTTGAAACATGAGACCTCTTATGTAGCGTGTTGGAATCATATTTTTAAATAAATAATTATATATATATATATATATATATATATATATATATATATATATATATATCATCATGATATATATATATATATATATATATATATATATATATATATATATATATATATATATATATACTAATAGCATGGCCCGGCGTTGCCCGTGCTTGATTCAAAAATCGTTTGACTCATACAGCAATCGCTACCACTTGACTTAAAATATTTTTGCCCTTCCTTGCCTTTAAAGGAATGCCCTTTGCCGTGCTGATGTTGCTACATGCCTTACTTCTTGCCTATCTCACAAGCGAATTTTTTCTAAGCTCTATACTAAACATTAAATCTGTTATGAAAAAAGACCTAAACAAAATGAACACAAAACGATCAGCTTTAAAAAAGGACTCGTAACTGGAAAAACCGAATGAAAAAAGAATAATAACAACAAATATATATATAATTACTGATAATGAGACTGGGAATTTAAAATTTGATTTTTTTTTTGTATCTAGTTGAATATCATTTAGATTCTTTTCCATTTTCTTTCCGTCACTTTTGTTATTAGATATCCCACACTGTGATAATAGAAGATCTATCAGAAACAGTGACATTTTGTAAGAGCCAGGTGACAAATTTACTGTGGAAGACCTTGCGATCGAGGCACTCTCTAATCATTTTTTACCAGAGTAGCATTTTTATGTCAAATTTGTGGTTAGTTTCTTTACGGTGTTCAACCAACGCATTTGATGTATTGCTTGTAAAATGCCCCTTTTCTGTTCATATATCTTATTTAGATTCCTTGTGATTTCGGCTACGTATTCTTTATGACCATTATTACAAGTGATCGAATAAATTTCTCCTTTAGATTTTAGCTTATTGTTTTGATTAGCATTGACTAAGTTTTTATTGTTTTAGTTGTAGCCGTAACAAATTTTACGTTGAATTTAGATATTTTTTCAATTGTAGATGTGATGGAGATATTTAATAAAACAATATATTTATTTGATTCATTCTGTTTGTCAAGAGTGTCCGTTTTCCTATTTTTGATGTTCGGTCCATATTGTTTAGCAAGTATCACATTGATTTTCCTCTTGGAATTTTTATCCGAAATTACCTGAAATTGAGTGAAAAAATAATATCTATGCCTGAAGATGATGAATGTTTTTACCAAAAGGACTTGCGGACAATATGGATCTCACATGTAATCCATTGTACAATTTAATAAAAACAAAGATCGCGTGGTTCAGCGAGTGAACATTTAACCTGTTAGCAAAGTGAATTCGCCATTTATTACATTAACTTTATTGAATTATTCATTGAATGACTATTTTACAAAATATTTTATTTTTATTTATATATATATATATAAGGAAGAGTTTATATTTTTTCCAACTTGAGAAAAGTGTGTATATTAAAAAGAGAGAAACCGCAAACGTTTTTGGTTGTAATGTGTTTTTGTTTTTTTAAAATATTATCCTTTATTTTCCATAATTTTGAAATTATGGAAAATAAAGCATAATATGTTATAGAGAAAAAATCGCTAAAACTTTGTTACTATTTCCGGTGACGCAAAGAGAAACAAGGTTTTTTTAATCAAAATTTAAAATGTTCTAAAAAGAAGGAAAAATTTTATAAAATAATTAAAAATACTTTGATCTTTCTTCTCAATAATAACATAAACGTTTAGACGGTAAAATTTTGTTTTCGTCAAGTTTGGCGTCTTTTTCATCATGCTATGCTCTGTTTTTAGCGATCTCATGAAGATACCTAATTTAATGCGTATTCGATATCTTATCTAGACAATTTAATTTAGATTGGTTTTCTTTTTCTCTTTCTTTCCATTCTCTTTGTTATTAAATGACCCCATCGTGAAACGTAAGAACTTGAACCCAAATTTACAAAATGAATTGACGATTAAAGCAGTTTCTCAATATTTACGTTTTTTCTCTTTTAATTAGAGTAGAATTTTTTGTCACATTTGTCGTCAGTTTCGTTATGGTGAGCAACTAATGCATTGAATGTGTTGTTTTCTTAAATGTCTCTATTAAGATCTCATAAAATTTATTTAAACTCCTTGAGGTTTCTCCAATATATTCTTTCTTGCATTCCCTGCTGGTGATAGAGTAAATTCCTACTTCAAGTTTTCGCTCGTTGTTTTGTCTTGATTAAAGCTTTCATTGTTTAGATGTATGATTTTATGGACCTTTTGTCTCGCACTGAATATATAACAGTTACGGCATTGAAAAGCCTTGAAAGTATTTTCAATATATTTCTTCTGTTGGTGTAAATATTGAGGGCTGCCAATTATGAATGCTCATAACTAGAATCCGATGATTATTTCGGATTTTATTTTGTTTTTATGATGGGAATAGAAACTTATTCGATCATTTTTATTACACTATTTACATTATTCGGACTATTGTCCTCATCTTTGTCGCCATATTTATTACAACGTTTCAGCCGTTGTACGCTACAACCTTCTTGAGGTGGTTAGAATATCGAACTGAACCCTTTATTTCGCTGGGGTAGACTGTTCTAGTTCCACGTGCCATGTTTTAATGGATGTCAGTTGTCAGTTATCTCATGTTAATTACCCTCTCCAAGTTCTCCACTGCCTTAACCGCGTTTTGAATTCACACTCTTTGGCTCCTGTCATTGGATTTAACTAACGCCTTTATCCTCTGTGCCAAGTGTCAAGCCACCTGAAGAAGGACAGAGCATACAACGGACGAAACGTTGTAATAAATATGGTGACAAAGGTGGGGACAATAGTTCGAATAATGTAAATAGTGCACATAATACCTCATCTCACAAATACAGACAGATACTGAAAGGCCGAAACGTAATAAATATGGAGACAAAGATGAGGACAATAGTCCGAATAATGTAAATAGTGTACATAATACCTCATCTCAGAAATATAGACATATACTGAAAGGCTGAAACGTTGTAATAAATATGGCGACAAAGATGAGGACAATAGTCCGAATAATGTAAATAGTGTACATAATACCTCATCTCAGAAATACAGACAGATACTGAAAGGCCGAAACATTGTAATAAATATGGCGACAAAGATGAGGATAATAGTCCGAATAATGTAGATAGTGTACATAATGCCTCATCTCAGAAATATAGGCAGATATCATTTTTATTATTTGATTTTTGGTGGGCAATAAGTCTTAAGCTGTTGTCAACGCGATGTAGCATGCTATTTAGGAAAAGTGAAATATTATTTTCTTTCATTTCGTATGTAAATTCTATTGTGTGTTTGAATTTATTTAGTTAATCTACAAGAAAAGACAGGTCAGTATCACGAGGATATATTATTAGAGCGTTATCAGTATATCGGGAGTATGTTGATTGTTTAAGTAAAATAGTTTTGAAAGGACCAGATTCGAGGAATTCTAAGAAAATACATGCTATCACTTCAGTAAGAGGTGATCCCATTGGTAATCCAATTTTTTATTTTAGCTATTGGTAGGGAGAGATTTATCTTTGATTGTGTTAGAGGTTTTTTTTTTAATGAGATTTAAGCATTTTTAATTTGGAATGTTTGTGTAAAGTGATTTTACATCTTGACTGGCTATGAGCTTGTCAGTCATGTTAATTTGCCTTACTTTTACAACTGTCTGAAATATTTATATGTGATGTACTTATTGTTTCAAGAAAAAGGGTTAAATTTTTGTTATGGCTTTACACAAAGACACACACACACACACACACACACATATATATATAATTATTTATTCGAAAAATATAACATAAATATTTTATAAAATCACTACAAAAATAGACATTTTGTTTCAACACTTCTGGTGTTTTATCAAGTGATGGTGTTCAACACCATCACTTGATAAGACATTATGTTATAATTTTCGAATAAATAACTATATTTGCTCTACTCTATACTGAGCACTCTTTTAAGAATAGTATTTGTTGGTTATTAGAATTTATTCCGTATTCACCAATCCTATACTTGGATATATATATATATATATATATATATATATATATATATATATATATATATATATATATATATACTGTACACTCCCGTCGTTTTCGATCTATGAGTGTACAGCAAATCAATTCTTAGAGGAGGAAGACCAGTACTATCCATACATATAAATTGATTACATAGGTAAAGGTTTGTATAAAATCAACCACATACTTGGCCCGAGCCGAAGTCGATTCCTGGTACGACCACGCCTGACGAGAGGGAGGTAGTAATTCCGGAATGTCCGTCTCTGGAGTCGGGATGTTGACGGTAACATCAATCAGCTAACTGACAAAACTTTTACTTGCATTAATAATATCTATCTATCTATCCATATATACACACATATATATATATATATATATATATATATATATATATATATATATATATATAACATACATATAACACTGAAACTAACCCACTTAGTAAAATATTTAATCCTAATACACTTAAATTAAGCTATAGTTGTGCAGATAACCTAGAGAAAATCATTAAAAAACATAACAACATAGTCTTTAACAAGTATAGGGATTCAAAAAGCTCGATTACTCAAAAGGTTACTGACAGTAATACTAAATATAATGACACAAATAATAATTCATGTAATTGTAGATATCCTAATAATTGTCCACTACAAAATAACTGTGGAATTCGTTCTGTAGTCTATCTTAGTACTATCTCAACTATTGAAAATCCAAATATAAAGAAGTTTTACATTGGTAGCACAATGAATACATTCAAAGAACGCTGGCGGGGGCATATGCAATCTTTCAATAACTGTGACTATAGGTACATGACTTCATTGTCCAAGTACTTTTGGAGCCTAAAAGAAAAGAACAAAACATCTACGGTTAATTGGGCATTGATTAAGAAAGCCCGGACATGTAAATCCCTATATTCCCCGTGTTACCTTAACGAAAAGTTTGAAATTATTAGATTTAAAAACAAGGCTGATCTCTTAAATCAGAGATATGAACTAACGGTTAATTGTAAACACCGTTATAAATTTAACTTATTATAGGGGTCGTATACTTTAAATGATAATGATACGTAGCTGTAAGTTGAATAGATTATAACTTTTATTACCTGATGGTCAATCTGACGATATGAATGTGTATTGTATAACTACATAATGTTATTCATTTTTCTGTATGTGTATGTATATATATGTATATATTTATGTGTAGTTATGTGTGTTTGTACTGCGAAATGTGTATGTTTGTATTTTAATGTATTAATATGTTGCTAAGTTTTGTATATATATATATATATATATATATGTATATATGTATATGTTTGTATTTGTTTGTGTGTTTATAGATATATGTGTGTATGTGCGTGTATGTATGTATATATATATGTATGTGTGTGTGTATATATATATATATGTATATATATATATATAAAGTAAGAAGGTGAAAAGGAGGAGAAGAAGAAAAGAGGTTAAAAATATTGGTGTATATGAGTATGTATATGTATTTGTAGATGTGGGTATGTGTGTGTATATATATGTGAGTATGTATCCTTATATGCATGTATATATATTTTTTTATGTGTGTATATATGTAAGTGTCTGCATGTTTATGTAGTTGTGTATATGTATGTATGTGTGTATGTGTATATATATATGTGTGTGTGTAGATGTATGTGTATGTATGTGTATGTGTGTATATATGTATATATATATATATTTGTATGTATGTGTGCATGTATGTGTATGTGTGCATGTATGTGTAGGTATATATATATATATATGTATATGTACGTATATATATATATATATATATATATATATATATATATATGTGAATATATGTAGATGTATGTGTATGTATATATATATATATATATATATATATGTGTGTGTATATGTTTGTATGTGTATTGTTATATTGTGTACCTAATTTTATTTACGTATATTTATGTTGGTATGGATGTTTTTTTTTGTTTTTTTTTATATATATATGTATGTTAGGATACGTGTATTTTTGTGTTTGCATGTATATCAAAGTATGTCTATGCCTATGTATGTGTATGTATGTCTGTATATTTATATATGTTTTTGGTCAAATGTCGTTGCATTTATGTGTATGTACGTATATATGTGTATTTATTACTATAGATAAGTATTTTTATGTAGATATTCATGTGTATGTATATTTCTGTATGTGTGTATGCATGTATGTATGTGTATATATATGTATATATATATGTATATATATGTGTGTGTCTATATGTTTGTATGTATGTGTATGTATATATATGTATATATGTGTGTGTGTGTTTACTTATGTAGGTTTGCAGTTGTATATATGTATGTTGACACCTACTATATATGAAATTGTTTATGTGTACGTGTAGGTAGGGAAACTTGGGTATGTCATTACGGCCACATGAGTTAGTATATATGTGTGTATATATGTTTATTTTTGTGTATTGCTGTGTATATATGTATTTATGTGTAAGTATGTGTACACATATTTGTGTATATATTTGTGGGTACATATATGTATATTTGTATGTTTGTGTATGTGTACTTGATACCATGGAAATGTATACGTATGTATATGTTTATGTATGTATGTGTCGATATTTAGGTGTGTATGTATGTATGCATATTTATGTATATGTGTGAGTATGTGTGTATGTGTATGTATATATGTATCTGTATGTGTATATGTATGTGTATATGTATATATATGTATATATGTGTGTATATGTATGTATATATGTGTATATATATATATGTTTGTATGCGTATATATGTGTGTGTATGTGTGTGTGTGTGTGTGTGTGTGTGTGTGTGTGTGTGTATACTTATATGTATATGAGGTGGACATCGTAGTTACCGATGGGTGTTGACTTTAATGTCCGGTTTTTTTTTGTTTCTTTTTTTACATACACTATTTTAATATATTAAATAATATTAATTTTAGTCATTTTTATCTTTGTATATTTACTCGCTTAAGTTAGATTTCATTAGGTTGTTAACATTCATGCAATGACATTTTCTGTCTTAAATATTTATCGGTTGGGGTATCCAACTGTCTGGGTCAATGTCTGTGGATGTGTGTGCATGTATTTATATGTATCTATGTGTATAGAAAGTGCATCCACTTTTAATTATGTATGTATGTACGTGTGTGTTGGTTTCCCTTCTCCCATTCCTCCCCCTTTTTTTTCATGACAGACCGTGGAGATGTTCTCTGTCTTGTCCCTTTTTTGTGTGTGTATATGTATGTATTAGAATCTGACTGCGTTTGTTTTACGCGTGAGTTTAGGACCCCATTTACCCACCATGAGGATTAAAATGTATACATTGTAAAAAGACCGGATATTAAATATAGCTAGAGTAACTTCAATGAAAAAATAAATTGAATAACATATATATTTCTTCTTTTCTCCTCAGTAATTTTATAGTTGTAAACTTGATAGCGAATAAATGCCAAATTTTGATTTTGTAATTAGCAGTTTTAAATTTTAATATTAAATTTTATCATATAATTTAGTAATTATTCGTTAGAATAAATTATTTTTTAATACTAAACATCTGAATAGATATTATAACATGACTTCGTTATCGAGCTTTTTGAATTTTCCTGTACTTGTATTCTGATTGGTCCATCTAGCCTTTGTAACACCGTTTTCCCCTTGCGAAGGATTGCTAATTAATTTGAAACTTTTAAAACCATTTATTTTACATTCAACGTCATCACTTGATAAGACACCGAGGGTGTTGAAACAAAATGGCTATTTTTGTAGTGATTTTATAACATATTTATGTTATAAATTTTTTTTCTTTAAAAATAAATAATTATATCTGCTCTACTTTGTATTGAGCACTCTTTTAAGAATAGTAATTGTTGGTTATTGGAATTCATTCCATATACACCAATCATATACTTGGTTATATATATATATATATATATATATATATATATATATATATATATATATATATATATATCAGTGACTGATAGGAAGGTATGTAAGACAGATATCGGGAAATCCATGTTAGCAAATTTTCCGACCGCCGTGACACTCGGGTTTGTCTCTCCGCATAATCGATTTCTCAGAGAGTTGATGTTATCGGCCTAAGGAGGTTATCCAGGCGCGTAGCACCTTTTGTAAAGTGATGGAGAAACATATCAGTATTTAAGCCAAGTTTTGTGAGTGAATCTAGGTAGCATCTGATCAAGGGTTTAAGCGCACTGTCGTCGTTCTAATTGTTATTCACGCTAGACGATGCGCTCTCTCGCACAACGTGTTACTACGATCTGCTCAGCTGAGTTGCATTATGAGATGAAACTATGCCTGGGCATGCGTCTGCAAAAGGGATTAATTAGCTAGCCACCCAAGCACATTAGTCGAAATCGATTGGTCGACCAATATATTTATATATATATATATATGTATATGTGTGTGTGTGTGTGTGTGTGTGTGTGTGTGTGTGAAATAAGTCCTTGCGTTTGAACACATTCATACTTATAGTGGTGGGGAGGTATGTGTGCTTTTGTGTGCCTGATTGGGAATGCATGACAATTCAAGCTATGAAAAATGAGAAAACGACAGAGGAACCCACTCGAAATGAAGCGGAAACGGAAGTAAGCAGAGACCGCTAACAATAAGGAAGTAAATGTGTCAGTGTTCAAGTATGTCCATCAAAACAGGACGCAAATGTGTTTTGATTAATTAAATTTCCGCAAGGCCCTGGCATGATGACCTAGGGTATGTGTCTATTCAGAAATCAGGCATTGTCTTTTTACACACACGTATATATATATATATATATATATATATATATATATATATGAAGAAATAAATTTTTAAGGTGTGCTATATTTATTTATATCATAGATAGAGCGTATGTAAATATAAATATAAAGTGTGAACATTGAAATCAACACTCAGAGGCGTCAGGCTGTTTCATGCTGGACACAATCGTCAGGCGGCCTGACGATTGCGTCCAGATTGAATTATATGATTGCATCCAGCATGAAACAGCCTGTCGCCTCTGAGTGTTGACTTCAATGTTCATTTTCATATATATATATATATATATATATATATATATATATATATATATATATATATACTTTGAATATACGCTCTTTAGCGCTTGAGGGCGTCGTCAGTGATGTTTTGAATTGGGTCATTGGGCAGTTTTGGGTCTTTCAAACATCATACCAAGTCAACCACGTCAGAGCTGAATAGTCACTGATGCGACTACGTGCAAAATTAACAGCCTGCAGACACTGACTTATATTAGGCAAACCATAACCCGCTATCACGCACAATTTGGACAATTTTTGTCTTTATTTTCACCCGGAAATTAAAACACATACACGTAGTTTAGAACATCTCATGCTCAAACATAATATACATTCGTTGCCTGTTATATTTAAAAAAAAACATGTTTATATACATATATATATATATGTTTATATACATATATATATATATATATGTTATACATTGTTAAGGTGGTTAACTATGATGGTAATCAACAATCTTATTAAAATTGCAATTAATGAAACATCACTTCATTTTCCATTTTTGGAAAATTTGCCATAAAAGGTAAAGAGAATTTTTTATAAAGAAAAGGAAAGGAAATAAGAAATCAATAAAAGAAAGGTGAAAGAAAAGAAAGGCAAGTGAAAGCATAAGAAATTAACCCTACTCCCAAGAGAAGAGACAAAAAGAAAAGGCAAAAGAAATAGAGAAGGATATTCAACATTACCCAGATACACAAGAAGAGGAAAGTTAAGAAAACAGCAAAATGAAAGATGTTGATATGAATTAAGCCAACGAAATTACCTTGAATCAAAGAACGGAAACGTGTCGTAAATGGATACATTGTTTAACAAAGTTGCATTTCAAATTTTGCGGCATTTGTATATGAAATCATATATTCAAACCAAATTATCCATAGAATATAAAAAGTACATTTTAAGAGGCAATACAGTACTTAACAAAACATAACTTACATTATAAATTAGAATACAAAATTAATTTTAAAATTTTATATTATTATATTATTTTTAAATTAAAAACTTATATCAATAAAGAAAGAGAAAAATAAAATAAAAAGCTCATTTATGGTTAATCATACTACTAGTAAATTACCAATATAATACCTAAAACTAGGATAAATTAACGATGATAACATTAAAATGTTTATAAAGATAATAAACATAAGAAGCTTGATTCTTGAGTTAAGAAATTTAGCAAGATTGTAAGGTTAATTCTTTTATGTGCTTGCAACTAACCGATGTTTCATATCTTTGATTTAATAAAATGTCACTATTCAAGAACTTAGTTATTTCCATTTTCTCCTGTAGACAGAGGAAGCATGGTTCGTTCATCATGCTCTACTTTTGTATTGAACCCTGTTTTAAATTAATGTTTTGAACGTTGTAATTTTATGCTTCGTTCTTTACATATTTTGTGCGTATATATATATATATATATATATATATATATATATATATATATATATATATAGTATTACATTGATATACTATATATATATATATATATATATATATATATATATATATATAGTATTACATTGTTATAAAAATTTAAAACCATTGACATAAATGGAAACCGAATTATATCTTAATCATATTAAAATGGTGAATAGTAGAATTCACTGCACTCAATAACCTAGTTAGCCAACTAAATACACTGATAAATAACTCTGAACAGAAAGGCAAGCAGAGAGATAAATAGATATACATGAAAAGGGTGAGATAGATGTGTTGTGGGCCGGTGTAAGCGTTGAGAGATAAACATGTGTGTTTCCTGAAATGCTCACAACAAACATGGCAGACTCGGGATGTGAGTCCACATAAAGAAATGAAAATAACCTATACAGATATACAAACAAATGATAAAGTATAAACAATAAAGTTTTACAAGTGACAAAGATAAAGCTGTGTGTGTGTGTGTGTGTGTGTTAAATGAATATGGAACCTTTTGAAGTAAAAATTATGTGTAGTGAGTGAATGTGCGTACGTACGCGTGTCTGTTTGCATCTTCATGCTTTTCCCAAAAGAGAATGCGTTTTTCCGTGAGAGACTTTCATGTTGACGTGTAAGCGGAAAAAAGTGAGAAGAGGACGAGAAAAGATATCGCTGAGTATTTATAGTCCGGAAAACGTCCTCTAGTCGCGGTTTCGAAAATTAGAAGATAACCAACAATGCTCGTTTCCAGATGGGTAGAATTTTTTTTCTGCCCATATGCAAAGTTCGTGTAGTTATTTCTGTCCTCGTGAACTGAAAAGAAATGGTGTCAAAAGTGTGGTTAGGATGCGTGATTTGAAGAAATGTGCTGCATTATTTTCTAATTGAATGTAGCACGCTCTGGAAAATATTTCGGTAATATAAATTATTCAGCGTTTGTTATTAAAAATTGCTTTTTCCCAGCGCTCAACGTTGAATTGGTTTTGTCGTCCCGTTGTATTTGTTCCTTGTCGTTGGAAGCGTTTTCTTTGAGAAAGGCCTTGTTTCTTTGCTACGCGTGGATAATGTTGTTGACGCACAGAATTTAATAGAAGCAGCGTTGTGGTAAAGTTGAACTGATGTAGAATTTCTACCGAGTGTCGGATCTTTAAGACAATTTACCATTATTTTCTATTTTATATCGAACTTGCAAATTCTTAGTGATGCTCGAGTGGCGAAGAGAGAAAAAAAAGAAGACAATGTGTCCTCTTTTGACATATGTCTCACTTTATCTGTTTAGTCTAGAAAAAACAGTGTTGATTAAAGAATGAGTGAATGTGCGTATCTACGTATGTTTGTATGTATGTTCATGCGTTTCCCAAAAGGGAACGCGTTTTTCCATGAGACTTACATGTTGACGTGTAAGCGGAAAAAGTGAGAAAGGGGTGAGGAAAGATATCGGCGAGTATTTATAGTCCGGAAAATATCTCCTAGTAGCGGTTTCGAAAATTAGATCGTCAGATAGATAGATGGATAGATAGATAGATAGATAGATAGATAGATAGATAGATAATGACGAGGCTAGGATAGATAGATAGATAGATAGATAGATAGATAGATAGATAGATAGATATGAACAGACTGAGAGAGATAGATTTAACAAACTGAGATAGATAAACTGATAGATGTAATGAAAAATGATGTTCAGCAAGACACGAGGGTCACTCGAGGTAGAGTCTTACAGGGTAAATCTGGGGCTGGGCTTATGTGGAAATATGTGGAAGATAACGGTTAACCCCAGATTTGAAGAGATTAAGATTGTAATGATCGGGGAAGCAACCGCTTGAAAGTCGGAGTTCGTGGAGAGAAAGTGCTCGAATGGAAATTACAACTGACCACAGGAATGCAAAAGAAATGAGGACGGTTTGCTACAATGTGCGTGGCACTGCTGGTGTCAGCCGTAAACGTTACTATTGTCGGAACTATGGAGTGTAGTTCATCTGAACACTCTCCATGGAAATAGCGATAAAGCAGCGAGAAGTTTGAGACGTTTTGACTGTGATAAAGGGCTTATTAGTCGGAGGATAAGTCAACAACTACAAGGTAGCGTGAACAATTTTGGACTCTATCGAGAGTATATATGGCATCAATAGTCCATTTCCGGCCTGATCTGGCTCTTGTAAAAGGTAGACTCAAGTAGTTGCAGCTGTAGAGAGAACCAACCGTTTTCCTATCATCACTTGGATGATATATGTACGAGTTTCACTTGAGATCTGGGATGAGTTTTAGTCTCAATAAACGCTCAAGGCACGTCTCGTTCATCGCGATTGGTGAAAGTTCCGTGTCCGGTCGGCGATATTGGAATAACACTAGTTTGTTTTCAAGGCATTCAGTGTAACCAGGCATTTTTTCCCTCACGTCGCTAGCTAGACAAACATGCGAATAGATTTATTTTATCGTCCTTATCTGTGAAATAAATAATCTTAATAATAATAATAATTTTATCGTCCTTATCTGTGAAATAAATAATCTCACCGGATGAAAATATCGACGTCATACATCTGAAAAGGTATGCAGTGATTGACTGCCTGGGTACTTGTGTATGTCCTTATCGGCAAGATATTTGCGCTTCCGTTTGAAAGCAATAACTATTTTAGGAACTTGTAGGCAGATTTATGACAACGCTTTCTTTTTCACACATGTCATTCACATGAGGAGCAACTAAAAAATGACTTTTTTGGAAAATGCAAGATTAAGCTATAAGCATTCTCTTTTCAGAAAATAACGATGAAGAAATAGAAAGGGTGGGAACTGATAAAAAAATAAATATTCTAAAAAGAATTGACGAGGTGCAGGGGGAGGAATAAGGGACAGGAGGAGGAGGAGGGGCGGAGGAAATAACAACGAATTAATAAAAAAGAAGAGGAAGGATAGAGAACTCATAAAGAAAAATATTTAAAAAAAGAATTGACGAGGTGCAGGAGGAGGAAAGTGGAATAGGAGTTGGAGGAGGGGGAAAACGACAAAGTAATACAAAGGGAAGAAGATGATAGGGGACTCGTAAAGAATGAAATATTTTAAATAGAATTGACGAGGTGCAGGAGGAGGTAACGGAAGAGAAGGAAATAACGGCGAAGTAATAGAAAGGAAAGGGGAGGATAGAGGACTCGTAAAGAAAGAATAGTTTAAAAAAGAATTGACGAGGCGCAGGAGTAGGAAAGAGGAGGAGGAGGAAATAACGGCGAAGTAATAGAAAGGGAGGGGGAGGATACGGAACTCATAAAGAAAAACTATTTCGAAAAGAATTGGAGAGGTGCAGGAGAAGGTAAAGGAGGGGGTGGTGGTGGAAATAAGGGCGAAGTAATAGAAAGGGAGGGGGGATAGGGAACTCATAAAGAAAGAACACTTCAAAAAGAATTGGAGAGGTGCAGGTGGAGGCAAAGGAGGAGGAGGAAATAGCGATGAAGTAATAGAAAGGGAGGCGGGGGATAGGGAACTCATAAAGAAAGAATACTTCAAAAAGAATTTAAGAGGTGCAGGTGGAGGCGAAGGAGGAGGTGCTGGTGGTGGAAATAAGGGCGAAGTAATAGAAAGGGAGGGGGTGGATACGGAACTCATAAAGAAAAACTATTTCGAAAAGAATTAAAGAGGTGCAGGAAGAGGGAAAGGAGTAGAAATAGGAGGAGGAGTAAGTAACGACGAAGTAACAGAAATGTGGGGGAGTATAGGAACCTTGTCAAGAATGAAATATTTCAAAAAGAATTGAAGAGGTGCAGGAGGAGGAAAGTGTTGGACGAGGAGAAGGAGGAGGAAATAACGACGAAAGAATAGAAAGGGTGGGGGAGGATAGGTAAGTTATAAAGAATAAAATATTTTTAAAAGAATTACCACAGTTCAGGTGGAAGAAAAGGTGTAGGATGAGGACTGAGGTGGAGTAGCAAGGAAATGCGTGAAACAATGAGATTAGAAATATGTGGATACAAAAGAACGGCAGCTGTAGACGAATGAGCAGGAAGTGGAGAAGGATTAAGTGAAAAATTCGTTGGTAAAGAAGTCCTAGAATAAGCTGAGAGAATAGTAAGTAGAAAGAAATAAAATCTGTGAGAAGAATAAATGGTAAAATGATCGGGAGAAGAAAAGAGGATAATAAAATTGAAAGAAAAAATATTAAAGAAGGAAGGAATTTGGAGATGGATGAAAAGGAAAAGATCTGAGACAGAAAAAAAAAATAGACGAAGAAAGAGTAAAGATAAAAATAAATGCTTAGAACAATAGAATGAGAAAAATGGCAGGGGTAAATAAAACACGCACACACACACAGAGGAGAAGACGTGATGAAAGCCAGATATTTGCTAACGAATGAACAAGATCAGGGTAAGAAATGAACAAGACCAGGGTAAGGAATGAAGAAGATCAGGGTGTGGAATATCGCGAAAAGAAATCAATAGTCACACTGCTAAATATAGAAAAAGAATTAAATATCTGTGATTCATTTTCTACCCTCTCAATTTGGAATGTACAGTCAACTGAAGCAGTGTCACCTCGACCGTGTTCACATTTTTAATTTTCTCATTCTTTAATTTTTTTTTCTTAATTTTATTTTCTTTTCTCCTTTATTGAAGGAGTTAATGATTTAAATCTGAGAACTTTGAAGTGACGTAGAGCGTAAGGGTACAGAAAAATAGCAACAGCAGCGAATTAAGTTCAACTTCCGGTTGGTCATGTTACCAGGTAATGCTATCTTGAAAAGGATAAGTCCACTTCACTCTTTACTCAGCAATCTCAGAAACAAAGTTCTCGTCAGTGACATTCCATGATTGATGCGAGAGAGGTCAAATACTTAGATAATACTTAGTTGCCTGGGTAAAATCGTACAATTCCATTTTCGACCTGGGCAGAAAATAATCCTATATATGAATAATCTGTTTACAAAATGTTATCATTTTAAAAACGGACACTTTAAAAGCATATATTAATATACAAAAATATATTATTAAAAATTCAGGACCGAGAGCCAGTATAAGAAAAAGAAAAAAATATTTACTGTAAATTAGTGAATCGAAAAATATTCCAAGAAACCAAAATACGTCTAAACAGGTATCGCTCCACGTTCTTCAGGGCTCAACCAAAGACATGATATATATGTGCACAACGACTAAAAATAAGGAAAGTAAAAAATACATTTAAACCTAGTAATTTGCCTTCTGATTACAGAAAGAAGATTGAATTGAGATTGCTGTAGAACTTTAATATTTATAGAATTGAAAGTGCTTGAGATTTATTATAAACTATTTCAAACCAAGCAAGATGATAATGCCACTAGAGATTACAGTGAATGAAAAAGAATAAGAAAAACTTTAGTACGGAGGATTTTTTAAACACTGTAGTTATTAGTGAAGCAAGAGATTAGAAGGAAGCTCCCCAGATGAGAAATGCAGGAAAAGAAACTTTAAGGATAGAAGTGGCGATTGCATCTAGCTATCTGCCTATATTTCTAAGATGAGGTATTATGTACACTATTTACATTATTCGGATTATTGTCCTCATCTTTGTCGCCATATTTATTACAACGTTTCGGCCTTTCAGTATCTGTGTATATTTCTGAGATGAGGTACACTATTTACATTATTCGGATTATTGTCTCGTCTTTGTTGCCATATTTATTACAATGTTTCGGCCTCTCATTATCTGTGTATATTTATGAGATGAGGTATTATGTACACTATTTACATTATTCGAACTATTGTCCTCATCATTGTCGCCATATTTATTAAAACGTTTCGGCCGTTGTACGCTCCAGACTTCTTCAGGTGGTTGGAATGTCGAACTGAACCCTTCATTTCGATCAGTAAAGTAGGCTGTACCCAAAGAGTGTGATTTCAATACATGGCTAAGGCAGTGAAGGACTTGGAGAAGGGAATTAACAGTAGATAACTGATACTTGACATCAATGAAAAAACATGGTACGTGGAACTAAAACAGTCTAACCCAGTTAATTCCCCTCTCCAAGTTCTCTGCTGCCTTAACCGGGTATTGAACTCACACACTTTGGGTCCTGCCACTGGATCTAACCAACGCCTTTATCCACTGTGCCATGTGTCCCTGTATACATTACGCATATACATATATGTGAGTCGATGTATACTGTCCAAGTTTCACCTCTGCTGTGCCCAGGTATTGAACTCACAATTCTTTGGGTCTAGTCACTGGATTACTTCAACTAACTCTTTTATCCACTCTGGAGAGTTGAGTTACTAAAGGGAAATAACTGAAATTGAGATATCCAGAAATGACATGGCACGTGGAACTAGAACAATATACAACGGTGGACGAAATAAAGAGTTCCGTTCCAAATTCCAAAGAATATCATCTGAAGAAAGCTATAGGGTACTACGGCCGAAACATCGTAAATTTGACAATAAAGATGAGGACAATACTCCGAACAATGTAAACAATTTAAATAGTAGAAAGACTCGAACGTCGACTTCTAGTAAAAAAAATGTTTATTTTATGTTTCTTATACACAAAGATGGGCCCGTTCAGTACTTATATATATATATATATATATATATATATATATATATATATATATATATATATATATATATATATATATATATAGAGTTATAAAAGGATTGAAATGTCCCGTATAGCAACAAACACTTTCTGAGAAGAAAAAAGTTAATGAACATTCAAATGAGTTTTTCAATGAGTTACTATAGATTTTCCCCTTACGTCATTTGACCGACAGGCATTTGGCCAACGGGCTTTTAACCGAATGGATATTTAGCAGACAATGTAGTGGCGTACTTCCATGTATGTCACACTCTTTATCGTAATGTGCTACATATATTAGGTTGGTGCAAAAATAATGACGTGATAATGTCGTTTTTTGACGTATTTTTAACGTCAAAAAACGACATTATTACGTCATTATTTTGGGGACCACCTTAATATTTATATATATATTCTGTTTCAATTTATAATTTTTCGTTTCTTTTTTTGACAGGCTTTTTTTTTTTTTAATCTATTCTGCATATATTATATTTTACTTCAAATATTACTGTAAGATGATAAGTATTTTGAGAAAAAGCACATTTTACTACAGCAAAACTCTTAAGCTTTTACGATATGAAAGCTCTTTCAATTTCGCTTCTAATGATCATTATCTTAAAGGGATGAACAAGTTTTCATCTTACTGTTAAATACGAATTTAAATAACTTGGTGCTACTTTTTACCCAAATACATTCAAATATTTTTAAAATACTAATTTCAATCAACAAATAATGAAATAAGAAAAGTTTTAACTTTAAATTTGTATTTAGTAATTTAATCTCTTGAAATTCAGTGCTAATTATTAGTCCTATTCGACATTATAATACTGATAATTAACATATTTAAAGTATTGCTTGTTACTATTTTTAATTGTACTTTTTCGGTGAAATGTCTGTCAGCCAAATGTTTCACGGCGAAATGCCTGTCGGTCGAACGTCCGGCCACGCTCTTTTAGTGTTTGTTTAAGGGGGGGGGCAGCTGGGATAAGGGGAAGAGATTTGAAATCGCACCGGGCACGTTTCTCTTCCTTTTTATGCTGGTTTCATTTCACAAGTGCCGTTACTAAATAATTATTATGAAGTACTTTCGTGACTCGTATAAACACTTGGAATACCGGGAAATTCGTCATCATTATAATAATTATTATCAAGATATTCGCATAAGAAGTACAAGCGGAAATGTCACTGTCTTCTACGTACTGTTATTGTTAGAGTTATATTGTATTCATTATGTATGAAAACTGGTTTAAGGTCAACTGAGAATCATACTTTTCAAATCTCCAGCACCTTCCTCAGTATTCTTGCCTAAACTGATATTGCCTAGACAATCTCAATACTTCTGCATATTATCATGTTTTCCATACCTATTTATAGTGTTTTTATTCATTGATTTGTTTTTTACCCCTTATCACCCTTTTTAATGCTACTTGAAGCTAGAAGTATGTTTTTGGGGATAATGATTATTTAATGGGTTCCCATTCCCGATGAGATTGTTATATTCACTTACGCACTAATATACTAATGGGAAAGGTATAAATCCACCTCTTCACCACCAGCTATGTGTTAATTAGTAAAACTTCTTTCATTAAAGCATAATTATCTTCAAAAAATTATAACCTTCTAAAAATATATTCTGATTTTAAATAACCTGCAAATGGTTGATAAGTCGTCAAAAATAATCAATCATATCTTTCTCAATGTCATTGATTTTTTTGAAGAGATCCCCTAATTATTCAAACGATTATTGATAATACAGTCAACGATGTAATTATTGGCATCAATTTTTAATATTTTTTAATCCATTTCTCAGAACCTAATGCCTGTATGATGCCAAGTTTTTTTATACGTTAATAAACCCAAAACAAGTAATCAGAACCTCAATTTTCAGAATAATAGGTTAAATGCAACAAATTTGACAGGCGAATTATGCAAAATAGGAAAAGACAAAATTGTTCGCGCGGTAGAAAATATCGTTTTAAATTGATTGATTTGTGTCAGTATAAGTAATTTGCGTAATTATTTTATCGGTGAAGCCTTCTAGACTATTTATTCAGTAGAATATTTGTGATAATTCCAGCAAAGGAATTATCACGTGTTGCATATAATGTCACCATTGTTATTCTTACGTTAATACGATGGGGGAGACAAAGGAGCTTAGCTTTGACTTGAAAGAGTGAATTATTAACTTTCACAAGTCAGGAAATAGTTTCAAACCTGTTAGCTATCCCTAGATCTACGGTACAGTCCGTTATAAAGGACTTTAAACAATTTGGCACGACAGAGAATTTGCCTGGGCGTGGAAGAAAACCCAAATTGTCACCGAGAACTGCACGAAAACTGTGTCGCGAAGTTAATATAAACACAATAGTTGTTTTGAAAGACATCAGCAAAAGTTTGGATACGATGGGTATCAGTGTAAGTACTCGCACAATAGAACTTCTTTTTTTTTTCTTTTTTTAATAGAATTGGTTTGTAAACCAAACACGACAAACACCCCTTCACAAACCATAACACATTGTTACTCGGTTCAAATTTGCCAAAATGTTCTTGAAAAAAGAAAATTGCTTTTGGGAATTAGCACTGTGGAGTGATGAAACAAAAATTGAATATTTTGGACATAATGATGTACAGAAGATTTGACGCGAGAAAGGTGAGTCTTTCCTCATAAAGAACACAGAGACAACATTAAAACATGGATGCAGCTTAATGATGTTTTGGAGTTGGTTTTGGATCAAGGAGGATGGACAGTTAATTTCAATAAGAGGAATAATGAAATCTGAAGATTATATCATAATTCTGGATGAAAATTTTACAACTATCAGCGCAAAATCTTCATCTAGGTCGGCGATTTACTTTCCAGCAAGATAATGATCCCAAACATATATCTAAATTAGGGACTGTATGGCGTCAGAAAAAGATTATAATTGTCATGGCCTTCAATTAGCCCTGACTTGAAACGTAGTGAAAATCTATGGACGAATTGAAAGTTCGAATAAATCGTCGGTCACCAAAAAAGCCTTCAGGAATTAGAACGTGTAACCATGGAAGAATGGAAGAAAATCACAGAAAAGACTTGTTCAAATCTTCAAAAACTTTCGAAAACGATTGCAGCAAGTTATAAAGATGAGAGGCCATGTTATTGACTATTAATATTGTGAAAATCATTTTTTCTATTTTTCATACTGTACAAATAATTTTGTCTTTTCCTATTTTGCATAATTCGCCTGTCAATTTTGTTGTATTTAACCAATTATTCTGAAAATTGAGTTTTATATTCGTTTTTTGTGCCTATTAGTATATAAAAAAAAACTGGCATCACATGAGCATTAGATTCAGAGAAATGGTTAAAAATATACAAATTTGATGGATGTATGAATAATTTCGTCGTTGACAGTATTTCTGCGGTTATTGTTGATACTTTTCAAACTCCATTCGACTGTGTATAATTAAGGCGCTAAACACATTGAAATAGAGACCTTTTTAAATTACCAACGCTGCGTTCTGTTTCCTAACAGATTAAATTTTGACCAATCGGCAATAAGGTAGCTTAGTTCAAAATTTTATTTTGATTAATAAAAAAAAGTTTAATGTAATGAAAAGCAGGATTTAAATTAAATCGTTAAAGTTAATTTGCATTCAAATAATATCAATGTCAGACTCCCGAGACAAAATACTTCAGACTATGGTGTGATAAGACCATTTTGGATGTTTTCGTTCGTTATTCAACAGCGAGTGTCTTGAAAGGTTTCTGCTAACAGGGATTCATTTACTGGCGAGCGAATTAAAAAAGGATTTGAACTGATTTTTATTAGAGGTTTTTTAGTGAATTTTGCTGCCGTGTTTTCTGTCAGTTATTAAATCTAGACGACTTTTTTTAATGATCCAACGAGTCAGTCTTCAAATGCGCAAAAAAACCCAAAAAACAAAAAACAATTGCATACCATAGTCATTCAGATTCGACCAATTCCGCCAGTTGAGCCTTTTACAACTCGTAAACGCCATATATATATATATATATATATATGAAGAAATATAGTCTTAAGATGTGCTATATTTATGGGATAAAGTGCTCAATATCAGGGATAGAGCGTGTGTAAATATAAAAGTGAACATAGAAGTCAACATTTAGAGGCGACAGACTGTTTCATGCTAGATTCAATCGTCAGGCCACGAGTGCTGTTATTTTTCTCGGCTATATATTTTTTTTTCCCGTATAAATATATATATATGAATAGCCGAGAAAAATAACAGCACTCGTGGCCTGACGATTGAATCTAGCATGAAACAGTCTGTCGCCTCTAAGTGTTGACTTCTATGTTCACTTTATATATATATATATATCTATATATATATATATATATATATATATATATATATATATATATATATATATATATTTATATATATATATATATATATATACAGACATTTTTTATGTTTATACGTTTTTTTATAGATACAAATATTTAAGTAAATTCTCTGTTCATAATAAACAGTATTAACGACATTTACCAGCCTGAATGTCCTAGAAATTTTCATAGAAAATATGCGTCCTCCGACAGGAATCGAACCTGTATCCTATACGGAACCGTTACATGCGATCCCATTATTGAATTAAGTGGATCAGGTCATCATAGACGAAACGCAAAAGTAGAAAGTAGTTGTGACGCATGGCTTATCATCTCTCAGTTGCGTCTCTGTCCTTAGTGTGCGCTCAGGGGCTTCTCTGTCAAAAGACAGAAGGGCAACTGAGAAAATAACACTGAGAGTTGCCCAGCCCTGGTTAACAGCTGCCCGAGGCCCCGCCCTCTCATTACACCAGAGGGAGGGATCGGTGTTCGCACTGAGGCCAGCGCAATGAGGGTTGCTGGGGCTGTGGGAATTTGTGTCCCTTGCCCGAGTGTACGCGCTTGGGTTCCCACTTTAAAACGACCTTGTGTCACATCTCGTTCTGGTTGGGGAACGAGTAAACACCGTGACCACTAACGATCGTTATTTCTAGTCTATCCTATTCTAGTCTATACTATACGGAGCTTCATTTTTAGTCTATCCTTTATTACTATTCGGATCTCTATTTCTACTCTACTTTCTATTACTATACGGACCGCTATTCTCTACTCTATTCACTATATTATTTCTTTAATCTGATCTCTATAAGGTGGTTACTTTCTAGCGAGTATTATCGAACAAGTACTATTAGTGTGAGTGATATTCGAAGACGTCTGACACTAGTATTGTTCAACGGCGTTTCAACAGACGTATCTGCGATTACAAAGTCTCTACTACAATGAGCATTATGAAAGTGACAACGATAATCTGTTGGCATTACAAAAGTGGCAACGAGTGTTCGTTGGCATCCCAAAAATAACAAAGAAGGGCACCAAGGAAAGGAACAAACCACCAGGGGCATATTTATTTCGTCATTGCATGAAGTGAGAACAAAAAAAGGCCAACAAATGAAAAAAACATCTCTCGGCACGAGACCTAGTTCATCGTAATAGTTTTTTCATTGCTTTTAGCGTAATCCTTCAATCCCTCAAACCTCCTTCAATCTTTACAAAGCATCATCCTTTGTTGCTTTGCGATTTCGAATATCAATGTCACGTGTTCCGTTGTCTTTTATTACACCACTCTGATTCTACGATTAATGTAGTTGCTTCTCTCTGACACCCGACGCGTAACTAATACCTTCTAATTAGACAATATGCAATGGCAGATTTTTTTTTTTGAAACATTCAATAATAAGAATTATATTAAAAAGTCAAAAATAGGCCAGTAAAAGTAATACAGTAAAATTTTCATAAACAGAATGAAAAATGCTCTTTACGTCGTCGTCTTCGGCTTTATCTCGTATCTAAGAATTAAATTCTTTCTTTGCTGATTGTTTTCATTATGATGCTCGTGATTGATGACAACATTCATCACGTGCAGGTTCAGAACTAAAACCTTCCAGTTTCACCAAAACATGCTCCCGCTATCCATTCCCTATCGCCGTTTGGCTTTACAAGTGTTTGTTGAATGTGAAAGAGAATCAAAGTAGAAGAATGTACCGATGGCATGAACAGGAAGTGATCCATACGCTTGATTTCATGACCTTCCTCTGCGGCGCATATGGAATGAGACATGTAAAATCCAGTTATGAAACTGTAACGGACTGCTGCTGACTCATAATTTTGAGTGACGCCTTATGTAGCCCTCTTCATCCGCTGGTTCAATCGTGTATATCTGTTGTAGTCATCATCGTCCGCTTGTCCCATTGATTTGATTCTTGAGGTTAGTCACGCTTACTCAGGATCCTTGTCTTCGATCTTGGCGCCAATGGAGGCCTTATCAGTAGTTTAGAACTTCCGACATGGTTCTCATAGTCAGTGGATCACACAAGCCCCTCCACCAAGACAAGTTGGATATATCTATATCTATATCTATATCTATATATATATATATATATATAGATTCGACGTATGAGGGTCAAGGAGATCAGTTTCCAGGAAACCGGCACATGAGATTTGATTATAGTGGTGAAGGTCTCGTGCAGGACCATCCACACTTTTTGGAGGGACGAATACAGAGACATGGTGCACCGAATGCCACAAGGTTCCCAAACGACCCTCCGCAGGTTTTGAATTCAGAGTTGTCCTTCTCCTAAACCAGTTGGCATCCAAGGCTATAGAACCCAGTCTGTCCTGCTATTTTACCCATAGCTGGAGAAGAAGAGGATTCATACCTTTCTCAAGGGTATTAGCACGTAAGTGAATGTAATGGATTCGACTGGAATTCGAACTCGGCTCTCCGATTCCTCAATCCGAGCCGATATCCATTACTCCACCGTGCCTCCTATTATTATATTAAAACAGATCGATTTTAGAACCGTGGTATTGCACTTTATTTGAATGTTGGAATTTGACATGATAAATAATGACAAACTATTTTCTTCCAGATCGTTACCGTATTTTAAGAAACAATTTACTATCTGTCTATATCTCTGAGATGAGGTATTATGATTACTTGCTTTATTTACATTATTACATGGACTGTTATCCTCATCTTCAATGCCATATTCACAACGTTTCGGCCATTGTACGCCCCGGCCTTCTTTAGTGTCTGTCTATATCTCTGAGATGAGGTATTATCATTACTTGCATTATTTACATTATTCGGACTGTTATGCTCATCTTCATTGCCATATTCAAAATGCTTCGGTCGTTGTACTCTCTGGCCTTTTTAAGGAGATTGGAATTTCGAATTGAAGCCTTTATTTCTTCCACCGGGGTAGGTTTTTCTAGTTCCACTTCCCATGCTTCTTCCGGATCTTTCAGTTATTTCCAATTAACACAACTCCCAATTGTTTTTTTTTTTTTTTTTTGGGCGGGGGTCTCCACTGCTGGAGCCTGGTATTGAACTCCCAACTGTTTCACTAGATCTAAACACCGTCTTTATCCACTGGGCCATGTTTCTTTGTATATAGTAATGAAGGTGATGATCAGTGAAAAGCCTTAGAGCACAGCCTTATAAAATTTATAATTTACTGAAGCTTTACAAATTATATATGGACAAGATGCATGACACAAGCACATTATTACTGAATCATTGTGTCATTAAATAAGACCTTCATTTACTTCAAAGGGAAATTATACTGAACAATTTAGCTGTATTATGATATAATATGTTATACAATGCAATAGTTTTAGTATCATTTTCAATAAACAATGCAAATTTTAAAGATTTTGTCTTATATGTGCCTATCGGTATTATGGTGTTATATACACTTTTATTTAGTTTTTTTTTTTGTTTTTATTTATAATGATCTAACGAATGATATTAGTTTGGTGCAAAAATAATTTCGTTTTCTCACATATGTTACTATGTGAGAAAACGACATTATTTTTGCACCAACCTAATATAACAAATCTTATACTTTCTAATAAAAAAAAAAACAAACGAAAAAAAATTTTTACCTATCAAATCTAGTAAAAAAATACATGTTTTTCTTGAGGTGATTCATAATTAGAATTCTGGTTTGAATATATTTTCCATTCAATGTATCTAATGCCAAAGATATCAACTTTATTTGGACTTATTCTTGAAAGATTAAAATTTTGAAGTCAATTTATAAGCAAAACCTGCGAGAAATTAGATATTTCTGTAAATTTTTCCGACGATCTTTAAAATTAAATGCTAAATTAATTGGCAGAAAAAGCCGTAGAAAATGAATGAATGAATTAATCATCCTATTATATGAATATGAATGGCTGAAGTGCAGGTTATAACGATATGTAAGATAGATAACGGTCGAATAGTCTTTAAGAGGTTAAATTTGTACTGATCAGGGAAATATCCACACGGGAATCTGTTCTATAAAGCAGTGGTTCTTGGGAAGATAGTGTATGAGTAACTTTTCTACCAATGAAATACAAAGTGAATGAATATTATTTGATTCTGTTAATGCTTGGTCCTAGCTATGAAGGTCTGAACTGGTGAAATTATAGAATAATCTATGGTCAATCTGCAACGAACGACTTCGTAGAATGAATATACGATGTACTAACATGTGCACTGGCTCATTTTTCATTGGAAAAATACGAAAAAAAGTAATTAATAACGAAATTATTCGTTTTGTTTAGATTAATTTGCACAAGAGTGTAGAGATAGATAGATAGATAGATAGATAGATAGATATGAACAGGCTGAGATATATAGACTGGCTTGGAAACTCTCCCGATTTAAATCCAATCGAGAATCTCTGGTCAGTCTGCAAGGAACGACTTCGTGGAATGGACATACGATGTACTAACATGTGCACTGGCTCATTTTTCATTGGAAAAATACGAAAACCAAGTAAGTAATAATGGAGTTATTCGTTTTGTTTCAATTAATTTGCATATGGGTGTAAGTAATTTCTTAATTCTACTACTTGTTGAGATCTACTAAATTTATTTCAGTCTAATTAAACACGGTAAGAACAGCTTAGTAGATCAGCTTACCAACTACATCTTGACTACAGGTAAACTGTCAGAATCCTTAAATTTGATATTTAACAAAAACGTCCTTTTGGCAGACAACTTTCTAACATTGATTTATCCTTTTCCAAATAGTTACACATCATTCAAGAAGTTCTAGTCAATACGGAAACCTGTCACAAATTTAAAGGTCAAAAGTTATAGCTATAATCAGTTTTATCACATTAAAAAGGGACGCACTGAACAAGTATTGTTCTTCTGTGCTAACTTAAATATATGAAAAAAAATCAATAAATTACATTCTTGAGCTAAATATATTCCATGGTATCTCAATTTATTTAAGGCAAATATAATAAATAATCTAGATTTTAATACAAAAATAATTTTTAAATGATAGCAAATGACCCTTTTTCTAAAGACCTCATGTTTTAGAAATCGTAAAACTAGAGCATGTTTAAAATTGCAGAGAGAACAAAATATATTTTACGACCAGAAAAATGGAGGCAAGAGGTCTATTCTCAGGAATTAGCTTTACAATTTTTATTCTACTTTACTATTTCTTTGTGTTTCTATATTAATGTCACAATTAACATTCCTGTCTGGTCATTATGACTATATTTTGTTCAGGCCAAATTCTAATAAAAGAATTTGAATATTGTTAATGACATTATCATTTCAGAATACAGGTCTATAGTTCGACGCCCATCACACACTCATCAAGATAACCCGAATAATTTTGGTCATGGAAAGAGGTTTAAATCTTTTACGAGAATAGGAAATTCGGTGATCGAATTATATGTAATTAGGATGAGATAAGAACTATTTGAAATTCTGGAATCCGTTCTTTTTTTTATTATAAACCGAATTATGTGGACAAGTAAATTTTTCCGGTTGATTTATTACTATATTTTAGCCAGTATGTACTTTACTATTTTCCCATTATCTAGTGGAGGGGGGAGAAAAAATGAGTGTAGAATGTCGACTTGTTACCTTTAGCTCAGCAAATTGTGAACAAGAGAAAAAAAAGTTTGGAAATTCCAAAAAAATGTTACTGCCTAACTTGAATCTAAAAATAAACTCTATCTATATCGCTGAGATGAGGTATTATCCTTATTTACATTATTCGGACTGTTATGCTCATCTTCATTGAGATATTCACAACGTTTCGGCCGTTGTATGCTCCGGGCTTCTTCAGGTGACTGGAATTTCGAACCGAACCCTTTATTTTGTCCACTGGGGTAGATTGTTCTAATACCACGTGCCATGCCTTTTCTGGGTGTCTCAGTTATTTCCATTTAACTCAACTCTCCAAGTTTATTTTATTTTATTTATTTATTTTTTTGTTCACCGCTGCTGTAGCCTGGTATTGAACTCACAGCACTTTGGGTCTAATCACTGAATCTAACCAAGGTCTTTATCCATGTGTCTGAAGATGTCCGGAGCGTACAAAGGCCGAAACGTTGTGAATATAACACTCCGAATAATGTAAATAATATAAATAATTAACATACCTCATATAAGTAATGTAAATAAAAATAATGTCTTTATTTTCTTTCTTTTATCCAACATTCACCCAATGTGATGCATTAGAGACAGTCAATATAACCAATAACTGGAATGGACGTAAGTAGCAAGTGAATATTAGGACGATATAGCGTTTACATAACGATTGAAAAATTATTTGAAGACGACTAAGATAGATTGGGATTCTGGGGGAGTTTAAGAAAACATCCATGCAAGTGCATGTCCTATAAATCAGTTGTTTCTTGGGAAGCAGCTGTCTGGAACTTCCTCCTTATTAATGGAATACGAAGAGAATGATTCAACCCTGTGGATGTGGCATTGTGGGTCTTAACTCTAATGGTCAGACGTGGTAGAACTAAAGAATAGAGCTCATGAGAACATTTGTCATAAAACAGCGATAAAGTAGCGATCATTATACGAGGTACGTCAATGGGAAAGTGGTTGTCGGTTTGTAAATAATTCATCATCCATAAGGTCGCGTAAACGATTTTAAACTTTGCCATGACTGGAAAGTATTTCTTCTCGGTGCTAATTTAATTGCTTTTCAATCAATAAATTAAATTCTAGGAGTTAAATCTATGAAAATTCTATGATGTCTCATTTTACATTAGGCAAATATATAAATTTTAATACAACAATCATTGATACATTATAAAACGTGGAGGTTTTTTAACATCTTCATATGTTAAAAATCCTAATTCCAGGATAGGCTTAAAGTTAAGAGAAGACAGGATAAAAAGAATTAACCACCGGAAAAAAGGAGACACGATTTCTATTCTCAGTATTTGGCATTTCAATTTTTATTCCAATTTACGAATTCTTTGTTCTTTTACAATAACATTCACAAGTACCATTCCTGTAGTTTGGATATTAATTAATTAAATTTTGGTCAGAAGTTTTATTCATATTTTAAATTTGTTGTTGTACTTCTTTATGTGCCGTGTCCCTTCAAGACTTAGGCGATCATGGCCCTCCGCTTTTCCTTTCCCTTGTTGCTCTTAATAAATTTTGTCTTTTTGTTATTTCTCCCAGACCCTCTTCTACCATCCATTTACTCAAGCCGATCAAGTAGGTTACACGCTGCTTTTCTCTGTTACTTTTTCTTTCAAGTTGTCCTGTGAGTATCAGATTTTTCAAGCCCCCTGTTCTCATTATGTTTGCCTGAAATTTCAGCTGCCTCTTCCTGATATTAATTATAAGTTTCCTTTTTGTTTCCATTTTCTGTAAAGTCTCGTCGTTGCTCACGTATTCCGTCCATATCTTCAGCATCCTTCTGTGGAACCATATTTCTCATGCTTCAAGTAAAGCTCTGTAGTCTGATCTTCAAGACACCCTTTTTAAGAGAAACCGAACAAAATTTCTCAAATTTTGTTTATGGAAATCGGCTTCAAATGGAATGGAAATCTCGATAATTGAATTACACTTCCTGAGATTGAAATGCAAGGAGAATATAATAATAATCATATTATATAGTCGCCAGAATCTATTTATCTATTCTACCATTCGTGCAAACATCTTAACTGGTACTTCTGCTGTGTATTTAAAGATTCTTGATAAAATCTAATGAAGAATCTGCAATTTTATCGATTCTGACTTGGCATCTTGGCTTCGGTCACTTTACTACGCAGCTTCCCTGTGACTTTTCTATAAATAGATTCTTGGTAATTGTTCTGATAAACTTTTCTCTATGGTACCAAGATTTACAAATACTAGATTCACGGCTAGGTGTCAATATTTTACCGTTGAAATGGCTGGATGAAAACCTAAGTTCTATGCTAAGATTTTCTTCTCACGTACTTTTCGCTTGTGAAACTCTCTTCCAGCTTTTAGCTTTCCACTGTTTTTTGATCTTCAAAAATTTAAATACAATTTCAATCGTTATTTCCTTTCTTCTCAATTCCATTTATTTTTATTGTTAATAATGTTTTTCCTTCTCACATTCTTCCATACTCAGTAACTCATTTTGGCTTTATTATCTTTCTTTTGATGAAGAAATTAAAGAAGCCTATACTTCATTCCACTGTCCATTCTTGAGAATAATTACAAAAGAAAGAACGATATCGTTTCTACCCCTAAAGTGACATGTTCTTTCAGTACGTCGGAGATTACGTCTCTCTGCAGATTCTTTTTTCGTTTTAATATATCCACATTTTAAATTGTCATTATAGCTTAGAGAAAGATAGCAAACTATTTTCCCATTGCCTTCGATACGGTTTTGAATTCCGAATTGTCTTTTTCCTAGACTGGTTGGCAATCAAGTCTTATATAATCAAAAAGTATCAAATGTTCAATTTACGGTGAATCAATATTATTTCTGAATTTGTATGTCCCTTAAGAAACTGCGTTCCTGATCAAACCAAATTCATGAATAATTGTATTGGACATACAACTATATGCCTACAAAGAAAAATCACGTTACAATTCTCTGCCCATAGCTTAATTAGTAATCATTTAAACAGACGCGGAAAAGGACGAAACGAGTCACAAGAAAACTTCTTCCACTCTGTCACACACACACACACACACACATATATATATATATATATATATATATATATATATATATATATATATATATATATATATAGAGAGAGAGAGAGAGAGAGAGAGAGAGAGTTTTCTCTTGCACTTCTCGCTTGTGGAATTCTGTGGGTTCCTTGCTTTTCATTGCACTGTCAATCGATTTCATTTGTCTTAATTCTTGTTCTTTTATTCTTCTCATTCCATAATAATCTCAGATTCTCCTATTCTCAGTAACCCCTTCTCTCTTAGTGGCTTCATTGCTTGTCTTTGGTTTAACTGATTATATATATATATATATATATATATATATATATATATATATATATATATATATATATATATATATATATATATATATATATAAACACATTTACGATAGGAAATCTCTGGTGACTTGTGTTAATTGGATGTTAAAGCTCTCCTTCATATCTCATTAGAATTTGTTTTATGTATAATGGTTGAGAGCCACTTAACCAGGGCGAAATATTAAGAAGCTAGTCACGGATTGAGATAATAAACATTAACTCGGTTTTCTCAAATGCCGAGATATTCCACAAATCTGTACCAATTCTAAAATCGATTTTTAAACACTCACTCACATAATTATTTGCGGGTAATACTTTTTTTCTTTCTAAACAGCCGTTACCCTTAAATGTCATGAACTTTCTAAAATTTCTCCATGTCTCGTATACATTATATTAATAGGTTTGAAGAAACCGTTGTTCTATTATGAACATCTGCTGTAAGCTGTCACTCAACCGAAAAAAATAACAACTGTTGACACTTAGTAAATGTATTTAAGTCAAATATAAATCCGTACTTGTATCCCCAGTTAAGTAGTATGCATCTTCATTGCGGTGACTATTGTGAAACCGAGACGGAAGGTTTATCAGGGTGCAGGAAATAGGTATGTAGCAATTTCTGTACGCCACTTCCCAGAATCAGAATCAGTTTCTGACAACGTGCTGCTACAAGTCTTGTATGGTTTACAAGTACTTTGTGTATACAAGTGGAAATATCAATAGCTAGTAATTTATTTTCATTAATAAGAGCGCGAATGACACTCTAATTGGATCAATGTTATGTTAAACTATAGGATAGGTCGGTAGTTGTATGTCAAACATACGAAATTAGCTCTTACAGCAGCATTGGGATGGAGATTTTTCATAAGGGAAACTGCTACATGACGTGAATATTTTTTATGGGGGTATTTGTGGTCAAGCTTTATTAGCAATGAAAAATAATAAGATGATTAGAAAATGAAGAAAGAAAATAAGCAAAAGAACAAAAAGATGGAAAGAATGAATGAATGAAGAAAACAAGGGAAATAAAGAAACGAAGAATGAATGAATGAATGAATGAATGAAATTAAATACGAGAAGAATGAATAAATAAAGAAGGGAAATAAAGAAGGGAAGAATGAATGAAGTAAAGAAGAGAAATAAAGAAAGGAAGAATGAAAGAAATTATATACGAGAAGAAGGAATAAATAAATTAAAGAAGGGAAATAAAGAAAGGAAGAATGAAAAAATGACGTAAAGAAAAGAAATAAAGATGGGAAGAATGAATAATTGAATGAATGAAGTAAAGAAGGGAAATAAAGAATGAAAGAATGATCGAATGACGTAAAGAAGGTAAATAAAAAAGGAGAAAAATGGATGCATAATTGAATGAATGAATAAAGTAAAGAAGGGAAATAAAGAAAAGAAGAATGAATGAATGAAGCAAAGAAAGGAAACAATGAAGAGTATGAATGAATGAATGAATGAAATGAAGACGGGAAGAATGAATAAATAATCTGAAGAAGGGAAATAAATATGTGAAGAATGAATGAATGAATCAATGAAGTAAAGAAAGGAAATAAAGACGGAAGGAAGGAATAAATGAATGAATGAATGAAGGAAGGAAGGAAGGAAAGAAGGAAGGAAGGAAGGAATGAAGGAAGGAAGGAAGGAATGAAGGAAGGAAGGAAGGAAGTAACGATGCAAAATAAAGAAGGGAAGAATAAATGTATGAAGTAAAGTAGAGAAATAAAAAGGAGAATGAATGAATGAAGTAAATTAAAGAAATAAAGAAAGGAAAGATGAATGTATGAATAAATGAATGAATGAAGAACAGAAAGAAGTAAAGAAGGGAAGAATGAATGAATGAATGAAGTAAAGAAGTGAAATAAATGAAGAATGAATGAATGAATGAAGAAGAGGAATAAATAAAGGAAAAATGAATGAATGAAGTAAAGAAGTGAAATAAATGAAGAATGAATGAATGAATGAAGAAGAGGAATAAATAAAGGAAAAATGAATGAATGAAGTAAAGAAGTGAAATAAATGAAGAATGAATGAATGAATGAAGAAGAGGAATGAATAAAGGAAAAATGAATGAATGAAGTAAAGAAGTGAAATAAATGAAGAATGAATGAATGAATGAAGAAGTGGAATAAATAAAGGAAAAATGAATGAATGAAGTAAAGAAGTGAAATAAATGAAGAATGAATGAATGAATGAAGAAGAGGAATGAATAAAGGAAAAATGAATGAATGAAGTAAAGAAGTGAAATAAATGAAGAATGAATGAATGAATGAAGAAGAGGAATAAATAAAGGAAAAATGAATGAATGAAGTAAAGAAGTGAAATAAATGAAGAATGAATGAATGAATGAAGAGGAATAAACAAAGGAAAAATGAATGAATGAAGTAAAGAAGTGAAATAAATGAAGAATGAATGAATGAATGAAGAAGAGGAATGAATAAAGGAAAAATGAATGAATGAAGTAAAGAAGTGAAATAAATGAAGAATGAATGAATGAATGAAGAAGTGGAATAAATAAAGGAAAAATGAATGAATGAAGTAAAGAAGTGAAATAAATGAAGAATGAATGAATGAATGAAGAAGAGGAATAAATAAAGGAAAAATGAATGAATGAAGTAAAGAAGTGAAATAAATGAAGAATGAATGAATGAATGAAGAAGAGGAATAAATAAAAGAAAAATGAACGAATGAAGTAAAGAAGTGAAATAAATGAAGAATGAATGAATGAATGAAGAGGAATAAACAAAGGAAAAATGAATGAATGAAGTAAAGAAGTGAAATAAATGAAGAATGAATGAATGAATGAAGAAGAGGAATGAATAAAGGAAAAATGAATGAATGAAGTAAAGAAGTGAAATAAATGAAGAATGAATGAATGAATGAAGAAGTGGAATAAATAAAGGAAAAATGAATGAATGAAGTAAAGAAGTGAAATAAATGAAGAATGAATGAATGAATGAAGAAGAGGAATGAATAAAGGAAAAATGAATGAATGAAGTAAAGAAGTGAAATAAATGAAGAATGAATGAATGAATGAAGAAGAGGAATAAATAAAGGAAAAATGAATGAATGAAGTAAAGAAGTGAAATAAATGAAGAATGAATGAATGAATGAAGAGGAATAAACAAAGGAAAAATGAATGAATGAAGTAAAGAAGTGAAATAAATGAAGAATGAATGAATGAATGAAGAAGAGGAATAAATAAAGGAAAAATGAATGAATGAAGTAAAGAAGTGAAATAAATGAAGAATGAATGAATGAATGAAGAAGAGGAATAAATAAAGGAAAAATGAATGAATGAAGTAAAGAAGTGAAATAAATGAAGAATGAATGAATGAATGAAGAAGAGGAATAAATAAAGGAAAAATGAATGAATGAAGTAAAGAAGTGAAATAAATGAAGAATGAATGAATGAATGAAGAAGAGGAATAAATAAAGGAAAAATGAATGAATGAAGTAAAGAAGTGAAATAAATGAAGAATGAATGAATGAATGAAGAGGAATAAACAAAGGAAAAATGAATGAATGAAGTAAAGAAGTGAAATAAATGAAGAATGAATGAATGAATGAAGAAGAGGAATGAATAAAGGAAAAATGAATGAATGAAGTAAAGAAGTGAAATAAATGAAGAATGAATGAATGAATGAAGAAGTGGAATAAATAAAGGAAAAATGAATGAATGAAGTAAAGAAGTGAAATAAATGAAGAATGAATGAATGAATGAAGAAGAGGAATGAATAAAGGAAAAATGAATGAATGAAGTAAAGAAGTGAAATAAATGAAGAATGAATGAATGAATGAAGAAGAGGAATAAATAAAGGAAAAATGAATGAATGAAGTAAAGAAGTGAAATAAATGAAGAATGAATGAATGAATGAAGAGGAATAAACAAAGGAAAAATGAATGAATGAAGTAAAGAAGTGAAATAAATGAAGAATGAATGAATGAATGAAGAAGAGGAATAAATAAAGGAAAAATGAATGAATGAAGTAAAGAAGTGAAATAAATGAAGAATGAATGAATGAATGAAGAAGAGGAATAAATAAAGGAAAAATGAATGAATGAAGTAAAGAAGTGAAATAAATGAAGAATGAATGAATGAATGAAGAAGAGGAATAAATAAAGGAAAAATGAATGAATGAAGTAAAGAAGTGAAATAAATGAAGAATGAATGAATGAATGAAGAAGAGGAATAAATAAAGGAAAAATGAATGAATGAAGTAAAGAAGTGAAATAAATGAAGAATGAATGAATGAATGAAGAGGAATAAACAAAGGAAAAATGAATGAATGAAGTAAAGAAGTGAAATAAATGAAGAATGAATGAATGAATGAAGAAGAGGAATGAATAAAGGAAAAATGAATGAATGAAGTAAAGAAGTGAAATAAATGAAGAATGAATGAATGAATGAAGAAGTGGAATAAATAAAGGAAAAATGAATGAATGAAGTAAAGAAGTGAAATAAATGAAGAATGAATGAATGAATGAAGAAGAGGAATGAATAAAGGAAAAATGAATGAATGAAGTAAAGAAGTGAAATAAATGAAGAATGAATGAATGAATGAAGAGGAATAAACAAAGGAAAAATGAATGAATGAAGTAAAGAAGTGAAATAAATGAAGAATGAATGAATGAATGAAGAAGAGGAATAAATAAAGGAAAAATGAATGAATGAAGTAAAGAAGTGAAATAAATGAAGAATGAATGAATGAATGAAGAAGAGGAATGAATAAAGGAAAAATGAATGAATGAAGTAAAGAAGTGAAATAAATGAAGAATGAATGAATGAATGAAGAAGTGGAATAAATAAAGGAAAAATGAATGAATGAAGTAAAGAAGTGAAATAAATGAAGAATGAATGAATGAATGAAGAAGAGGAATAAATAAAGGAAAAATGAATGAATGAAGTAAAGAAGTGAAATAAATGAATGAATGAATGAATGAAGAGGAATAAACAAAGAAAAAATGAATGAATGAAGTAAAGAAGTGAAATAAATGAAGAATGAATGAATGAAGAGGAATAAATAAAGGAAAAATGAATGAATGAAGTAAAGAAGTGAAATAAATGAATGAATGAATGAATGAAGAGGAATAAACAAAGAAAAAATGAATGAATGAAGTAAAGAAGTGAAATAAATGAATGAATGAATGAAGAAGAGGAATAAACAAAGGAAAAATGAATGAATGAAGTAAAGAAGTGAAATAAATGAAGAATGAATGAATGAATGAAGAAGAGGAATAAATAAAGGAAAAATGAATGAATGAAGTAAAGAAGTGAAATAAATGAAGAATGAATGAATGAATGAAGAAGAGGAATAAATAAAGGAAAAATGAATGAATGAAGTAAAGAAGTGAAATAAATGAAGAATGAATGAATGAATGAAGAAGAGGAATGAATAAAGGAAAAATGAATGAATGAAGTAAAGAAGTGAAATAAATGAAGAATGAATGAATGAATGAAGAAGAGGAATAAATAAAGGAAAAATGAATGAATGAAGTAAAGAAGTGAAATAAATGAATGAATGAATGAAGAAGAGGAATAAACAAAGGAAAAATGAATGAATGAAGTAAAGAAGTGAAATAAATGAAGAATGAATGAATGAATGAAGAAGAGGAATGAATAAAGAAAAAATGAATGAATGAAGTAAAGAAGTGAAATAAATGAAGAATGAATGAATGAAGAAGAAGAATAAACAAAGGAAAAATGAATGAATGAAGGAAAGAAGTGAAATAAATAAAGAATGAATGAATGAAGAAGAGGAATAAACAAAGGAAAAATGAATGAATGAAGTAAAGAAGTGAAATAAATGAAGAATGAATGAATGAATGAATGAAGAAGAGGAATAAATAAAGGAAAATGAATGAATGAAGTAAAGAAGTGAAATAAATGAAGAATGAATGAATGAATGAAGAAGAGGAATGAATAAAGGAAAAATGAATGAATGAAGTAAAGAAGTGAAATAAATGAAGAATGAATGAATGAATGAAGAAGAGGAATGAATAAAGGAAAAATGAATGAATGAAGTAAAGAAGTGAAATAAATGAAGAATGAATGAATGAATGAAGAAGAGGAATGAATAAAGGAAAAATGAATGAATGAAGTAAAGAAGTGAAATAAATGAAGAATGATTGAATGAATGAAGAAGAGGAATAAATAAAGGAAAAATGAATGAATGAAGTAAAGAAGTGAAATAAATGAATGAATGAATGAAGAAGAGGAATAAACAAAGGAAAAATGAATGAATGAAGTAAAGAAGTGAAATAAATGAAGAATGAGTGAATGAATGAAGAAGAGGAATGAATAAAGGAAAAATGAATGAATGAAGGAAAGAAGTGAAATAAATGAAGAATGAATGAATGAATGAAGAAGAGGAATAAATAAAGGAAAAATGAATGAATGAAGTAAAGAAGTGAAATAAATGAAGAATGAATGAATGAAGAAGAAGAATAAACAAAGGAAAAATGAATGAATGAAGTAAAGAAGTGAAATAAATAAAGAATGAATGAATGAAGAAGAGGAATAAACAAAGGAAAAATGAATGAATGAAGTAAAGAAGTGAAATAAATGAAGAATGAATGAATGAATGAAGAAGAGGAATAAATAAAGGAAAAATGAATGAATGAATTAAAGAAGTGAAATAAATGAAGAATGAATGAATGAATGAAGAAGAGGAATGAATAAAGGAAAAATGAATGAATGAAGTAAAGAAGTGAAATAAATGAAGAATGAATGAATGAATGAAGAAGAGGAATGAATAAAGGAAAAATGAATGAATGAAGTAAAGAAGTGAAATAAATGAAGAATGAATGAATGAATGAAGAGTTGGAATAAATAAAGGAAAAATGAATGAATGAAGTAAAGAAGTGAAATAAACGAATGAATGAATGAATGAATGAATGAGTGAATGAAGAGGAATAACCAAAGGAATTATGAATGAATGAAGTAAAGAAGTGAAATAAATGAAGAATGAATGAATGAATGAATGAATGAAGTAAAGAACTTAAATAAAGGATTAAGGAATGAAAAATGAAAGTCAAAAAAGGAACAGGGTAAACAATTATGGAACAGAATGAAATAAAAAAAAAGAAGAAATGAAAGAAGGACGTTAGAAAAGCAAGAGGAGAAATGGAAAAGAGAAAAAAATGGAAACCAAGGAAGAACAGACGAAGTAGAGGAGAAAAGAGAGAAAAGTTGAAAGGGTGGAGAAAATATGTATGAAAATAAAGTTCGAAAAATGAGAAAGAAAAATGAGTGAAAGAAAGAAAAGAAAGCAAAGATGAGAAGAAAAGAAAGAAAGTGAAAATCAATGATAAAATGATGCAAGGGCAGAAAAGAAATGAAATATTATCGGAGAAAGAAAGAAAGAAAGAAAGAAAGAAAGAAAGAAAGAAAGAAAGAAAGAAAAAAAAAAGAAAGAAAATTGTTGTAATGAAAGAGTGATAGAAAGGGCAGAAGAATATACAGAATAAGTAGAAAAATAAGGAAAAATATTAAAACAGAGAAGAGAATAAAGAAATAATATATGTCCAGAAGGAAAATCCAGAAACAAAAAAATTAATAATAGTAAGTATGAGAAAACTAGTAATGAGTGACGAAAAAAAATCCAGGACTGGGAGTAAAATATATAGATATAAGTAAAGGCATAATAAACATTAGTAAGTCAAAGAAAAGAAAAAAATTCCAGAAAATAATTTATTCATTATATAATAAAAATAAGGAATCCCGAAAATATACAAAAATAAAGGATTGAAAGAAAGGAAAGAAATATCGAATGAACGTATTAACGGTGATAACTCATAAAGTTAGTCATAAATCTTATTTATTTGATACGTTGACAGTTGAGAGGAAAACAGAAAGAAAGGTTGTAATAAAGAAAAACACAAAATGAGTAGGACTGCTTAAATGAAAGAAAGAATAAAGAAAGAAAGAAAGAATAGAAAAAAGAAATAAAGGAAGAAAGGATAAATTTTAAAAAAAAGAGCGAAGAATGACAGAAAAAATGAAAATCAGAAAGAAAGAACAGAAAACAGTTGAAAGAAATGAAGGAATGAGAAAAGAAAAGAATTTAGGAAGAAGATGGAGAAAAAGAAGCAAAGAAGATTATTGAACAAAACAAAACAATTACATTCAATATGGATTCTGGCGTTCACATATCACACAAGATCAAAGCTAATATTCCAAGATCGATAAACAAAAATCGATTGTAGCTTTAATGGGAAAATGACCCAGGGGACCAAATTCACTACGAGTGGCCAGATCACGTGGCAATTGTATGCCGAATAAAAAAGTACGTATCAAATAAATAAGCTTTATGACTAACTTTATGAGTTGTCACCGTTAATTTTGACCCTGGAACAAGCTTTTGTACTTGTAAAATCCAAGCTAATGTTATTAATCTGTACAATGTTTTTATCACAGGATTTGCGCATGCGCGCACATGCATTTAATTATATGCCTTATGGACGCATATTTTTGTAAGTGTTCGCTTGTGGTGCTAATTAAGATATTTAAGCACCTAAGCCAAGTTTGATATAAGGTTATAATAAAAAAAAATATCACTTACTAGCAATGGATAACAAAACTAAATTGTTATTAGTGACAAATTGTCCGTTTTTATACTGGTAATATCAAAATCTTTGGGTGGGGGCAACCTCGCAAACAATGGCTTACGAGACACGTACATTTATTATAAACGATGCACTTTTTATTGGCAGTGTTAAGACTCGGTAGTCTAGTTTAACGACCCAAACAGTGATCAGTTTTGAAAGACACTTTGCCTCCACTTCTTACTATCGCCCCTGAAAAGCAAAAGTCCAAATCTTCTTCCATTCCCAGCTATGGGTTAAATAGTAGAAAAGAGTTTATTTTCTAGCCTTGACTGGCAACCAGTCTTGTACAACTCTGAATTTAAAACTGTAGATAAAGCAACCATTATAACATTAAAAATAAATCATCTTTATGGATTTTCCCAGCTATAATTAGGAGCCGATACTGCTTTTGGAGAAGGAAGTTTCTAGCAGTCAGCTCTGCCAGTCGGGTAGAACATTCTTGCTGTATTACTCTCGTTTGTATGTTTTGTATTACTGTTTCTGTTAATATATTTGTTTAATTCAAATCCTCTCTTTGTGTCTTTATTTCTGACCCTAACAAGACCAACACACACACACACACACACACACACACACACACACACACACACACACATATATATATATATATATATATATATATATATATATATATATATATTTAACCACAATCAGTATTCCTACACACTTATTCACAATTTAAAAAAGGATTACAAGAACCTCCAGTTAGACAAAAAGATCAAAGACATTTTTGATAAGCCACCCATAAATGCAAAGAAACAATCACCTAACCTTTCAGATATCCTCACCTCTACCAAATATCTAAACAATAGAAACCCATCAGGAAATTACAAATGTAACAAACCTCATTGCTTAGTTTGCAAAAACTTAATAATAATGTATTTTCTGTACCCAACACTAATATCAAGATACACCCACCTCACCACACCTGTGATAGCCATAACATAATCTACTATTTATTCTGCACCTTATGTCCTAATAGTGGATATATTGGTGAATCTGGAAATAATTTTAGATTTCGCTTCAACAATCATAAACAAACCATACGTCAAAACAATCCTTATTCCCCCATAGCGGAACACTTTAATCAATAAGGACATTCATTAGAAAACTGCAAATGTTTCTTGATAGATTCTGATTTCAGTTCCACATACACACGCAGAAAAAAAAGAAAAATACTGATTTTAAAATTAAATACATATAAACTAGGGTTAAATAAAGACTTGGGTATTTTAAATCTTTATAAATATTTCAAAAGTTAAACATTTTTTTAGATATAGTTAATTTTTTTTTTTTTTAAAGAACATCTAAAATATTATTACAGTTAGGTTTACGTTAGGAATATTCGAACACTGGCGTTCCATATCACGTGACGGACGCTACTTGTAAACAAAAAGTTATTTCTGAAGAAAGATTGAGGTCAATCTGAAATATCAAATACATATATAAATAAATAAATACTTTCATAAAAAAACATTATTATTTTTTTAATTTACAACTTTCTCTCTCTCTCTCTCTCTCCATATATATATATATATATATATATATATATATATATATATATATATATATTGTATGTATTTAGGCAGCATCTTTTCATTCATACACGTTTCATTAAATAATATAGACATGAAAACAATAGACATGAAAGCAATAGACAAAAACTAAAAATCCTTGAAGCATTATACATCAAACAGTACCTAGACAAAATCAACTATGGAATCTCTACAAATATCCTTAAATGTCTATAATTGGTAACAGAAGCCATTGGTTTATACCAATGGCTTCCCATACTTCATACTTCTCCAATTCACTCTCGCGTGGTCATGTGTGACGTCATGAGATGCGGTGCGATTTTCGCTTCTAGCGTCTTATATGCACGTGTTTATCGTTGCTAGGAAATCATCTATGTAAACAATCACAGACTATCATCATTGTCTTGTTCGTATATTGCTTAATATGTTGTAATTGACATCTTTGATAATGGCGTATGTAAGCCGAAAGCTTAGATTGTATTAAAAAATATGGATCAATATTGTGATTTTCTTTCTTCGTTTAATGATAATGTTATTAAGCTTATCAGACATTATGAAAAGAATTTAAATAAGATAAATAGACAACACTTGTCGATATTATTTGATGAAACGTGTATGAATATATATATATATAGTGTACTCTCCCGTCGTATTTGACGGATGATAGTCAAGCAGCTCAGTTCCTAGGAACCGACAGAGAGACACTAGCACGTATGATTTGATTATAGTTGTGAAGGCTTTGTGCAGAATCATCCAAACTTTTTGAAGGGTTGAATACAGAGACTTAGTGCAATACGTGCAACGATGTCCCCAAACGACCCTAAAGGGTTTTGAATTCAGAGTTGTGCTTCTCCTAGACTAATTGCCATCCAAGGCTATAGAACCGAGTCTGTACTTCTATTTAGCCATAGCTGGAGGGAGAAGAAGAAGAGAATTAATACTTTTTCCCCCCAATGGTCTTAGCACGTAAGACGCGTGTTATTGTAATGGCGGTCCGGAACGAGAAACTGCAGAATCGAAATTAAATTCTGTCGAGTTCTTTACATTTACGCACGCGCAAATATCCTTAGGAAAAGTAAAAATCTATCTCCACCAGCTTTCGGCAACTGTTCTTAGAGAAAGAAAACTCTGAGTTCAAAACCTAAGATCTTTTGGCACATTAGCTGCACCAGTTCAATGTAATCAAATTATGTGTGTCGGTTGTCTGGCTCTTTGGTTTTGAGGTACTGAAACCTCATCTGTCAAAAAAGATGGGAGAGTTGAATCTCTCTCTCTCTCTCTCTCTCTCTCTCTCTCTATATATATATATATATATATATATATATATATATATATATATATATATATATGGAAAGTGGAAACAGCTTTCGTGTGACGCGTTTCGTACTTTAGGACTTCACCGGATTAAATTTATGCATACGTTGAGGCGACCACAAATGCACACGAACGAAAGAGAGACGCTGAGAATTTTAATTACACACACTCTCTCTCTCTCTCTCTCTCTCTCACACACACACACACATATCTATATACACACATACGCACATTATATATATATATATTAATTACACACACGCACACACATATATATATATACACACACACACACAAATGCGCACAAACGAGAGACGCTGAGAATTTTAATTACACACACGCACACACACACACGCACGTGCACATATATATATATATATATATATATATATATATATATATATATATAGTATAGTATAGGTAATAGATCCATCGTTATGTTATATAATCAAGGTAGATCCTGTTAATATAAGATTTTAAAACTGATCCACAGAGAGAGCTCAGTGTATTTATTATAACAGAGTATATATTATACAGCAAAAATTCAAAATTACCTCCTGTGTGTATAGTATTTTTCAGGCAGGCACAACCTTATGCCAGTCTTTTCAGCCCTAGACTGACTGTCTCAGAATCAGGGGTTTTGAACTTAGTTTAGATAGCAGTCGGGGAGATCTCCTTTACATAAGCAGCCTGGGTTGACAAGGTGGAGGTAGTGAATTATCTCTCTAAGAAGAGATGGGCGGGAATGGGAGTTTATGACATAAAGCGTTTAGTTGTATGTAAATGAATTTAGGTTCCTGCTCGGGGATACCAAGCTGTACCAAGCGCAGTTCAATGTTTTAATAGGGTTGACAATAAATAATATTTAGACAATAAGGGTTTTATATTATTGTGAAGGGGGATCTAAAGACAAAACAATTTAAAGTTTGAATGAATTATCTAAATAATAGATTCCCAAAATTTGTTATACCGAAACACCCAATGGATGTACAACACACACATATATATATATATATATATATATATATATATATATATATATATATATATATATATATATATATATATATATATATATATATATACTTTCATGCGCATACATATATATACGAGATCGATAGAGAGAGTACCGAGATAGCCAATAAGTTAAATATTGCAGATAGAGTGGGAAAGATTCATAATATACATTTTATTTAATGACCATAAGCCTGAATTCGCTAGTAGTACACAGTCTAGACTAATAAACCCAACTAAAACTAAACTAATCCTAATCTCAAATAATAAAATTAAATATAACTCATAAACCTGTGCTAATCTTTGAAAGGATTCGTCAGATACTATTAAATGGTTCGCCAATATGAGGAATAAGGATAGAGAGACATTTATTCAGTTTGATATAATAGATTTCTATTCCTCTATCTCCCGTTATCTCCTACTTAATCGTATTAACTTTGCAAGAACTATATGGAGATAACGGATAATGAAACTAATATCATCTTAACGGCTAGAAAATCAATCCTAACACTTAATAATTCCACCTGCCATAACGACAATTTTGATACTCCCATGGAAACATATGACTCAGCCCAGGTTGCTGATTTAGTATCCTTTTATATTTTAGATATGCTTAGTAGTGGATTATATAGAGATGGTAGCCTCATCTTCATCCCCAATATTAATGGTCTGCTAACAGAGAAGTTACAAAAGAAATTCATAAGGGCCTTTAAATAACTAGGGTTTAAGATTGAGATTACTTCTAGCCTTAAAATAGTTGATTACCTAGACATCATTCTTACCCTTAATGATAAAAACTTTGAACTTTACCATGAAGAGAATGAAACGCTCAATTATATTAATGTTAGTTCTAACTACCCCAAATACCATCCTGAAACAAATAACCACCACCGTTTGTACCAGAATTAGTAAATTATCGTCCAACAAAAAATCTTTAATAAAAAATAAAGAACAGTATTAAAAGGCTATCCACAAGAGTGGTTTCAAAAATAAAAAAAATCTTTCTTAATCCCTATATGTAGTAGAGAAACACCTAAAGTTCGATGTATGTGTAGAAATGGAAAAAGAAAAATCACTTGGTTCAACCCCCCCCCAGCTTCTGCAAACTGCCAAAATTTAATATTGGACAACACTTTCTAAAATTAATAAATAAACACTTCCATAAAAACAACCCTCTAAGTAAGATCTTCGACAGAAATCGCTCAAAATTAGCTACTCCTGCACTAATAAATTATCAACTTCCATAATAATTATATCTTAAGTAAATTGTGTCGGAAACTAAATCTATCATGGAACCCCCTCCTCTGTAATTGTAGAAATAGAGAAAACTGACCAGTCGAGGGCAAATGCAGATCTACTAGGCAAACATTACCCTACAGAAAATATGACAAATTATGTTTATGTTGAAATTTCTGTGGGAGAATACAAAAAAGAGAAGTTATAACTACAGGGACTCATTTACCAATCCTAAATTAAAATACCAAACAGCACTTTCAAAAAAAATTTGTGAATTGAAGGGAGAATGTCTGAAACCTCTGATAGATTGGAAAATTATAGGTTTCGTACATCCTTGTAATAGCTTTAGAGATAGGTGCAGGGTATGTATAGGGGAAAAAATTGGAATAATAAAATACAATAATCAATGTTATAAAAGTTCTCCGCTGGCTTAGTCGGGTTTTGAACTCACACTCTTTGTCACTGGATATAACTAACGCCTTTATCCACTGTGCCATTTGTCCTTGCGATAACTGACAACTGGCATCCATTAAAACATGGCACGTGGAACTAGAACAATCTACCCCAGTAAGGGAAATAAAGGGTTCAGTTCGACATTCCAACCACCTGAAGAAAGCCGGTGCATACAACGGTCGAAACGTTGTAATAAATATGGTGACAAAGATGAAGACAATAGTCCTAATAATTTAAATAGTATACATAATACTTCATCTCAGAAATATAGACAGATAATGAATCCATCTCTTCTCCTCCCAGCTATGGGTTGAATAACAGAACAGACTGTATTTTACAAACTTGGCTCACGGGAAAATTTTCTGCCTAGTCAAAAGAGATGTGATCACCTAATCGTATATCACATATGTCTCAACTGAATGACGGAATCATTAATGTAAATCCTCACAAAAAGAAACGTACGCGGTGGTAAAAATTGCTCAAGGTCTCTCGATATTTCTCTTAGAGTGTTCTTTATGCATCAAGGATTGATTTCGAGTGCAGTATGCCTCCACCCAGAACTAACGTTTTATACATCCTAAATGCCTGGTCACAATTGGTCAGAACCCCTGATAGAGACAACTAAGGCAAGTGCTATTAGTAGTTTTAAACAATTACATGCAACCTTCAGATAAATATTTGCACAGTAACAAACAATTGCACTGACCTACTTCAGTATGCTAGGATCAGAAAAAACAAAACAAAAAAATCTTATAGATACAAATTAAAAGAAATAGTTCAACCACGTAAACACTACATATTATCAAATTCACACTGAATGATTAATCACTTCCATTGTGAACAGTATGAGCGGATACCCGTTTTTTTTTTTTAATACAACCACTCATTTGCGATTCACATCATGAAATAAAATTTTAAAAAATAGTATTGTATATTGTACGAAATCTTTGTGAGTGTTTTCTCTTCCTTAAAAATAAAGAAAACGAAAAATCAATAAAAATTTACTTTCCGGGTGTACCAGCAAAATTGTCCAAATCCTGTAACAAAAAAATTACCCAACTGTTAGATTAAACTTTAACTGTTGTATCTTAGAAATGATTAAAGATATCTTACTGGAATTCTTCGAGGTTTTTATAACACTGTTGGACACTACTTTGAACAATAAGAATGTATTTAACTCTGAGCTGAAATGATGATCCTTCTTGCTGTTGTTACCTCCTGACCCAGTTTTTCTCTCTACTGCTCCTTCTTTTTTTAAATTTATTCATTGTTCTGTTGAACGGACTACGAAAATGGAAGCCAGAGTATGAATGTTGGCACCATTACTGGAGGTCTTAATGATCTTTTTCCTCTCACCATTGCTCAGTTTAGAAACAGTGGGCTAACACAAAATGATTTTAACCCTTTCTCTTTCTAGCTGAATAACTCAAAGGGTTTTCCAAGGGTTCTTACAACAGATGGTGTCAAGATCGCTAAACGTCTTATCTGAAAACCTGGTAAAAAGAAACTCTAGTGGTTTTTAGGTATTAAACATTTTGTATGACAGACAATTATTTCATGCTGTTAGACGATTTGGACAATTTTGCTGTTACACCAGGGTATATAGCATTTCAGCATGTAAGCGTAAGTGTAAGCAGCGACAGTCAGTCGTTTACTTTCTGACCTGCTGATCGGTTGGACTCTCTGCTTTCGGGCGGGAGGAACCCGAAGGAGGCTACGCCGAAGGAGGCTACGCCGAAGGGCGGAGTCTCCTTCGGGGAGGTAGACCGGCCCAGAACCCGTTTATACGGGTTCAATGGGCATATTTTTGGCCGAGCCCACGGGCTTGGAATGCCCACGTTAAAAAGGCCTTGTGACACATGACGCCCTCATATCGTAAGTAAATCACAACTTATGGAAGATTACGGACATAGAACGTTGAAACATCGATTCGCGTACGATCAGCGAAGTTAAGCAACGTCGAACTTGGTCAGTACCTCGATGAGTGACTGATTGGGAATATCAGGTGCTGTAAGGATTGCTATACGGGTTATGTAATGGATAATGACTCGGAATTCAGGAGTTCCAATTTCCGTCGGGTTCGTTATAATTACTTACAAGGCAATATCCTTGGAAAAAAGGTATGAATCCTTCTCTTCCTCCAGCTATAAGTTAATTATCAAGACTAGTATAGCACGACCGTTATTATCCCACAAAGGAAATAAAATTGTGTACAAATTATTTAGCGTCCTGGGTAAGACGATAAACTACATTCGACAGCAAGGAGGTTTTCAGGAGCGTGGAACCACATCTTAACTTCTGGTGTTCCCAGGTCCAACCTGACTCGGGGTTGTAGCACCTGATAGGGTCCCAGCTATGGGAAAATAGTTAACCCCTAAACTGCGGTCACATGGCTATGAATGTATCAAAATATGTTGTAATACCAGCAATACTTTTTTGGAAAAAAATTATCAGCAATATATTTTTGAAAAGAAAGTATTACCAGCAAAACATTTTTCTGGTTGAGGGATCGGAGAGCCGAGTTCAAATTCCAGTCGAATCCATTACATTCACTTACGTGCTAATTCCCTTGGGAAAGGTATGAATCCTCTTCTCCGCCAGCTATGCGTAAACATCAGGAAAACCGGTTTATATAGCATTGGATGGCGATTGGTCTACCGCAGAAAGAAATGGCTGCCTACTGCGGAAAAAAAATCTGCCTCGTCAGTCATGTATCAAAAGATACATGATCGCCTAAGCGTGTATCACGCATGGCACATAACTGACTGATATACGTATATTACATTCCATACGTGAATGTTTCAAAAATATGATGAGATGAATTTCAAAATAAGAGAAGAAATTGAGAGGAATATAAAAGAGGGAAAGAAGAAACTGGGAGGAAAGAAAAAGAAACCAAAGTCAAGATTGGGTTGAATAAAAGAAAAGGAAAGAAGGAACTGATGTGAATTAAATAGGAGAGAAAAAACTGAGAGGAATGAAAAAGAGGGAATGAAGAAAATGAGAGGAAAGAAAACTAAATGAATTCGAGATTGATATGAATAAACTAAGGAATTGATGTGAATGAAATATAAGAGAAAAATTGAGAGGAATATAAAAGCGGGAAAAAAGGAATTGAGAAAAAGAAAAGGAAAAAGACGGAGAGAACAGATTTTTAAAAAAGAAGAAAAACAGATTTATGAAAAAGAAGAAAAATATTATGGAGCAGAAGGAATTGTAATTCATAAAAACGAAAAAAAGGACTATGAAACTAATCGGAAAAATAAGAAAGAAAGAAAGAAAGAAAGAAAGAAAGAAAGAAAAGATTTATGATAGAAAAATATTTTGAGAAGGAAAAAATAGAAATTAAAATTAAAAAGCTGATGACGAAAGTAGAAAAAAAAAAGAAAGAAAAGAAAAGGAAAGAAAGAAAATTTATGATGGAAAAATATTTTGTGAGAAAGAAAGAAATAGAAATTAAAATTAAGTAGCCGACAAAGAGAGTAGAAGGAAGAAATAACAACGAAAACCATTAGCAGGGGGAAATTTACACTAATAATTTTGTCTTCTTAATAAAGACGATCAAACAAGATGTCTGCTGTGTCTTGCAATGAAATAGAAAATGCACGAGGTATTCAAGGTGGCACTGGTACCAAAATTATTGGTAACTTTGAATTGTTGTTCTTGATCTTCTAATTAACCTGGCAATTATAAGCTTGCCGATGCGAATGATCAGAAATTCCAGCTTCATCAAAACAATGACAGTATTCCATTTAATTCTAATTTTATATGACAAGACATACGCCATGATGACACAGTATGATTGCTAACGTCCTGTCTTCCTGTCTTTTATTGCTCACTATTCTGCCGTCAATCTGATCATATAAACTCGTTACGAATTGTATTCGTTGTTTCATTCTGCCTTCAATATACTGTGAGTATTAAATTCTCCTGGCTGTCTTTTCTCTTTATGCAACCCCGGAAATCGGAACTGTCTCGTTAAGATTGTATTCATTTCTTTGTTGATCTTATTTTTCTTAAAACATTCTCCCTTCTCATATATTCCGTCCATAGTATCCTTAGCATTCATCGGTACAGCCACATATCTGTCTCTTCCTCTGCAGTGAAACTGATCAGGATTCACTCTCAGAGAAAAAGATAATATGACATAGCAGTCTTTTCTTTATTTCTAACACTATTTTCCGATGTTCTCGAACTTTGCTTAGTTTCTGGTAGGCAACTTCCGATGTTCTTATTCGATTTCGTTGTTGTTGTCTCACATTTTCTGTCGTCCATTCCTACATCTCATTTTCTGTACCTGTCTAATCCCTATATCGTCATACACAACTTTATACTGTTTTATTTAATACTGTAGTATGTGACTTAGTCCAGATGCTGTCAGAATAGAACAAGAGTTAAATCAGACCTTCAAATAAGCCAGATGCATCGGGAGGTAAACCTGAGAAATAACCTCTTTGGCGCCGGATGCAGATCCGCATTCACTTGATGTAAGCGGCTTCCCGCAACAATTAGTAAACCCAGCTGCGCCTTGGCTGTGTACGCGTGGGAGAAACCATATGACAGGTGGACATATAAAAACTAACCAAGATGTGTGAATAATAGAATCACTTACGCCTGGGTGAGAAGTAGAAACCACATTCGGAGAATAACTTGGGCAGCACAGCCACTGGCCGATAGTAACTGCTGAAGTTCAGAGTTGAAAAAAAATGTAATGTTACGCATGAGAAATTAGTTCTCTTGTTTTTATGCCTGTCTTGGGTATGACGATAAACTACACCCGCGTCCTGGGTAAGACGATAAACTATATCCAGCAGCAAGGCTTCTGCTCAGGAGGTTTTGAGGAGCGTGAAACCACCTCTTAATTGCTGGTGTTCCAGGTCCACCGAACTCGGGCTTGTAGCACCTGTTAGGGTCCCAGCTTTGGGCAAATAGTTAACACCCAAACTTGTGTAAAAATAGGTTTTAATACCGGAAATACTTTGTAATAAAAACAAAATATTACCAGAAATAACAAATTTTTGTCAGCATTAAATAACCCATTGATAAGCCGTAAAAACAAACCAAACCAAACTTGTTTTTATGCACATCAATAACTTTTCAATATGAATAAAGCTAGAATGGTGGTCGCTGATGCTCTAAGTTGTTTTTAGCGTTACATAATAATTAATCATAATGTTTTCTACGCTTAGCTTCATATAGCACAATGCAATGCACTTAGAAAATGACCGTGCTGCTGAAAATTAATGTAATCGATCCTAACCTGGCATCATGACTTCACTCACTCTCTCGCCGGCCTGGCCTGGCTTCCATCTGCCTTTTCTACAAATATTTTCATGTCAACTATTCTGATGCACTTTTTCCCCTGGTGCCTCGACTACTTGAATTTAAGCGTGTTACTAGATTGGCAATTAGGTCTTATCGTTTACTGTTGAACAAGCTTGATGAAACCGTCACTTCTAATCTTACAGTATATTTTCTCGGTCTTCTCGCCTGAGAAACTCCCTTGCTTTCTTGATAACAACAAACTTCAATAATAAATAAGTAAATGCAACGTACATTGCCATATTCTCTCTTCTTGAACGCTGTTCCTTTTTTGTGCTGTCTTCAATCATTTCGATTAAAGTCTTCTCGTTCTTTTTCACACACTGTAACCCCTTGCATTCACGTGTCATTATCACCTTCCTTGGGGTGGAACGGTTAGAAATATTGAAAAGGTACAGCTCACGTAAAAAAGCAATATTAGAAATTCGGAATTTATCCATGGCAACGGAGGCAATGATTTGGATCACGAGACCCGTCACGGTTCAAAATATTAGGATGTGTTATGTATAATTTCTGCTTTTTGTTTATCAAAATCATTCTTCAAAAAATAAAGTACAATTACATTTTATTAAATTATATATTCGCCATTGTTTGCAATGAGATTTCGCCAGTTATCAAACAGCGTTTACATAACTTTTGAGTAAAATTCTACAGGTTTTGATATGAAAAGTTTTTCGACTACCTCTTGAATTTGGTTTTCATTCAAGTAACTTTTCTATATCAAACTATTTTTGCAGAGATCGAAAATGGTTAATAATCGTTTGGTGCAAACTGAGTTGAACATACCAACTAAATTCCAATTTTTTTCCCTGTTTTCTTGCTGAAATGCGACTTACGTTGTCCTCCAATAGAACATTTTCCTATTGATAAGAACAAGTTGATTTTCAACGAAAACTTTATGGACATGTTTCTGCTGGCGGACATATTTACTGCATTTACTGTTTTACCGCTTTTCAAGTTACTGTTTAATTTGTGTTGTCCAAGAGAATATTTCTACTATTGGTGAGTGGAAGCCGCCTTTCAACAAAAACTTTATCGACATGTTTCAGCTGCTGGACGTATAAGTGTACATTTACTGTTTCACTGCATTTTAAGAACTCTAAATGAATATTACTCCGATGATCCCACAAAAATGACTTTCTTTCACGAAGCTCAGATTTTGGGGGCGGTTATGGAGATTTATCATTTTTAATTCATTGCTTTTGCTTTGAACATTGTCGTGTGGAACCCATTTTTCATCACCTGTAATGCCATATTTAAGAGGAGGCAGAACTAATTTCAACTCGGAACCTCAAAAGGGTAATTTGCAGTTCAAAACCCGCGCTTATTTTCTAATAAAAAAATTTCCCGAATAGTTCCATTTAGGTGCAAATGCACATGCTTAATTTTAAAATGACAAAGAAATTTTGATAAAATCTACCGTTTTGGAGTTATCGACAATAAAATTTCGGACTAATTCGCGTCGCGGTGGGTGACTCTGAAATTAATTAACGGCTTCTTAGGATGAGGCATTTTCATTACAATTGGTTCGCAAAAATAGAAATTGATTATGATTTAATATTTTCTTGGTGTAAACTTAAGAGTATTTCACAATGACTTACAGAGGATTAAGCCAGAAAGAGAGAGCTTCAGAAGGTCCTGTCCCATAACCTCCTATCAGTCCAGGCAGTAGAACAAACAAAAACTGTCACTCGCATCGCATATGCTTAACAGAGGTTCAATCAATAAACCTGTTGAATATAGTGATGTTCCTACTATCATCAACATCATCATCGGTATAATATTTAATTTATGGTTGGTGGAGTCATTTTAAAAAACAGACATGATGATAATGATGCTGATGATGATGAAAATGGAGGCCGTCATAATTATTCTTTTTTTAAGCAGTCACATGAGGATGGTTAATGACCATGGTAGCCAAAGTCATTTTTCAACTTCTGTGCAACGCCTGTTTGGGAAACCGACCAGCTACACAAATCATTTGATCGTGTCTCACAATAACCTGTGACTTAATAGAAAAATAAAAGTAGCCTATTTGCAGTTTCCATTAGTCAGACATGAAGTAGAACCGACTCAACCAGAACACACTGTAATTGCAGTATCACAGCCACAGTCAACCAAAACAACCAGGAACAACCATAATAATAATTGCAACTTTTCAATAACCAAAGTAAATGAATTCATCGAGAAACTGAAGTTCACACCCGTCCATGTTGCAGTAGGAACCATACTAAAACATTGTTTCTCAGTTGCCCGATGAATCGAGTTTGCTTTAAATTAAAACGATTGCACTCATGGGTAATTCTCAACTTCTAATGAAGGTTTTAGCAACGTAACATTATGAATCGGTAATATTGGTATTTGCATATTTATATTCTCATATATTCACATAAATCTACACATTTGCAGGTAGATCATTATATATTCAATGAACCCTAAACATTTGAATGCACATTCTCATATATTCAATGAACCCTAAACATTTGAATGCACATTCTCAATGTACGCTAAACATTTGAATGTACATTCTCATATATTCAATGAAACCTAAATATTTGAATGCAGTTTCTCATATATTCAATGAACCCTAAACATTTGAATGAACATTCTCATATATTCAATGAACCCGAAACATTTAAATGAAGATTCTCATATATTCAATGAACCCTAAACATTTGAATTAACATTCTCATATATTCAATAAACCATAAACTTTGAATGAACATTCTCATATATTCAATGAACCCTAAACATTTGAATGCACATTCTCATATATTCAATGAACCCTAAACATTTGAATGCACATTCCCATATATTCAATGAACCCTAAACATTTGAAAGCACATTCTCATATATTCAATGAACCCTAAACATTTGAATGAACATTCTCATATATTCAACGAACCCTAAACATTTGAATGCACATTCTCATATATTCAATGAAGCCTAGACATTTGAATGCACAAACTCATTTATTCGACGAACGCTAAACATTTGAATGCACATCCTCATATATTCAATAAACCCTAAACATTTGAATGAACATTCTCATATAGTCAATGAACCCTGAACATTTGAATGCACATTTAAATATATTCAATGAACCCTAAGCATTTGAATGTGCTTTCTCATAAATTCAATGAACCCTGAAAATTTGAATGAACATTCTCATATATTCAACGAACCCTAAACATTTGAATGCGCATTCTCATATATTCAACGAAACCTAAACATTTAAATGCACATTCTCCTATATACAACGAACCCTAAACTTTTGGATGCACATTCCCATATATTCAACGAACCCTAAACATTTGAATATACATCCTCATATATTCAATGAACCTTAAACATTAGAATGCGCATTCTCATATATTCAATGAACCATAAACATTTGAATGCACATTCTCATATATTTAATGAAGCCTAAACATTTGAATGAACCATCTCATATATTGAATGAACACTAATCAATTGAATGCACATTCTCATGTATTCAATAACCCCTAAACATTTCAATGCACATTCTCATATATTCAATGAACCCTAAACATTTAAATGAACATTCTTATATATTCAATGAACCATAAACATTTGAATGAAAATTCTCATATATTCAATGAACTTGAAACATTTGAATGCACATTCTCATTTATTCAATGAACCCTAATCATTTCAATGCACATTCACATATATTCAATGGACCCTAAACATTTGAATGCACATTCTCATATATTAAACGAACCCTAAACATTTGAATGCATATCCCCATATATTCAGTAAACCCTAATCATTTGAATGCACGTTCTCATATATTCAATGATCCCTAAACATTTGAATGAACCATCTCATATATTCAATGAACCCTAAACATTTGAATGAACATTCTCATATATTCAATGAACCCTAAACATTTAAATGAACATTCTCATATATTCAATGAACACTAAACATTTAAATGAACATTCTCATATATTCAATGAAACCTAAACATTTGAATTAAGATTCTCATATATTCAATAAACCATAAACTTTGAATGAACATTCTCATATATTCAACGAACCCTAAACATTTGAATACGCATTCTCATATATTCAATGAAGCCTAAACATTTGAATGCACAAACTCATATATTCGACGAACGCTAAACATTTGGATGCACATCCTCATATATTCAATGAACCCTAAACATTTGAATGAACATTCTCATATATTCAATGAACCCTTAACATTTGAATGCACATTCAAATATATTCAATGAACCCTAAGCATTTAAATGAACATTCTCATATATTCAATGGAGCCTAAGCATTTGAATGAACATTCTCATATATTCAATGAACGCGAAACATTTGAATGCACTTTCTCATATATTCAATCAACCCTGAATATTTGAATGAACATTCTCATATATTCAACGAGCCCTAAACATTTGAATGCGAATTCTCATATATTCAATGAAACCTAAACATTTGAATGCACATTCTTCTATATACAACGAACCATAAACTTTTGGATGCACATTCCCATATATTCAACGAACCCAAAACATTTGAATATACATCCTCATATATACAATGAACCCTAAACATTTGAATGCACATTCTCATATATTCAATGAAGCCTAAACATTTGAATGAACCATCTCATATATTGAATGAACCCTAATCAATTGAATGCACATTCTCATATATTCAATAAACCCTAAACATTTGAATGCACATTCTCATATATTCAATGAACCCTAAACATTTGAATGAAAATTCTCATATATGCAATGAACCCTAAACATTTGAATACACATTCACATATATTCAATGGACCCTAAACATTTGAATGCACATTCTCATATATTAAACGAACACTAAACATTTGAATGCACATCCTCATATATTCAGTGAACCCTAATCATTTGAATGCACATTCTCATATATTCAATGAACCCTAAACATTTGAATGAACCATCTCATATATTCAATGAACCCTAAACATTTGAAGGCACATTCTCATATATTCAATGAGCCCTAAACATTTGAATGCACATTTTCATATATTAAACGAACCCTAAACATTTGAATGCACATCCTCATATATTCAATGAACCTTAAACATTTGAATTCACAATCTCGTATATTCGATGAACCCTAAACATTTGAATGAACATTCTCCTATATTCAATGAACCCTAAACAATTGAATGAACATTCTCTTATATTCAATGAACACTAAACATTTTAATGCACATTCTTATATATTCAACGAACCCTAAACATTTGAATGCACATTCTCATATATTCAATGTAGCCTAAACATTTGAATGCACAACCTCATATATTCAATAAACCCTAAACATTTGAATGAACATTCTCATATAGTCAATGAACCCTTAACATTTGAATGCACATTCAAATATATTCAATGAACCCTAAACATTTGAATGAACATTCTTATATATTCAATGAACGCTAAACATTTGGATGCACTTTCTCATATATTCAATGAACCCTGAATATTTTAATGAACATTCTCATATATTCAAATAACCCTATACATTTGAATGCGCATTCTCATATATTCAATGAAACCTAAACATTTGAATGCACATTCTCCTATATACATCGAACCCTAAACATTTGGATGCACATTCTCATATATTCAATGAAGCCTAAACATTTGAATGAACCATCTCATATATTGAATGAATCCTAATCAATTCAATGCACATTCTCATATATTCAATGAACCCTAAACATTTAAATGAACATTCTCATATATTCAGTGAACCCTAAACATTTAAATGAACATTCTCATATATTCAATGAACCCTAAACATTTGAATTAACATTCTCATATATTCAATGAACCCTAAACATTTGAATGCACATTCTCATATATTCAATGAACCCTAAACATTTGAATGAACATTCTCATATATTCAATGAACCGTAAACATTTGAATGAACATTCTCATATATTCAGTGAACCCTAAGCATTTGAATGCACATCCTCATATATTCAATGAACCTTAAACATTTGAATGCACAATGTCGCATATTCGATGAACCCTAAACATTTGAATGAACATTCTGATATATTTAATGAACCCTAAAAAATTGAATGAAGATTCTCTTATATTCAATGAACCCTAAACATTTTAATGCACATTCTCATATATTCAACGAACCTTAAACATTTAGATTGAACATTCTCATATATTAAACGAACCCTAAACATTTGCATGGACATTCTCATATATTCAATGAACCCTAAACATTTGAATGTACATTCTCATATATTCAATGAAGCCTAAACATTTGAATGCACAAACTCATATATTCGACGAACGCTAAACATTTGAATGCACATCCTCATATATTCAATGAACCCTAAACATTTGAATGAACATTCTCATATATTCAATGAACCCTTAACATTTGAATGCACATTCAAATATATTCAATGAACACTAAGCATTTAAATGAACATTCTCATATATTCAATGGAGCCTAAGCATTTGAATGAACATTCTCATATATTCAATGAACGCGAAACTTTTGAATGCACTTTCTCATATATTCAATCAACCCTGAATATTTGAATGCGAATTCTCATATATTCAATGAAACCTAAACATTTGAATGCACATTCTTCTATATACAACGAACCATAAACTTTTGGATGCACATTCCCATATATTCAACGAACCCAAAACATTTGAATATACATCCTCATATATACAATGAACCCTAAACATTTGAATGCACATTCTCATATATTCAATGAAGCCTAAACATTTGAATGTACATTCTCATATATTCAATGAACCCTAAACATTTGAAGGCACATTCTCATATATTCAATGAGCCCTAAACATTTGAATGCACATTTTCATATATTAAACGAACCCTAAACATTTGAATGCACATCCTCATATATTCAATGAACCTTAAACATTTGAATTCACAATCTCGTATATTCGATGAACCCTAAACATTTGAATGAACATTCTCCTATATTCAATGAACCCTAAACAATTGAATGAACATTCTCTTATATTCAATGAACACTAAACATTTTAATGCACATTCTTATATATTCAACGAACCCTAAACATTTGAATGCACATTCTCATATATTCAATGTAGCCTAAACATTTGAATGCACAACCTCATATATTCAATAAACCCTAAACATTTGAATGAACATTCTCATATAGTCAATGAACCCTTAACATTTGAATGCACATTCAAATATATTCAATGAACCCTAAACATTTGAATGAACATTCTTATATATTCAATGAACGCTAAACATTTGGATGCACTTTCTCATATATTCAATGAACCCTGAATATTTTAATGAACATTCTCATATATTCAAATAACCCTATACATTTGAATGCGCATTCTCATATATTCAATGAAACCTAAACATTTGAATGCACATTCTCCTATATACATCGAACCCTAAACATTTGGATGCACATTCTCATATATTCAATGAAGCCTAAACATTTGAATGAACCATCTCATATATTGAATGAATCCTAATCAATTCAATGCACATTCTCATATATTCAATGAACCCTAAACATTTAAATGAACATTCTCATATATTCAGTGAACCCTAAACATTTAAATGAACATTCTCATATATTCAATGAACCCTAAACATTTGAATTAACATTCTCATATATTCAATGAACCCTAAACATTTGAATGCACATTCTCATATATTCAATGAACCCTAAACATTTGAATGAACATTCTCATATATTCAATGAACCGTAAACATTTGAATGAACATTCTCATATATTCAGTGAACCCTAAGCATTTGAATGCACATCCTCATATATTCAATGAACCTTAAACATTTGAATGCACAATGTCGCATATTCGATGAACCCTAAACATTTGAATGAACATTCTGATATATTTAATGAACCCTAAACAATTGAATGAAGATTCTCTTATATTCAATGAACCCTAAACATTTTAATGCACATTCTCATATATTCAACGAACCTTAAACATTTAGATTGAACATTCTCATATATTAAACGAACCCTAAACATTTGCATGCACATTCTCATATATTCAATGAAGCCTAGACATTTGAATGCACAAACTCATATATTCGACGAACGCTAAACATTTGAATGCACATCCTCATATATTCAATGAACCCTAAACATTTGAATGAACATTCTCATATATTCAATGAACCCTTAACATTTGAATGCACATTCAAATATATTCAATGAACACTAAGCATTTAAATGAACATTCTCATATATTCAATGGAGCCTAAGCATTTGAATGAACATTCTCATATATTCAATGAACGCGAAACATTTGAATGCACTTTCTCATATATTCAATCAACCCTGAATATTTGAATGCGAATTCTCATATATTCAATGAAACCTAAACATTTGAATGCACATTCTTCTATATACAACGAACCATAAACTTTTGGATGCACATTCCCATATATTCAACGAACCCAAAACATTTGAATATACATCCTCATATATACAATGAACCCTAAACATTTGAATGCACATTCTCATATATTCAATGAAGCCTAAACATTTGAATGTACATTCTCATATATTCAATGAACCCTAAACATTTGAAGGCACATTCTCATATATTCAATGAGCCCTAAACATTTGAATGCACATTTTCATATATTAAACGAACCCTAAACATTTGAATGCACATCCTCATATATTCAATGAACCTTAAACATTTGAATTCACAATCTCGTATATTCGATGAACCCTAAACATTTGAATGAACATTCTCCTATATTCAATGAACCCTAAACAATTGAATGAACATTCTCTTATATTCAATGAACACTAAACATTTTAATGCACATTCTTATATATTCAACGAACCCTAAACATTTGAATGCACATTCTCATATATTCACTGAAGCCTAAACATTTGAATGCACAACCTCATATATTCAATAAACCCTAAACATTTGAATGAACATTCTCATATAGTAAATGAACCCTTAACATTTGAATGCACATTCAAATATATTCAATGAACCCTAATCATTTGAATGAACATTCTTATATATTCAATGAACGCTAAACATTTGGATGCACTTTCTCATATATTCAATGAACCTTAAACATTTGAATTCACAATCTCGTATATTCGATGAACCCTAAACATTTGAATGAACATTCTCCTATATTCAATGAACCCTAAACAATTGAATGAACATTCTCTTATATTCAATGAACACTAAACATTTTAATGAACATTCTCATATATTCAAAGAACCCTATACATTTGAATGCGCATTCTCATATATTCAATGAAACCTAAACATTTGAATGCACATTCTCCTATATACATCGAACCCTAAACATTTGGATGCACATTCTCATATATTCAATGAAGCCTAAACATTTGAATGAACCATCTCATATATTGAATGAATCCTAATCAATTGAATGCACATTCTCATATATTCAATAAACCCTAAACATTTGAATGCACATTCTCATATATTCAATGAACCCTAAAGATTTAAATTAACATTCTAATATATTCAATGAACCCTTAACATTTGAATGCACATTCAAATATATTCAATGAACCCTAAGCATTTAAATGAACATTCTCATATATTCAATGAACCCTAAACATTTGAATGAACATTCTCATATATTCAATGAACCCTAAACATTTAAATGAACATTCTCATATATTCAGTGAACCCTAAACATTTAAATGAACATTCTCATATATTCAATGTACCCTAAACATTTGAATTAACATTCTCATATATTCAATGAACCCTAAACATTTGAATGCACATTATCATATATTCAATGAACCCTAAACATTTGAATGCACATTGTCATATATTCAATGAACCCTAAACATTTGAATGCACATTCTCATATATTAAACGAACCCTAAGCATTTGAATGCACATCCTCATATATTCAATGAACCTTAAACATTTGAATGCACAATGTCGCATATTCGATGAACCCTAAACATTTGAATGAACATTCTGATATATTTAATGAACCCTAAACAATTGAATGAACATTCTCTTATATTCAATGAACCCTAAACATTTTAATGCACATTCTCATATATTCAACGAACCCTAAACATTTAGATTGAACATTCTCATATATTAAACCAACCCTAAACATTTGCATGGACATTCTCATATATTCAATGAACCCTAAACATTTGAATGTACATTCTCATATATTCAATGAACCCTAAACATTTGAATGCACATTCTCATATATTCAACGAACCGTAAACATTTAAATGAACATTCTCATATATTCAATGAACCCTAAAAATTTGAATGAACATTCTCATATATTCAACGAACCCTAAACATTTGAATGCACATTCTCATATATTCAATGAACCCTAAACATTTGAATGCACATTCTCATATATTCAACAAACCCTAAACATTTGAATGAACATTCCCATATATTGAATGAACCCTAAACATTTGAATGTACATTCTCATATATTCAATGAACGCTAAACATTTGAATGCACATTCTCCTATATACAACGAACCATAAACTTTTGGATGCACATTCCCATATATTCAACGAACCCAAAAAATTTGAATATACATCCTCATATATTCAATGAACCCGAAACATTTGAATGCACATTCTCATATATTCAATGAAGCCTAAACATTTGAATGAACCATCTCATATATTGAATGAACCCTAATCAATTTAATGCACATTCTCATATATTCAATAATCCCTAACATTTGAATGCACATTCTCATATATTCAATGAATCCTAAACATTTGAATGAAAATTCTCATATATTCAATGAACCCTAAACATTTGAATGCACATTCACATATATTCAATGGACCCTAAACATTTGAATGCACATCCTCATATATTCAGTGAACCCTAATCATTTGAATGCACATTCTCATATATTCAATGAACCTTAAACATTTGAATGAACCATCTCATATATTCAATGAACCCTAAAAATTTAAATGAACATTCTCATATATTCAACGAACCCTAAACATTTAAATGAACATTCTCATATATTCAATGAACCCTAAAAATTTGAATTAACATCCTCATATATTCAATAAACCATAAACTTTGAATGAACATTCTCATATATTCAATGAACCCTAAACATTTGAATGTACATTCTCATATATTCAATGAACCCTAAACATTTGAAGGCACATTCTTATATATTCAATGAGCCCTAAACATTTGAATGCACATTTTCATATATTAAACGAACCCTAAACATTTGAATGCACATCCTCATATATTCAATGAACCTTAAACATTTTAATGCACAATCTCATATATTCGATGAACCCTAAACATTTGAATGAACATTCTCCTATATTCAATGAACCCTAAACAATTGAATGAACATTCTCTTATATTCAATGAACACTAAACATTTTAATGCACATTCTTATATATTCAACGAACCCTAAACATTTGAATGCACATTCTCATATATTCAATGAAGCCTAAACATTTGAATGCACAACCTCATATATTCGACGAACGCTAAACATTTGAATGCACTTCCTCATATATTCAATAAACCCTAAACATTTGAATGAACATTCTCATATAGTCAATGAACCCTTAACATTTGAATGCACATTCAAATATATTCAATGAACCCTAAACATTTGAATGAACATTCTCATATATTCAATGAACCCTAAACATTTGAATGCACTTTCTCATATATTCAATGAACCCTGAATATTTTAATGAACATTCTCATATATTCAAAGAACCCTATACATTTGAATGCGCATTCTCATATATTCAATGAAACCTAAACATTTGAATGCACATTCCCATATATTCAATGAACCCTAAACATTTGAATATACATCCTCATATATTCAATGAACCCTAGACATTTGAATGCACATTCTCATATATTTAATGAAGCCTAAATATTTGAATGAACCATCTCATATATTGAATGAATCCTAATCAATTGAATGCACATTCTCATATATTCAATAAACCCTAAACATTTGAATGCACATTCTCATATATTCAATGAACCCTAAACATTTAAATGATCATTCTCATATATTCAGTGAACCCTAAACATTTAAATGAACATTCTCATATATTCAACGAACCCTAAACATTTGAATGAACATTCCCATATATTCAATGAACGCTAAACATTTGAATGAACATTATCATATATTAAATGAACCTTAAACATTTGAATGCACATCCTCATATATTCAACGAACCCTAAACATTTGAATGAACATTCCCATATATTCAATGAACGCTAAACATTTGAATGAACATTATCATATATTAAATGAACCCTAAACATTTGAATGAACATTTTCATATGTTCAATGAACCCTAAACTTTTGTATGCACATTCTCATATATTCACTGAAACTTACACGTTTTACAATGATTTCTTTTTAACATTTTGCTGAATTTTCTGTGAATTTAGCGAATTGTAATTTTATGATATAAGTGTATTTTTTCCACTTCTCCATTAAACTGTTTACACGTTTTAACAGTATATGAATTTTATCTGTACGTGCAGATATACATTTTAATGATAACTTAAATTTCTATAGACAACCGGTGTTTTAAATAATAATAATAATAATAAATTTGAGAAAATATCAAAGTATAAAGACCTCGAAATCGAAATGAGAAAATTGAAAACAAGAATAGTATCAGTCAAAGGAGGTGTGATTGGAATGATGGAAAAAGGAACACAACAACACATTTAAAAAAAAAAATCTCTGGATATCCCAGCTTAAGAGAAATACAAAAAATTGTACGTACCAAGACAGTTTTTAAAAAAAGTATTATTATTATTATTTCAAACTCCATTTGTTTATATAAATTTAAACTTTGTCCATATAATACGTGATATTATGGCAGTTAGAGAAACAAATCATGAAATGGAGCCATAATAAGACACCCCTATTTGCTTTAGTTCTTCCAACAAACTTGGAAAGTAGTATGACCATAGGAGAAATCGAAATAATAATAATAATAATAATAATAATAATAATAATAATAATCACCTTGCTATCACACTTATTAAAAAGAGCAGCTATAATTGGCTCCAAATAGACCTTGCTCTAATTTGGGAGAAGTGGTACCTGGTAGAACAAGTCAGAAAAATATGCCAAGAAGTACATTATTTACATTATTCGGACTATTGTCCTCATCTTTGTCGCCATATTTATTACAACGTTTCAGCCGTTGTACGCTCCGGCCTTCTTCAGGTGGTTGGAATGTCGAACTGAACCCTTTATTTCGTTCACTGGGGTAGACTGTTCTAGCTTTATCTATGTGTGTGATTTTAAGTTATTTTATTATTATTTTTTTTATTATCTTAGGTTATTTTTTAATATTATTATTTTTATTATTTTTTTATTTATTTTTACAAAAAATATGATCAGTGGAAAATTTCGTGAAACTATTTCTGACCTTAGATCTCGGGCTGGAAACGGAAAAGAAATGTTTATGCAAGAGAAATCAAAGGAAATAATAATAATAATAATAATAATAATAATAATAATAATAATAATAATAAGTGATAAATATCCAGAAACGACTGATCATGTGATAAATATCCAGAAACGATTGATCATCTTGTATCAGGTTGCATGATATTGGCACCTACAGAATATAAACCCCGGCATGACAGAGTGGGCCAATATCTGCACTGGAAAATCTGCAACTTCTACGGGATGGAAACTGAAAGAAAATGGTATGAACACCACCCAGACCCGGTTACGGAGATAGGACCTGTTACAATTCTATGCGACTACACAATACACACTGACAGAACAACCAAAGCCAACCGCCCAGGCACTTTTTTTTTGTTTGTGGTCTTTAATAAGTCCACAAACAAAAAAAAGTGCCTCCTTATTGATATGGCTGACTGCAATGTATCTTTGAAGATATTCAAAAAGCTGTCAAAATACAAGGACCTTGAAATAGAAATCTCGAAAATGTGGCATATGGGAACATCAAGTATACCTGTTGTAGTCGGAGCCCTAGGACTGGTTGGAAAAGATTGCAGTAGACTAATTGAAGGGATTCCTGGAAGTCCATGCCTCAAGGAGATACAAAAAATTGTTCTCACAGGTACAGCCCACACTTTACGAAGGGCTTTATCTATATATATATATATATATATATATATATATATATATATATATATATATATATATATATATATATATATTTTGTCAGTGGAAAGTGTCATGATACCATTTCTACTTAGGTCCCTGGGCGGGAGCCGGAAAGAAATGTGTAAACGCCAGACAGCAAAGGAAATAATAATAATAATAATAATAATAATAATAATAATAATAATAATAATAATAATAAATCTGCGATCAAGCGCAGAAAAATCTTTCAGATATTACTATTTTCTATTACTGCAAATAACAGGCGTAAATTAAATGAAAATGAAACGCTAGAAAAATAACAAATCTTCTCCATAGAAATGAAAATTGTGAAATATAAACGTCGCATTAGGGTTCATCATGATCAGAGAACTGGGAGAGTGCCGAAAAGATTTGTCAGGCAGGAGATTTCCTGATGTCATCGGACTGGAGGGGGTCAATCCCCTGCGTCCAGCACCTTTGGTTGAAAGTGAAATTTGGTAGACGGGGTCCTTCGATAGCATGAAATCACAAGTCATCGTCGTCGAAGGTTTGAGCGTGCTGGCCTTGTTCAAATTGTTGGTCACGCTAATTACACGCTCTTTCCCTGACACTCTAAGGTCTGCTCAACATAGTGTAAACCACAGGTGGGCTCTGTGGGTATTGAATAAATTGTTGGATTGGCTAGACGGCCTAGTAGACGGGTATTCTTGAATACGAGCGGTCAGCTAATATCAGCTATCATTTTTCAGAGACTTATTGTCACATGATTACAAGGAAAACACGTCCCTTATTGATGTAATATTCTGATGTAATATTCAGATAATAATATTGATAATAATATTGATAATATTGATAATAATATTAATATTGATAATAATATTGATAATAATAATAATAGTGATAATATTGATAATAATAATATTGATAATAATAATATTGATAATAATAATATTTATAATAATAATGATATTAATAATTATAATAATAATAATATTGATAATAATAATAATAATATTGATAATAATTAATTATATTTTTACCTGATTCGGACAGAGGATTGAACAGTTATTAGTCTCTTATTACTAATAACAAGAAGAAGAAAGACTAACAAAGAAGAACAGAATAATAATAATAATAATAATAATAATAATAATAATAATAATAATAATAGTGGTTGTGGTGATGATGGTGGTGATAGTGACTTGTCGATTAACACTTATAGTAAAATTTTATTTAAATATTATTAGTAACTATATATTGAATTTATGGGTAAAATATATTCGTGTAGTGACAGGATGAGGGAGATTTTAATATAGTTTCATATTATTGAGAGGGAAAGAGAAAAAGCCAAAAATCTGTTGAAAATTGAAGTTATGCCGGAGTCTGGTGAAGCACGTCGTGTCTCCTTGGGCTCCAAACGCTTATAAATGAGGATTTGACCGTTGTTGTTAATAATAGCAATAGTGAAAAAAATATAGTAAGAGGAGGCCTAGCCCCCTGAATATGATGGCCCACCATAGTATGGATATGCTCTGGCGGTCACGAAACAGCTGCCACCATGTGTAAATACGAACTAACAATAATGCTGATACAACGAAAAATATTGCTATGCCGCATCTGTCGTCACGCGAATCAGCAAATACCGCGATCCCCAGTGAGGAACCAGACTGGGATGAAAAAGATTATAACTGGAACAAACTCTACCCAAAGAGAACTAGAGGAAAACCACGCCGAGGACAGTCTTCACAGATGCCCTCTATATTCATTAAAAGAAAATCCCACAAAAAGAACAAAAAATAAATGCTCTAGGGAAGAGTACATTGAAGTAATTATAGCAATTTACATTACTACGATAAATTCGATTACAACAACGACCAAAGCCGCCTATAATATCTGGCGAGAAAAAGAATCGTTCAAACAGACTCAACATCGATGCCAACAAACTAGCCAATGTTAGGCGTGAAATCATCAGAAAAAAAGAATATCTGATATAGAACTCGAAAGTATCCGGGAAAACATCAAAAACAGATCGAACGTTAACATCAAAGGGCTAAATGCTAACAACCCAGGGGAGACACGTGCAGAGGAACAAATAGAAACCAGTTGTAATAATCCCACTGACGTACACATGAAAACAGAGGAAGATAATGACGAATATGAGAGAGAAATAGCGATGACAAAAACATCTGATATAAATGGGAGAATGTAAAGGAAATGTTTTTCGAGGGAAGGCCAACAATTCCAAAAGTAAGAAAGAAACCACCATCCTCGCTAACCAAGCAATTAGAAAAATAAGAGACGAAATGGAAAGACCGATGAACCTGACAAAATTAATCATCTTATAGACGCGGTCTGGGCAACGATCGCAGAAACAATAGGTGAAAAAATAAAAACACAAGAAAAATGACAGTCTGGAAAGAAAAAAAAATAGAAACCGAAATAAATAAACTACGAGGATAATTGTCACTTCTAAGTGAAGTAGAGAAGGCATGCAAATGAAAGAAAGAAAAAAGAGACAACTGAAATGAAGCCTTGATATAATGAATAAGACTGGCGCACCAAACATTAAAGAGAAGCTGAAACAACAGATTCAAGCGAAGGTACGGAGAATCAGGTGTTATGAAAAAATGTACAGATTCTTCTGGCAAAACAAGATCTTCAAAGAAGATGACAATTAACTATATCGAAAACTGGGAAAAAATAAAATAGAGATAAATGACCCACCTAATATTCAGGAAGTCAGGGAGTGTAAAAAGTGGGAAAAGTGTAAAATGTACATTGAAAGAGCAACTTGCATCAAGCATCAAGAGAAACAACAAACACATATAGAGTGACAATAATGGGCGGATATCAATATTACTAAAACAACCGCTGTCATCTGGAAAGCTAAAAACTGGAAAGCACCAGGAATGGACCGAATAGCCAAGTTTTGGATAAAATAAAAACTGTCTAGCACCTGCCAAGACCTCGTATGGGCATAAAATGATATAATCATAAACCCATAAAAATGTCCCAAATGGGTTACGTGGGGAGTAATATACTTACTCCCCAAAACAGAAGAGACGCAGAACACGAAGAATTATAGGCCTATCACTGGCCTACTAACAATGTACAAGATTCTCACTTCTATCATATACGAGAAGCCATACTTCATTGAGAAAAACAATTTACTTCAAGCAGAACATAACGGATTTAAAAGAGGAAGTTACAGGTGCAAGGACCAACTAATTATCAATAAAACTATATTGGAAGAGGTAAAAAGATGGAAAAGAAAATTATCGATAGCATGGAGCGACTACAGAAAGGTGTTCGACAATGTACCACACACATGCATGTAGAAGAGCCTAAAAATATACAGAGCTTGCCCCACAACGGTCAAATACATAACGTAGAACATGAAAAGCTGGAAGACTACACTACACCTAAACCATACAAACGGGTCATTAACATTGAGACCAATCAACATCTAAAGCGGGATCTTCCAAGGAGATTCATTTTCACCACTACTCTTCGGTCTTGCATTAGCGCCATTCAGCTGCCTATTGAGCAACAATAGCTAGGGATACAAGTCACAGAATAGCAATCACCTATTCTATATTGATGATCTTAAAACGTTTGCCTACTCACCACTGTTAAAACCTTCAGCGAAGACATTAGTATGGAGTCGACGGAATCGACAAATGTAACAAAGCCAATTTCAAAGGCGGTAATCTAACAACTACAGATTTAGACCTTTGATATAAAAAAAAAAGATTAAAGAACTAGACCAAGACAATACGTACAAATACTTAATGAAGAAGACGGAATACAAAAATTCAATTTTGAACAAAAAGATCCGAATAAAATATTATAGGAGAGTGAGTTTGGTACTAGAAAGCGAAAGAATATGGGTCAATTAGCTATATAACCGTAGTAACATACAGCTTCCACATTATTAAATGGAAGTTGCACGACATTAAAAGATTGGACGGCAAGACCAGAAAAATGCTTACCCAAATAAGGATGCACCACCCGAAATCAGATGTTGATAGGCTAATCCAACTTGAATTAACTCTAAAGACTACAATAATCGAATTGGAAGCATGCCTCACAAAAACCAATGACCCTCTCCTACAAAAAGTAAACACCAAATCCACTCCATCAACAAAGAAGCTGCACTCTTCAAGAAAGAGCTTAATTATCTGAAGCCCTACCAGCAAAAAACGAAGCGAATACCATCTACGCAAAACGAGTAAAACAGAAAGCAAAATAAGTTGGCCAAATGAAATTACAAAAAACTGGGAGGACAAGGCATTGCATGGCAAATATCTAAATAGAACGAAAGAAGCAGATGTGGACCAACAGAAAACACATCACTGACTGAGGAGCAGCAGGTTGAAAGTTGAGAGTTATTGAAGCTCAGGACCAAAGCCTCGCAAGCAGATTCTATCAGTGTCACATAATAAAAAATAGAACTAAACTCTAAATGCAGGATCTGCGGAAAAATATGATGCAACTGTGGATTATATTATTTCAGGAGGTCCGAAACTGGAAAAAAAATGAATATACCTAGAGACATAATAAGGTAGCGAAGTAGATGCACTGGAGGATACGCAAGAAGCACAAAATCGAAAACACTGAGAGATATGAGTACCAACCATGTACATTCATCCAAAATAACGATGTAACTATCCTCTGTGACATGCCAATTCAAAACGAGAGGGAAATAAAAGCCAACAGACCTGATATCATCATAAAAGACGAGAAATTCAGGAAGTGTATGATTATTGACATAGCAGTATCTGAGAGAAATACCTCAATAAAAATTATCGAGAAATTGTCCAAATATAAGGACCTGGATATCGAGATTAACAGGATGTGTGGAATGAAGACTGAGACTGTACCAATAGTAATCGAAGAATTGTGAGAAAAGGAATGGACAATTTTACTAACAGTATCCCATGTAACGTCAACATACAAGTTTCCCAGAACATCCTATACACTACGAAAAGTGCTATCAGCTAAATGACAATTCTCCTATAGGGCCTAAGCACAATAGTTTGGACCCGGCTCTACAGGGTACAACGCAGGAAACATAGTATACACAAATAATAACAACAACAACAACAACAATAATAATAATAATAATGACAATAATAGTGGGACAATATCTGCACTGTAAAATCTGCAACGCTTACGGAAAGGAAACTGCAAGAAAATGGTATGGACATCAATTAGACTCGGTTACAGAGAAAGGATCTGTAACGATTTTATGAGACTTTACAATACACACAGAAAAAATCAATGAAAGTTAATGGGGATTAGAGACCACAATGACAAAGTGTCTCTCCTTATTGAAATCGCAGTCCCTGCAGACTGCAATGTATCATTGAAGATCTTAAAAAATTATCAAACTACAAGGTCCTTGAAATCGATAACTCAAAAATGTGACACACGAGGACATTAACAATTCCAGTTGTAGTTGTAGTCCTCAATTTGATTAGAAAAGATTCCAATCGTCTCATTGAAAGAATCCCTGGTAGCCCATGCGTATAAAGAAATACAAAAAATTGTTCTCACAAGTACAGCCCACACCTTACGAAGGGCTTTATCTATGTAAAATATCTGCTCTGTAGAAAATGTCATGATGACATTTCTGACCTTATGTCTCTGGCCAGAATCCGGAAAGAAATGAGTATACACCAGAAACCAAAAGAAATAAAACTATAATAATAATAATAATAATAATAATAATAATAATAATAATAATAATAATAATAATAATATTCTATTTTTTTTAATTTTTAATTTTAATTTTTTTTTTATTTTATTTTATTTTTTTTTGCAGTGGAAAGTGTCATGATGCCATTTCTAACCTTAGGTCTCTGGGCGGGACCCGAAAAGAAATGTGTACACGCCAGAAATCAAAGGAAATAATAATAATAATAATAATAATAATAATAATAATAATAATAATAATAATAATGAGCGTGACAATTGACAGAAAATTCACTGCAAAAGTTTTTGAAAAACAAAGCCCAATCAAAAACGTGGAAACGAAAACAGAAAAATGTAGGACATAAAACGTAAAACTATTTTCTGTTCTGGTTCGAGCTTTAGTTCTGTTAAAGTAAGGAACTCAACTCCCTGGTGCACAATCTCTCCAGGAAATTCCCAAAATAGTTCTAACAAGCAGTGCCCTTATCTTGCAAAGAGCTTTGTCCGTTTCAATTTTTTGACAACTGTCTTTTGTTTAATTAAATGAAAAAAAAAATTATATCGTTTACTTGGCGTAGGTCATTGGTTATGATTCGGCATGTGATTATGAAATAAGTGCAGTTCAAAATATATATTTTTAAATAATAATAATAATAATTTGGCTCCTTAAAACTACAGTGATATCAATAATGATTGGAGACCTGGGTAGAAAAAGATACAAACAAGAACATTATTGTTGGTAGCACCATTTGCAAGAGCTAACAAACTTACCAACGGAAGAAAAAGCAGCATTATAATTTAATTCTTAGAGAGACAAGTCATATCGTATTAGATTCACATTGAGAATGGATGAATTATTTGATTAGCAAATATAATGTTATGGATTTAAAGAAAGAAAGAAAGAAAGAAAGAAAGAAAGGGGAAGAAAAAACGACGAAAGAAAGACAGAAAGAATGAATGAAAGAATAAAGAAAAACGAAGAAAGAAAGAAAGAAAGTAAGAATGAGAGAAAGAAAGAAGGGGAAGAAAGAAAAAAGATATTATGCATTCGCTTTCTAGTAAAACGAAGTTGTCAGAATTGTTGCAAGACTTCCGCATATTTACAGCCCCGAAGTTTTCTTCGAAACTTTTTTCTATAACGTCATTATTATTATTATTATTATTATTATTATTATTAGTAGTAGTAGTAGTAGTAGTAGTAGTAGTAGGGATCCTAGTAGCAATGATTCTGTAATTGCCAAACTCCTATTGTGCGTAGGCGAGTTCTTTGAATTATAAAGAAATGATATCCCCTTTGGCTTACCCTGGGTTTCAAATACAAAATTTTCTTGTATAGTGGCTACCATTCAAAGCTAGAGAACTCAGTCTACATGACTATTTAACTCCTCCCTGGATTGAGTGATTGAGTGATTTGTTTTTTACGGTTTGACAACCTTTTTCAAACTGTTTAAGTTTGTTTGTTTGTTTGTTTGTTTGTTTGTTTAAAACTTAACGACCCATCGATCAACAAGAGATCATTTATGGTCAAACAGTTGTTCTTTTCTTTTCTTTAAATAAGGTTGAAATGCTTTCAAAAAGACTTTCCCTTTCCTTTCCTTCTTTTTCGATGTTGTCTTACTTTTTTTTTTTTTTTTTAAATCACTGTTCTTTGAAAATTTCTCACCTGGCAAGTATCAAAGTTCCCCCTTTCATCATCAGACACCAAAGTGGAATTATATTTTATTATATAGTCCAACTTTCCTAAGAAAGGTCAAGATCAAATTGGGGTTTAATTTTTCGAAAAGTTCTTTCAAGTTCTTCACGTTTAACTGTTTAAGACTGTAAGAGTTTTTTGAGATATTAATAATTTTTTAGACTGAACGAGTTTTAGGGGGATATTAATAATTTACTGATACTCATCCTACTAATTAATCCATAGCGGGGAAGAAATAAGTGGATTCATGCCTTTCCCATGGGTATTTGCGCGTAAGTGGATATAACAAACTCGACGTGAACTGGAACTCGCTTCTCTGATCCTTCTATGACAAGCCATTACCCACTATACCATTCAAACATCCAAATTAACAGCACCTGATATGCCCAAGCGGTCACCATTCCAGGTAGTGACCAAGCCCTTCCTTGCTTCATTTCAGTAATCTTACGAGAACCGGTGTTTTAACGTGATATGACCGTAAGCATCACTCGTATCTGGAGACAGATAGTTTCATGCCTTTTCCAAGAGTAATAGTGCGAAAGCGAACGCGACAGACGTGGAATTTGAATTCGTTCTGTCGATTCTACTTTCCGCGCCAATAGGAGTTACTCTACCTGCACATTTTTGACGAAATTATTAGTAAAAGTAAACTAGAAACTATGGTAACTGAAATGAAGTAATATTATGTAAAAAAAAGCAATAGTGACAACCATAACAAATAATTCAAAAACAATACTGATAACCATAAAAAATAATTAAAAAAACAATATTGACAACCATAACAAACAATTTTAAAAACAAAAATAAAATACAGACAACCATAAAATGTAATTAAAAAAAAGAAAAAAAATAATACTGACAACCATAACAAATAATTAAAAAAAATAGTATTGACAACCATAATAAATAATTAAAAAAAAACAATATTGACAACCATAACAAATAATTTTAAAAACAAAAATAAAATACAGACAACCATAAAATGTAATTAAAAAAAAAGGAAAACAATAATACTGACAACTATAACAAATAATTAAAAAAAAAAAATAACAGTATTGACAACCATAAGAAATAATTGAAATAAAAGGATTTGGATGAGAACTTACCTTTCTCCTCCATGTGATTAAGGATCCCTTCATATACAAGGAAATATCCGTGAAATCACAATAAGTAAATATTTTCCGAAAGAGATATAGATATATGAGTTATATTTAGAAACATGTGTAGTTATATATATATATATATATATATATATATATATATATATATATATATATATGTATGTATGTATGTATGTATGTATGTATGTATGCGCGCAGTGCACGTCTGTGTATTTGATCCGTGTAAATAAGAGCAAGCAAACGTTATTGTCTGTGTTTCATAAACAAACACGTGTACCTATGCTCAGTCCTTTCAGGTGATAGTTTTCCAAGTATGAATCCAAGTATATACGTATATATGTAATACACATCCATCCATCTAAACATACACACGCATATATATATATATATATATATATATATGACTGTGTGTATGTATGTGTGTATGTATTAATATTACTTAAATACGTTCGTATTTCTCTCCAAAGATAACAAGCAGCTTTTGCGAAACTATATCTAATCTTATAAGCACGTGTATAAATGACTATGCGATAATTTGAATGCCCTTATGAATACATAGGCATTTGGTTGTACTTTGTTCTGTCGAATTTTTTTTTAATTATTTTCCGAAAGAGATATAGATGTGTTTTGTTTTGATATGGTATTGAATACATCGCATGCTTCTGCTGCACATATATATCGGAATGTTCCTTGGCAGACTAGAACGGTTCTCCCTTCTATAAATATAACGCTACATACAAAATAAAGAATTTAAGAATAGTACGTGTGTGAGTCCGAGTCTTTGAATTTATTAAAGGAATCAATTGTAAACCATTGTTTATATGTAATTACAACAGAGGCGAGTGTATTTGTTATTTAAATTACTTCCGTCTTTCTCTCCTATAGGTTAGTCGGCAATGCATAAGCAGTAATTGCAGCTCTGGATGATTAATTGCTGACAGAACTATGTCGACGCATGTCTGCTTGTATTTTGGTTAGGAACAGAATGCACGCGTCGAAGTATATATATTTAATTTAGATAACATCAGCCTCACGTGTTGATCTTGGCGAGCAAATGTGTCTGACACATGCATATTTTAACGGCAATTTGTATTTTAAAATGGGGGTAGCAGTGGCGGCGGCGGTGGCGGTGGTGGTGGTGTTGGTGGTGAGAGTCGTCTGGCGGATGAAATCCAGGGTTTGAAGGAATTTTTCAGTTAAAGAGACTAAAAAAAAGAAAGAAAAAAAAAGAAATAAACTGCAGATTGTTTCGTGGATAAAATATAACGAAAAAACAAGCAAAACAAAAAGCATGAAAAAACTGCGAACTGAGCTATCTTCAAAGCTCTCACAAGATATAAATATATATATATGTGTGTGTGTGTGTAAAATCTCAACCTCAGTCAAGTGAAATCTATTTTTATTCTCACTGTTCAACTCTTCAACTTGAAGATAGATAATCTTCAAATCTCTCCCACTTTACCTCTCTTTCTCTCTCTCTCTCTCTCTCTCTCTATATATATATATATATATATATATATATATATTATTATTATTATTATATATAAAATGTCTGCCTCAATCACTTCAAATCGATGTAAGAAATTATGTGTTCAAAGCTCTCTCAGTGTATCAAAATCAATCTATCTTCAATCTCATATATATATATATATATATGTATGTATATATATATATATATATATATATATATATATATATATATATATATATATATATATATATATATCATATGTCTGCCTCAGTCATTCCCAAGCTAACTCTCTATATATCCATCTATAACAGTCTGTCCAAATCTATCTATCTATCTATCTATCTATATATATATATATATATATATATATATATATATATAAATTTGTCCAAAAGTATCTATCTATCTATCTATATATATATATATAAATATATATATATATATATATGTATGTATATATAAATTTATCCAAATCTCTCTCTCTTTCTATACATACATACATATATATATATATATATATATATATATATATATATATATATATATATATATATGCATCTATGTAAGTGTACGTATATGCGGCTGAACAGCCACAAGTTGTAATTTCAGCAAGACATTAATTAAATATTTACAGGAATGATTCCCTAATCATCTTCGAATGACATCCATCCATGAATCGTCAACTTTGTTGGTTTATACTTTCACAAATTAGTAAGAACTGATTCATATATCAAAATCGATCGAGTATCAATTATATGTTGCCATCACGACTAATCACATAATCTCAAATTAACAAATATATTCTCATGTTTAGTATATATTGATGGCTATGTACATATATCAGCGATTCTTACTATAATTGGATTGGAAGAATTTGTGATAAAACATACAGCAAATGAACAATATTAAATAAACAACGAAAATCAATATAACTTTTTTGTTTATAAATAGAAGAATGTTTTAGACTTAATCAACTTTCTACAACGATATTTTTAATGTAAAATTGAATCGTTCAAAAACTTAGCGTGAGTGACGTTTGATGTCGATAATGTATATAGCATAGACATTAAATTCTTCTCTTCATGCCGCCGATTCATCGGCGAGGCGAGACATATCAAAACAGATCTTTTCCCAGCTACCTTATATATATATATATATATATATATATATATATATATATATATATATATATATATATATATTGGAACCGTTTTGCTGACAGCAAATAATATCGGACTATTATGAATACATCCTTAAAAAGAGTAGCTACTGTATGTACGTTTGACTGTCACTAATGCTGATTTTTTTTTTGTTCTTTTCCAAAATAAAATAACGTATAGCACACCGTTAAAGAAATATTCAAAAATATTAAAAGATAGGTATCAGATAGGGGACAGTTCTTCAAGTGGTGTAATGGTTAGCAAGCTTATATATATATATATATATATATATATATATATATATATATATATATATATATATATATATATATATATATATATATATATATATATATATCTACTGGAATCGTTTTGTTGACAAATAGAGTATTATGCTTACATCCTTAAAAAAAGAAGTTCTTTTTTGGACCGTCACTAGTCCTGACTTTTTTGTTCTTTTCCAAAATAAAATAAGGTACCTAATAGCCCACCGATGAAGTACTGATTCAGAGATATTAAAAGATAAATTTCGGATAAGGGGAGGTTCTTTCATGTGGCGTAATGCTTAGCAAGCCTTACTTGTTAGAGATCAACTGCGACTGAATGATGACTTCGATCCTTACAGAGTATTCCATACTTTCGATCATATTCTATAAGCTACGCTTTGTAAGTGGCTATATATGTGAGAGGGTGTATGAGAAAGTTTATGCATGAGTTAATGATATTATATGCGTGTTGGAATGTGCTTCGTGTTAGTGTGTATTTCTTTCTAGAACATTCCCTCTAGTACAACAATTAGAACATAGAAAACTTGCGTTCTTTTGTATTCACCTTTTTCAATTATTTTATTTTTTTTTGCACGTTAGTTTGTGCGTGTTTATGTGTCTCCGTGCATGTGTTACTGTCTGTAAATACCTAAATTATATATATATATATATATATATATATATATATATATATATATGTGTGTGTGTGTGTGTGTGTGTGTGTGTGTGTGTGCGTGCATGCAGATATGTAGAAAAATAGGAAAGAACTTGTTAGGTAAATAATCCGGAGTTCTTTAGTATTTTTGTTTTTATTTTTAAAAAACAGTGCTCCATATATAAGTAGAGCTTAAATTATAATTATAGCGAATAAATCATATTTTTTAAAATAATTATAATATATATATATATATATATGTATGTGTGTGTGTGTGTGTGTTTATGCTTTAAAATTTTTCAGAAGATGCCTACTGCTACGATGTCACTTGGACTCATTTAGACTTACTGATGAGATACCAGACTCTCTAAAATAGAGAAGAGTAATAAGTTGAGAGAGGGGCATGAAAGAGGGAGAAAGACAAGGATGACAGTGAGAGAGGAAAGAAAAAAAAGCTAGAAAACGGTTAAAAAAAAGATGCTGTAAAACGCGTCACAGTAGCAGGTATAATAGCAATAGAAGGGAGAATCGAGTGGTTTGATGGGAGAAGGCTTTGAGCGTTGCTGAATAGTGGTGGATGAAAGGAAGGGAGAGGGAATGAGAGAAAAGAAAGAAGAACCTCATGAATTGAAAGAATGGGAAACAATTTAACCGGACGAAGAAAGAAAATGCGCTACAAACATTACTTGATGTTTGAAGAACAAATCCGCGAATTACTACGCATGCGTTGTACGCATGCGCTGTACGCATGCGCGGCAAAATGTGCGCGGTACAATATGCTGGATCGCGTGTAGAAATTCGCGTCTCTATGTGTGTTTTCTTGGCGGGCACAAATGGTAGGGACAAAAAAAAAACGTCAATGAGTGAACTTGTAGAAGTCACTCCCTCAGACCCACTCACTGTCTATCAATATATTTATCTCTGGGTGTCCATATTTTACACGCGTTTATCTTTTTGTACAGCAGTCCTCACTTTATCAGCTTGGGTTATTTTCTAAGATCCCTTAGTATATACTGATTGGACCAGCAAAATTGTTCAAATCGTGTAAAACAAAATTGTCTGTTTGTTAGATTAAGCTTCGAGCCGTTGTATCTTAAAAATGATTAAAGATATCTTACTGGTATTCTCGCATGCTTTTATAACTCATGAAGGATTGAAATTCATTTCATATATATATATATATATATATATATATATATATATATATATATAATAAAGGTAACAAATGCATTGTTATATAATCCATGCGGATCCTAGTAATAGGAAATATTAAAAGTGATCCACAAAAAGAGCTCAATGTATTTATTATTACAGAGGAAATATTTAATAAACAATAAAATCCCAAATCACCTTCATTTCAATGTTTCAGTCAGAAATTTGGTGTTACATAAAGAATGAAATATTAATTTAAAATTAAAATAGAAATAAAAAGAGAATGCAATAAGACAGAAGACCGATATCTTCGTCTGCCGAAATAGGCTATTCCCCATATGAGGAGATTTTGGATTTTATTGTTGATTATATATATATATATATATATATATATATATATATATATATATATATATATATATATATATAATAAAAAAGCTCAAACACTAATATTCCATGGTTATAATTTATTACTTTGGAATCGTAATCACGATCCAATAAAAATTAAAAAAGAAATCGTAAAAATATAACTCAGGGTATAAAAAAAAAAAAATTTAGTGAGAGTGTATGTGTGACAGTGGAAAACAAGTTTGAAAGTGAAATGTATGAAAGCTCTAGAGAGAGGTGTAATAGAAGAAAGAAGAACAGGAAGGCCTAAAGGTGGGAATTAAAATTTAAGTTTTAAAGATAGGAGTTAAATAACGGTTTAAATGAGTGCGATACAGAGAAATATGAATTCGCTACCGAATCGCAAAAGCTTTACGAAATAATTCCGCTTGTTTGTGTGTGTAATGTTCTTTCTTATATATATATATATATATATATATATATATATATATATAAAATTAACAGGAGATAACATGCCACGTGTAACTAGAACAGTGAGCGAAATAAAGGGCTGAGTTCGACATTTCACCACCTGAAGAAGGCCTGAGCGTACAACGGCCGAAACGTTGTGATAAATATGGCGACAAAGATGAAGACAATAGTCCGGATAATGTATATATTTTTTTCTCAAACAAATGGAAAAAAAGGAAGTGACTTTTTACATACGGCTTGCTTACAAACAGAATTGTTCATAAAAATTTTTGGTTCGCACCAGTCGAAGTGAAATTGAAATGCATCGAAACGAAGTTGCATTTTTGTAGTGAGTAAACTGATAAAATTATATATATATATATATATATATATATATATATATATATATATATATATATATATATATATATACATATTTTTCCTATACATAGCTATGTTAAATTTTAATTTATAAATTAGATACCATGAGAAAAGGTCAATAACAAATTAATAATAATAAAAATAGGCGATGACTAGATTTATTCTTAACGGACATCTTTTTAGGCACAATAAAAAATTAAAAGCAAGTAATAAAATAAAACAATTATGACAATATACAGTTGAACCTCGGTTCACGAAGTTAATTCCTTCCTGAAGCCCGTTCGTAACCCGAAATATTCATAAACCAAAAATATTTTCCAATTCGCTCCTTGTCCCAAAATGATTGCTTATTTTAACTTTAACAACAGTACTTTGAGCACAAGTTTATACACAAAACTAATGAAAATCATTAAATCTAAGAAATAAATACAGTGTAACCCGGATATAAGAGAGTTGTCGGGACCGGAGACGAAGTCTCTTATATCCTGGTTTCTCTTATATCCGGGTTTGGTCTATTTTGTTTAGGTAAGTATGGCTCTAATTTGGGACCAGAGAAAATCTATCTCATATCCGGGTTTCTCTTATATCCGGGTCTCTTATATCCGGGTTACACTGTATACCGAATACTAAACAGATGAAATATAGACGAACACTTCAATTTTACCGCACCTGTATGTAGGAGAGTTGATGGTGTAAGGGGAAAGGGAAAGAAAGAGATGTTATTGTTTGGAAAAAGGATGGAAAGACATTATCGTCTCTTTATTTATAAGAATAATACAGATATTTGATTTTGCCATATGAAACTGAGTAGGAAGAGACAATATCATCAAAAATTGTTTTTTTTTTTGTTTGTTTTTTTCCTTAACTTTTCTTTTTCCTTTACCAATATCACTGCTAGCTTTCTTTGCAGTCATAACTGAGGACTAATGAAGGGGAAAAAAGCAGAGTACAATAAAAATGGAAAAGAAAAGCAGAGCCCAAATACACGAATGTATACAATATGGCGGTCGACTAAGAAATGATTCCGTTCGGGTTAACTCGGTTCGGCTCAGTTCGGCAATGTTGTTAGAGAACCGAAATTTTTGTTTGATAACCGAGGCATATTCATCTCGAATATTTTGAGATGTTCGTGAACCGAGATTACACTGTACTGTAATAAAAGTTATGTGACTGGCAGAATATTTCTTTTTATCATAGATCTTAGACGCAATAAGAGATTACCGACAATAACTTATAATAAAATTATATCAATTGTAGACATCTGTTTATGTTGCGAGATAAGAGTAGAACTCTCTTTGTTCAAAGTTCAGTCATTTGGTGGTGAAAAGGAGGTGATCTCTTCAGGACGCAGGCCTGGGCGATGGTATATGGAGGCTGCAAGCTGCCCAGATCAAATGGCCTCTCTATGTAGATTCAAAGGAATATATGTTATTACATTTAGATTCGGCTTGGCTGCAGGAGTTACCGAAAAGTTTTTAGTGTTAACAGTCACCCGCCTTCGATGCCAAGTGAGCGTTACTTATTATTATTATTATTATTATTATTATTATTATTATTATTATTATTCCAAAAGACGCATTCCAAAAGCTAGGCAGACTATTATGAGACTGGAGGATTTCTTTGGTAACAAAGTAAAGTGTACTGAACTGCTAAGTAAAATCTGTCCTCCTTTACGGCAGCGATTGTTGGAGAGTCTCTACAAGATGAAGAAGAGACTCGAGGCACCAGAGATATGGTTCTACAGAAGGATGCTAAGGATATCATGGACCGATCGTGTGAGCACTGATGAGGTTTTGGAGAGGAGGCAAACAAATAGGAAGCTTATACTTAACACCAGTAAGAGGTAGTTGAAGTTTCTGGAACACGTTATGAGAAAGGAGGGCTTGGAGAATCTGATAGTCACAGGTTGAATAGAGAGAAAGAGAAACAAGAGAAGACAACGCTTGACATACCTAGAAGGATTAACAGAATATGGTATGGGGGGTGGCAGAGGGACAAAACTTATTGAGAGCTACCATGGATAGGGGGAAGTGGAGAGCCATGATCACCTATACCGTGAAGGGACACGTCATATAAAAGAAGAAAGAGAAAGTGACTTAAACTGAATTGCCAGATCAGGACCAATAATATTGCACATTGTTCATTAGATTTTGTCAAGAATCTCAAGACACACAGCATATGCACTAGAACAGATGTGCAAGGTAGATCATATGGGCAGTTATTAAATCCAGACCCATTTGAATTCAGAGTTATCCTCCTCAGAATGGTTGGCAAACAAGGTTAGACCGAGATGAGTTGATTGTTGATTGGTTGGTTTGTTTTTTTACGGCTTATCCACCACTACAGCAGGTTATTTGAAGTCATGAAATATATTAGTTTGGTGCAAAAATAATGTCGTTTTCTCACATATGTTACTTTTATATATGATTTCTGAATTAATTCATTGATATATATAGCCATGTTATATATCATTTTGAAGCGAGTTTTTCGCTCTATCGAATCGTGTTATTCGTTACCGTTCTCAATCTCTTCATTCATTTTTTGCAGGCTTTTCGACAGCATGGACAGAATTCAAATCCGCACGATTTTCTTGTTCCAGTTCAAACTAGGCCGAAAAGCTGCCGAGAAAGCTCGTGATATCAATGATGCGTTTGGCCCAGGAACCACTAACGAACGTGTGGCACAACGGTGGTTCAAGAAATTTCGCAATGGTGACGAGAGCCTCGAACATGAAGATGGTCGCGGCCGGCCGACTGCGATTGATAAGTAACATTTGAAAGCCTTAATTGAAGCCGATCCTCGCAAAACCACACGAGAAGTTGCTGTTGAACTCGAGGTCGACCACTCAACAGTCGTTCGCCATTTAAAGCAAATAGGGAAGTCAAAAAAGTTGGATAAATGGGTGAACGATAATCAAAAAAATCGTCAAAAAACGACATTATTTTTGCACCAACCTAATATTTTAGATTGTAAGAATTTTTTGTAGATAATAATGATCTATTGATACAACTCCTACTAATTAACCCATGGCTGAAGGAGAATAGATTGATTCATACTTTGCCCAAGGTTATTTAAGTGTAAGTGAATATCACGAACCCGACTGGAATTGGAACCCCGCTCCCCGACTTCCAATTTCGAGCCGTTATCCATTACATCAAACGCACATCCATGCTTACAGCACCTGATATTCACAAGTGGTCACCCATCTAGGTCACCACTTTCCTATGTATTTAGATATTCTTGATAAAATCCAAAGAAGAATCTGCAATTTTCTTGGTTTTGACCTGGCATCTCGACTTTGCTCATTTCCAAAACCTTAAGGGTCCAACAGTGTGGCACACAATCAAAAAATGTAATGTAATCTATCCAAGCTCGCCCTAATTTCCTGTTCTTTGAAGATTTTAATTTTTTTTCTTTTTGTAAACTTTTTTGTTATTTCTTCTGTCCTTTTTGTCTTCAATCTTCCCTGTGAATATCAAATTTCCCAAGCCCTCTTCTCACATTATTTGCCCTAGAAATTTCAACGGTTTATTCATGATGTTAACTATATGTCCTTTTTGTTTCCATTTTCTTTAAAAATTCTTCGTTGCTCACATGCTCGGCCTATCGTATTCTCAGCATCCTTCTGTAGAATCCCATTCTTTACCTCTAAGGAGATTGTCCAGCGTTCACTGTCATATAGGAGGACTGATATTACGTAACAGTTCAGTACTCTTTTCTTTGTTTCTTACTAGATGAAGTATTTTCATCATCATTTTCCCTCTTCTTCTATGTACTATGTTCCTTCAGAATGTTGGGTGATTATGTCTCTCTCCAATTTCTTCTTCTGTGTAGCTCTTAATAAATTTTGTACTTTTGTTATCTCTTCTAAGCCTTATTCTGGCATCAATTTACTCAAGTTCGCTAAGTAGGTTATACGTTATGTGTTTCTTGTTTTCAATCTCTTCTATGTATATCAATTTTTCCAAGGCTTCAGTCCTCAATATGTGTCCTCGAAATTTCAACAGTCTCTTCCTGACGTCCAGTATAAGTGTGCATTTAGTTTCCATTTTCTCTAAAACTTCGTCATTGCTCACACGTTTGGCCCATGTTCCACATTGCTGTTTTCAAGTCTCTTCTTCATCTTTGAGGAGATTGTCCAGTATTTCTTTGTATCTAACCTTTTCTGTTTCTTAATGATATTGTTTTGGTTTGGTTTGGTTTATTTTACGGCATATCAACACCTCAATGGGTTATTTAATGCCGACAACTTTTTTTTCCTGGTAATAATTTTGTTTTGTCAAAAAGTTATAGTTGGTAATATTATTTTTTCAAAGACGTAAAGCTGGTAATATTATTTTTATTTTCAAAAACGTATAGCTAAAAACATTATTTTTTCAAAAACGTATAGCTGGTAATATTATTTTTTCAAAACCTTATAGCTGGTAATATTTTTATTTTCAAAAATGTATAGTTAGAAACATTATTTTTTCAAAAACGTATTATCAGAGGCCTTGCTGTTAAACGTAGTTTATCGTCTTACCGAGGACGTGGATGAAGTTTATCGTCATACCCAGGACATTTTTTTAATCTATGCTCGGCTTTTGGGAAACATCTTTCGCTATCCAAATACGTCTTCGGATTTTAGCGACGTGATATCTATCCTCTGTTAAAGCACTTCCCAGATATTTTTGTATCTCCAATTTGTAATTTGCATATTGAGCTATTTCTTTTACAAACAGTAAATAATTGTACAGACGGCACTAATTGGTATATCATATCATGATTTATTAACTCCGATGTCCATAGAATATGTATTAAATTCATTATTTACATTATTCAGACTATTGTCCGCATCTTTGTCGCCATATTTATTACAACATTTCGGCCGTTTTACGCTCCGGCTTTCTTCAGGTTGTTGGAATGTCGAACTGAACCCTTTATTTCGCTCACTGTTCTAGTTCTACGTGACATGTTCAATGGATGTCAGTTATCAGTTATCTCCTGTTAATTCGACGAGAGAGCCAAGGTCTGCAATTGGGAAAAGAAAAAGGAGAATATGATTGCAAAGAGAAGCAAATCAAAGAGGAATACGAAGAATTTGAAGAAAGAGAAAAATAAGTTAGCCGATAAGAAAAGAATAGGTCGGGAGGATGAAAGAGAAGAGGAAGAAAGTAAATAGAAAAAAAAACGAGGAAGAAAAGAGAATAAGGGGTACGTTTTTCTAGTTCCACGTGCCATGCCTCTTCCGGATGTCGCAGTTATTTCCCTTTAACTCAACTCTCCATGTTTTTGGTTCACCACTGCCGTGGCCTGGCATTGATCTCAGAACTCCTTGGGACTTGTCACTGGATTTAACCACCTTCTTTATCCGCTGGGGCTTGTGTATGAAATAAAGGGTTCGATTCTAAATTCCAATCACCTGAAGAAGGCCGGAGCGTACAACGCCCGAAACGAATAATGTAGATAACGCAAGTATTCCTAATACCTCATCTCAGAGATATAGACAGATATTTAAGAGATTTTATGAATTTCAACCGAATCTAGTACTGGTTTCGCAGACAATGACTACCTGGTAAAGTAATGACTAGTATTAGTATTAGCATTACCATATTGTATTTTATTTTTGACTAGCAGCATGACCCGGCGTTGCCCGTGCTTGATTCAAAAATCGTACGACTCATACAGCAATCGCTATCACTTGACTTAAATTATTTTTGCCCTTTCTTGCCTTTAAAGGAGTGCCCTTTGCCGTGCTGATGTTGCTACATGCCTTATTTCTTGACTATCTCACACTGCGAATTTTTTCTAAACTCTATACTAAACATTAAATTTGTTACGAAAAAAATCTAAACAAAATGAACACAAAACGATCAGCTTTAAAAAAGGACTCGTAACTTGAAAAACCGAATGAAAAACAATGTTAACAAAAAATACTTTTTCACACCCAACCCAGTTCTGCGGAATCAGAATCAACGTTGAGTTTAAGCAAGCGAATGAGCCAATTGGAGTAAAGTGCCATGCAGATTTAAATTTTTCCCACTTATGACGAATGCAGCTATCGATATTTTTATTTTTTTTATATGCTAGTTAATATTCGTGTCAGTCAGCTGTTGGTTCTCACGCTGACCAATAGAATCTTCCTGCCTATTCGTGATAGCCAGCTATTGGCTTTCACTTTGGCCAGTAGAAAATGGCCGCAAACTACATGAAAACTGCCGTAGAAGCATGAAAAAATCGATTATTTTCATTATCGATGGGAGTTGGGAAATGCAAAGTCGGTCTTGGGCTTATTGGTAACTTGGAGCATATGCATGTAAATTTTGGTGCAAATCCGTCGAAAATTGCGGCCGTGCATTCATTACACACACACACACACACACACACACACAGATCCTGCCTTTTATAGATAGAGATCTGGTTTTAAGATTGACTGTGCGCAAATAAGTTCGTGTGTTTATTGTCCTAATGTTGACTTTTGTTCACAATATGTTATTAAACAATTTCATGCTAAGAAACCGAAAATAAATGATGAGGGCTTTTGCGGTTCTCCTGTTCTACCACATCTTCTCTTGAAAACTCTCCTGAAATTCACTGAACGTGTGAAACGATCCAAAAACTGATTTCCTCATTTCAAACGAAGACTCCCTGGTTAACATAAAGCCTTTTTTTTTTTTTTCTAGCCTTTTTTGTGTTGAGTTTAACAAAAGAAAGTCAATGAACAACGTCCGAGCAAGAAAATGAATAATAAAATTTAAAAAAATTAGCAGTGCTGCTGTGCGTTTTATACGGTTGGATAAATGATTTTATAAAATTACATATACTCCTGGTTAAAATCCAGATACAAAAGATACTGTTACTTTAATCAATATATATTTGCGAAACATTTACATTTAATTAGAAAATGTAGTTTATCAACAAACAAGTAAACATTTTAAGCTTTTGATTGATTAATTTAAATAAACATTGAAAAAAGGATTTTGGGGGTTGGTCATAATGATAAAACCATGTAAATAAAAATAGAAAATACAGAACAAATAAGCCACAACCATAATTTAATTAACAGTATATCCTCCATTTTTGTGAATTACTTCGAAAATTCGCTTTGGCATACTCATTATTATCATCTGCATGCGGGTGCTTGGGATGCTCGCCCAGGATGAATAAACTGCAGCACGAAGAGCATCCACAGTTTCAAATTGCAATCCATGTTTATAAACATCCTTTGCCATCCATCCCCAAACATTCTCGACTGGGTTTCGATCTGGAGAGCGTTGTGGATTGAAGCATTGTCCTGCTGGAAAATCCAGTTTTCTCCACATATATGAGGGCCTTCAGTAATTAGCGATGTCTTTAACATATCAATGTAACTATCAGCTGTTTGACGACCTTTTACCTCCTATAACTCAATTGATTAATTTAAACAAACATTGAAAAAGTATTTTTGGTTGGTCATAAAGGCATACTATGTAAATAAAAATAGAATATACAGACCAAATAAGTCACAACGATAATTTATTATTCAGTATATCCTCCATTTTCGCGAATTACTTCGAAAATTCGCTTCAGCATATGTTGCAGAGTTGGGGGTGTATATTCAAAGAAATTGTTATCAGAAGGTTTTAGTCAATATAGTTGAACAGGTTGCGTGAATAAAAATGTACAAACCTTTTAATTTGCTTTCCGCCTGGCACAAGGTTAATACAAAATTTTGAAAAATATGACACAAAAGACTTTCATATATAAATGTAAATATTAAATTTTCATGTACAGAATATACAATAAAGTGTGTTGCTATAAAATAATCAAAGAAGGTCCCCCTTTTGAAAAGCCTTTGTAGCTTTCTTTTCTTTTAGATTGTTGTTTGTTGATAGGCAAGATTAACCGTTCATCTTGTTAGAAATATCGTTCAGAATTGTTGGTATGGCAGTAAATTAATTCAGGAATTGGTTTGTAATGCTTCAGTCATAAATTTTGATTATAATTGAATTGAGTCTATTACGCACAAACATACATACATACAAATACGAATCACATACAACGCCAAGCATTCACTGGTTAATTAATCCCCACTACGTTATTATAGACAATTTACAAATCGCAGCAATGCGACTATTTTGTAAACGCTCTATTTTTAAGTAGTCAGTTTTGTACACTTTTGGAAGAAACGGATCACAGAAGCTTTCTTAAATCTCCCCAAAGCTCGCTCGTTGATTGGTCTATGCCAACCAATCAGATCATCAGAATATTTCTTCCCGCGCAGCGATTTGGAGCCTATAGTCAGTTATTTAAAAAATAATTTTTCTTAGCTAATTAGTGAGAATTCAGCTGCCAAACGAATCTACGACAGTTGAAACCATGCGCCAACCTTTTCAATCACTCACACCACTCACATGCTGAACATACCTTGTATACACTCACATAATCGTTTCTAACACAACAAATCTTTTAAGAACAATCATTATAAGAGACTCTCATGAACATTATTCCAGTGAACTTTGAAATACTAAAATAACAGTTAAAGAGAGACAACTCTTGTTTATTTCAACCTTTTCTTACTTAAATGCATGCTTTCTTTCACATCGTTGTTTGATATTGTACCTCTTGTTAAATACATATTTTATGTGTAACAATGTCTTTGGCTTATCTTTTTCTACGTCAGACCTGTTTACTAATCTAAAGTTAAATTAATGTGGTGAAGTCCGCTACAGTTCTTTTTGTCGTAAGTCAGTTTTAAATTCCAATGCTTTTCCTATTTAACAAATCAAGCAAGAATTATTATTTATTTCATATTATTTCTATCTGCCTTTAACTGTTGATTTTACAGAGGAGAATTAAAATAAATTCAAGATTGAATTCAACAATGGTTGAAGTTGTATGTGAACTTATATAAATTTGTTGTGACAATTGAATATGTTTCTTTGTGAGATGTGTCAGTATATTAAAAAGGTTATTCTTTTAATCGAATGTGTGTGTGTGAAAAAATTGTTTTTGTTACTTCACTTGTTATGCAGATTTTACTTGGGTTGAATTCAATTTCTTTAGTAGTGTATGTTGAATTTTCTGATTCAATATTCAAGAAAAGTTATTCAACTTCACTGTCTTAGCTACGATTCTTACGAATAGATTTTTCTGGTTTGGTTTGGTTTATTTTGTTTAACGGCATATCAACCTCAATGGGTTATTTAATGCCAATAACATTTTTAGGGTAGATTCGTATGAATAGAATAAGTATTGTTTGGTTTAGAATGATTTGTTTTAATTTGTTTTACGGCAGATCAACCTCAATGGGTTATTTAATGCCGACAAAATTTTTATTGCTGGCAATATTTTGTATTGTCAAAAATCTGTTTCTAGTAATATATTTCCTTCAAAATTGTATTGCTGGTAATATTTTTTTTCATAAAAGTATTGCTGGTAATAGTTAACTATTTGACCATAGCTGGGACCCTAACAGGTGCTACCACCCTGGGTCAGGGTGGACCTGGGAACACCAGCAATTAAGAGGTAGTTCCACGCTCCTCAAAACCTCATGATCAGAGGCCTTGCTGCTGGACGTAGTTTAACGTCTTACCCAGGACACGGATGTAGTTTAAAGTCTTACCCAGGACAAGATTTTTTTAGTTTCTCAACTGCAAGCCTTTGTTCTCACTGGGTCTCACTGATTCAAGATTAGTGCTCTTTTGTTTTAAATATCAATTGCGTCACATGATTGCCCAAATAAGGCTAGACCCTTTTCCAAGGAATGTGATCTTAATTCAAAGAAATGCGTAAGCGTCGTACAGTTTAACTAATCACTGTCTGGACGAAATTACTTTGTATACCTTAAAAGTAGGTACCTCCACTATTTCGGCATAAAATTTCTATATTGAAGTTTAAAATGAATTTTTTACAACGAAAAAACATACTTGAAGATTTCATTTTAGCTTTAATTGAAAGTTTAATGATTAAATTTACGATTTCTATTAATTAAACAATTCTGGTGTATTTCAGATAGAAACTATATACATTTGATTGTCAAATTTAATTTTAAATTTTTAAATTTTCTTAAAAACGGCCATTTTCTTAATTTTAAGAAATTTGTAAACAAACACAAATTTATCGATTTTTAAAATATTTAAAAAAATTTCTGACACGTTATTTTAGTAAAATTAAAAAATTTAAAGTTAAAGTAATCTGATTTGAAAGAAATCTTTCTTACTTATAGCGTAAAAAAATAATATACAACCAATTATTAACGATCGATCCTGTCAATCTGACCCACCTATTGATGGATTGTTGAATGACGAGGCGATGACAGCTACTACGGATTACCATCAATGACATAATTTTTAAAAGTCTGAGTTACAAAAAAAAAATATTCTATTTGAGTATGACCCACACTAATGGAAATACAATACATAAAATAAAATTATTTAGTGAAATAGTAAATGAAAAAAAGAAAAATTACTTTAAAATTTAAAGTTTACACTTTTAAAGTTGAACGGAAAATAAGAAATGTTGAAAAGGCCGCGTAAAGGGACAAAACCCTTAAATCACGTGATCTTGTAATAATACTGGCAATTTCAGTATATCATACATGGAAATAAGGAATGTATTAAGTAAAAAAATACAACATAAAAAATTATTTTTAAAAAAAGTAGCTCAACTAAATTTATTAAACTTAGCAATTTTGGATTCGTAAATTTTTTTTCTACTTAATTACTACATAATATCGAGGAACCCTCCTAATACGGAGCTTTACACGATGTTAAACTATTATAAATTATTATAATTAAAAATTTTTAAAAAACGAAAAAATTATTGTAAAAATTAATTATTTATCAGAAAAAAATTATTTCTTCAGACAATAATGTCCTTAATATTACTTATTTACAAAAGCGATTAAAAACTTTTCTAATTAAGTAATATCATTGTTTTATTGGATTCATTATTTTTCAATTCAGACAAGATTTTCAGTTAAATAGCGCAAATTTGAAAAAAAAAAGTAGGTTATTTATCATCTCCAAAGACTCCTCCTTTTAACAAAAAAAAAAAATTGAGGATCCGAAAAGGTTTCGGGCGAAATTTCATGAAATTAAATAAGTGAGGGGTAACATATTTAAAAAAAAATATTTTTCACCAAAAATTTCTAAAAACAAAATATTTCAAAAATAATTTCATTTATTTGTGAATAAGTCCTGAAAATTTCATTAAAATTGGACAATTACTTTAATTTTACAAGAATTTCCAAATCAATGTGTTTTCAACGGGAAAAAAGCGCAAAAAAAAACTATGTTATTTTAACAGCACCGCGATGACGTAAACAAAAGAAGATTTTAACCGAAATTTCGAACGTGTTAGAAAATATTAAAAAATTTCAAAAAATAATTAAAAAATACTTTTTTCTTTCATCTTAATAATAACATAAACATTTTGACGATAATACTTTATTTTCTTTAATTTTGTGGCATTTTTCATTTACGCTATGCTGTTTTTCTGCGAAAACAGTGGACATGCCTACTTAAAAGGCGTAATATTATTACTACATGAAATTTATCTTGATATTGTTTAAAAAAAAACAGTAATATTTGCTGAAATATCTTCACATTTAAAAAATACTTAAAATTAGAACTTTATACATACTCTTTATTAACTTCTGTATGAGGGTGCTTGGGATGCCCGTCCAAGATGCATAAACTGCAGCACGAAGATCATCAACAGTTTCAAACTGCGTTCCATGTCTATAAACATCATTTGCCATCCATCCCCAAACATTATCGATTGGGTTTCGATCTGGAGATCAATGTGGATGGCTCAAAAGCTGAATGTTGTTTTCCATAAAAATCCCCTTCGACCTTAGAACGTTGTGGATTGCAGAATTGTCCTACTGAATAATCCAGTTTTCTCTACAGAGACGCGGGCCTTCCGTAATTAGCCATGCCTTTCTTAACATTTCAATGTAACTACAAGCTGTTTGAAGACCATTTACCTCCTGTTACTCAAGAATTCAATTCTACGAAAATAAACCCCAAACCATCATTGATCCACCTCCACTGCGTCGTGTTGAGAAAATTTAATATATTTTGATTAAAGTAACAGTATTTTATATTTTTTTAAACCCTTTTTGGATCTGGTCTTAAGATTTTGACCAAGAGTGTATCTACAAATAAGAAATTCTTCGTCATGACTGTATGTGAAAGCGACTTTTTATTACAATTTTCCTTAAAACTTAAAATTGCTACCGTATTCTGTCAATGGTATTCTCAGCATCCTTCTGTAGAAATACATCTCTCTTTCATCAAAATTTCTCTTCATCAGTGAGGAAACTATCCAACATTTATAGCTATATAGATGGATTACATAGCAAATCAGAATTTTTTTTCTAACTAAAATAAGAAATTATTCGTTACTGATATAGACCTTTATGAAGATATCCTACCAAGGTCGAGGAACCAGTTCTCTAAATCACCCTCCAGACTATCACCGAAAACTCACTGTGATTCACAATTATTTGACGCCGGTTTTTGACTGGTTTTTCTTCAGACCCATATAAATCCATTGGCAGAAAATTGGGTAAAAGATGTTTCGTCCGAGATTACAAATTGCCCAAAGTATTGAGTCTTTTTGGGGTGTGATATGTTCATATCTTCTTTTCCGTAATGTTGGTTGAGCTTAGCAAAGACAAGTGCCGGCTTTCGGCTACATCACGTTGAAACACCGGTTCCTGTATGATCGCCGAAGTTAAGCAACATCGAACCTGGTCAGTATCTAGAATGCGAGGTACTATAATCTTGGAGGTGCGCGTGACGTAATTAATAATGGCTCGGAATTGTTAATCGGAGAACGGTGTTCCAATTGCAGTTGGGTTCATTATATGCATTTACGCGCAAATACCGTTGTGAAAGGCATGAATCTGCCTATCCTCTATGGGTTAATTAGTAATATGTGTATCCATAAAACGATTGCTATTTTAGAAAATAAATACCGTATTTTCTGGCTTACAAGACGCACTTTTTTCTAAAACAAAAGTTTTGCAGTAAATCACTAAATCATCCATAACTTTTGTATTATCCTCTCAAATTACACCTAAATCTCAGACAATAACAAATAATATCGTATTTATTGTCTGTGAAAATTATAGAATATAAAACAACTTTGGTAAAAACTTATACCTACTTTTCTGACGAAAACAATGCCATTCTGAACATTTTGGCTGTAACTGTATATATATATATATATATATATATATATATATATATATATATATATATATATATATATATATATTTAGAGAGAGAGAGAGAGTGACAGAGAGATTGATATATATATATATATCAGTGGACATGAAGCCAACTTCCAGAAGCGACAGTTTTGTTTCACGCTAAACGCTATCGTCAGGCCATGTGCACTGATATTTTGCTCCAGTATTTCTAAATACAGGTCAGTGATGCATTATGGGTAGTCTATTGTGTTGCATTGTATTTAAATACACTTTTTTCTTTGATACTTACCACTTTAAGTCATGAATATAGCATTGATTAAAATTATTTTCATAAGTCTATTTCATGCTTAAATGCAATCGTCATGGCATGGTGATTGTGTTTAAGCATAAGACTGATTAAATAAATCAATCTCTCTCTCTCTCCCTATATATATATATATATATATATATATATATATATATATATATATATATATATATATATATATATGTATATATATATATAGCTAGCTAGCTAGATAGATAAACAAATATAGTTTTAAGGTATGCTATATTTATGGCGTGAAGCGATCAATATTCGAGATAGAGCGTATGTAAATACAAGGTGACCTGATGATTGCGTTTAGCATGAAACATTCTGTGTGTTAACTTCAATGTTCACTTACATATATATATATATATATATATATATATATATATATGAACCGCCCATCTACGGACTCCTTATCAATGGACTTCAGATTGAATGGACAAAATCTGGAAGCTGAATAAAAAAAACAAAAAAAGACACACACACACATATATATATATATATATATATATATATATATATATATATATATATATATATATATATATATATATATATATCAAAGATGCTTGTTAAAATAATCTCGACATGTTCTCTTTCAAATTTCTGAATTATTTGTTTTCTATTATCGTTATATTTGCCTTGCTTCATATTTATTTTTATTTTATATCTTTTTTCCCCAGTGCTTTCGAATTCTGCTCCATTCATTTTCAAGGATTGCGTTTTATGTATATTTATGCAACTGTTTTTGTTTAATTCTGCCGTCAGTTAAGTCAAGATGGCGTCGTTTAAAGGGTCAAAATTGAATATTTATGTGTAAATTGTAAAAGTGTGGAAATGTCATTTAACGATCTGAGATGATAACGCCATGATATTTCACGAAACATATTCATTCTACAATGAAAAAAAGAAACATTTTGTTATGTAAAAATAAAAATAAAAATAAAAATAACCTGTTTTTTTCCGTTCACAGATTTCAAAATATTCACGACTCTTTCTAACATCGAATTTGTCAGATCCGTTTTCTTCTCCTGTGGGATATCCGACCAAGCTGGATTCTAAACAGGACCCGTGCTTCACCGAAATCTTCAGGCTTGAAGATTGAGTTTAAGCATGAAATAGACTGTCGACCCTAAGGAAAGATGATGGTAATCAGTTGCCTCTAGACTCCCAACATAAATTTTTAAAGTAGAATTTGCTTGTCCAAAGCTGGTTTAACCGGTCTCATGACATACCATCGCCCCAATAATATTGAACATGTTTCTCAGATTGAACGCCTTCCTCCCGAACCAACAGGCGCCCTGTGTCAGTTTTGCGAAAAAATCTGTTAATCCTCAGCTGGTCTAAAGAGGCACATTAATAGATTTCATCAAGACAAAATTACCTTCAAAATTCTCATTACACCATTCATTTCTTATTTATATAAGAAATATTATAAAAGTGCAGCAGGGCTAAAGAGCCACTTGCGTGAACATGAACGAGGCAATGCATTATAAGTTGCAGTCACTATCATAAATGTAAACTGGCTGTTTTTTGTTTTAAAGCTTTCTTAACTGGGTGGTGTTATTCCTTTTATCATTTCACTAGCTTTCCTTCTTTTATATCCCTTTTAATATTCTTTTAACTGTAAGTGTTTTACCACTTAAAAACTAAGGATAGGCTTTTATAAATTGTTTACACATGAGATTTTTTTTTACCATATTTCATCCTTTTTTATTTTTTTCGTTTTAAGATCCTTTTATACTTTCTGTTAAAACAAATGTTCATTTTAAAAGTAAGATTGTCGTCTTCTGTAAAGAGGTGCCAATGATATATATATATATATATATATATATATATATATATATATATATATATATATATATATATATATATATATATATATATTGTGCACTTGTGTGTGTGGACATTTTATGTTTATTGAGTGTGTCCATCTTCCACTCCTTCACAAAATCGGGTATGGTCGATGTACAAAATTTCCGACACTTTTATGATGACTGTGCAAGCTTTCAATTGACATAAGTCTTCCACAGGCTGGGGGTGTAATTAGTGTACTATGTCACTATATATTGTAATTGACCTAAGTGTGTGACGTTTAAATTTAACAGAACAAATAGAAAATGCGGAAAATCACATCCACCAACTGTCACGGCATGAGCGTAGAACGTATGTGATGTGTTTTTATACGGAAAGGACAAGGCCATGTTGTGGGCTATAATTATTTTTATGAATGTCTCCTTGATAGATAGAGAGGCTATGTATGAAAAGACTGAGATAGATAGATAGATAGATAGATAGATAGATAGATAGATAGATATATATAAACATAAAAGAGATAATGAATCAACTGAAATAGATAGATAGATAGATAGATAGATAGATAGATAGATAGATAGATAGAAGCTATGAACGGAGTGAGATGCATAGATTGACAGCTAGAGAGCTTATGAACATAGATAGATAGATAGATAGATAGATAGATAGATAGATAGAAAGAAAAAAGAGATAATGAATCGACTGAAATAGATAGATAGATAGATAGATAGATAGATAGATAGATAGATAGATAGATAGATAGATATAAGCTATGAACGGAGTGAGATACATAGATTGACAGCTAGAGAGCTTATGAACAGACATAGATAGATAGAGAGATAGATAGATAGATAGATAGATAGATAGATTATTCTGACAACACATCCTTATAAGGCAATCAATGCCTTATGTCCTTAAAAATTAAATATAATAATTTGCTATGCGATAATCACCCATGCTCAATGTGACTCATTTGTTATCTCCCATCGTCTTTCCCGCCATTGTCTACAGAAATAGAATAACGATCAGAGCACAAACCCGAGTAGCATGCATTCAAAATAATTAATTAATAGTGGCTGCGACTATCTTTTTCAAAATATTCTTTCCCCACTCAGTGCTGATAAAGAAATAATAAGTGATTAAACCCTGACCAATGGCCGGTTCTATAAGCTCAAAAAGAATTAATTTTTCCAGCATTTGAGAGTTTTCTCCTAGTTTTTAAACCGAGTAAATGCAGAAAGACGTGTACCTATGTTTTATAGACTACGCAAAAGCCTTCGTCAAAGTACACCACAAAGATCTGTTGGAACACCTTAGCAACCTTGATATATTTGGGAAAGATATTAGAATAATCAAGAACCTATACTGACAGAAAATGGCATGCATGCGTATAGCGAATGAATTCAGCAGATAAAGGAAAATAGAAAGGATTATGAGGCAAGGATGTGCCGTCTCACCGGACTTATTCAACCTATACAGCGAAGCAATTCTGAGAGAATCCTAACAGGATTCATCATTGGCGGTCACAATCTTAACAACATAAGACACGCAGATTACACAATACTGATACAAGACACAGAAAAGATATTATAAAACCTCCTACAGAAGTTGCTATACATAGAATCTTCCAGCAGCCACCCTCTTGACCTAGGGCTGCATTACATCCTCGTGGCACTTGATGTAAACCTCCATGCTGAGTCTGAGTTCGTTATCAACAAATTCAGGATTTCTTTTCTTATCAGAACGAGATTTTCGGTCTGCTGTACCTTCGTAATCACCATTAAACTCTTTCCGAATCTTTTGCACTGTCCTCAGACTAACACCCAAACACACCCAAATGCTCGTATTGGAGCTTCAGGCATGACTGCCAAGCATTACAGCATGCCTTTTCCAAATTTTTGATAGAGTGAATTGCGTTATTGTGTTCTTTTAATCACAGACGGTGGCAAACTAATCCTACTATACTGTGCAGTCGACAAAATCAAAAACAAACGCGCAGTTAAAAATATAATATGACGAAAATTTATCCATCGTACCCTGTACAATGGGCAGTGACACGTAAATTGGATTCGTGTTGACGCCAGCCTGATATGTAACGTTCACTTTCCCACTAATACCGTCGGAAAAGCATGAAATCATTTTTTAATCATCTATAATTTAGATAGCAATATATATTGGGCTCTGTAGTTTTGTTTGTAAATTAATCAAAGGGAAGGTCTCTGAATTCCCAAAGAAGCCAAGATAATTCGCAAATTATAAAGAAAACGAATATGTGGAGAAACATGATCGCCTGCGTTTAACTGATATGTTATTTTTTTAAAATCCTTATTAAAGTCCACCCTGACATGATTCTATCCGATTTCTTTTTCAGCTTGGATGTTGAAATTTCAGTTCATTCTCAACAAATAATATGCCCATAGGCGATTGCATCCGTGACTGCATATGGTTAAGAGAAAGCATTCGTCCTTGAAAATGAAAGAGTCTTCATCGACCTGTGTATTTCGCTGACGCCATGGTGATTGCATTTTCCTTTGTCGGACAGAATCAGTGATCATTGAACATTTTTCTAATCCAGCTTCTCCATCGTTTTGCGAGATTTTCTATCACAACGAGGCTCACGGCCATATCACTTTGAAACACAAGTTCTCGTACGACCACCGAAGTTAAGCAATGTCGAGTCTGGTCAGCAACTAGATCGGTGTCCATTTGAAAACAACAGACGCTATAAGCTTGGACACTCGGGTGGTGTAATAGATACGGGCGTATCACCTTGAAACAGCGATTTCCGTACGATCATCGAAGTTAAGCAACATCGAGCCTGGTCGATACCTAGATGGGTGTCCATTTGAGAACAACAGATGCTATAAGCTTGGATGCTCGGGTGGTGGAATGGATACGGGCGTATCACCTTGAAATTAATTAATATATATAACATAAAAAGGAAAGTCACGTCGATTAGAAAGTAACGGAAATCGAGATACCAGGTCAGGATCGATTATATTACAAACCCTTCTTTGAATTTTGTCAAAAGTCCCGAGGTATAAACCAGGGGTCCCAGACTAGATATGACAGCAATATTCTATGCACAGACGGACACTAGATTTATAAATGTACAAGATGGATCATGAAAAAATTGTCAACAAATTTCCTAGCTGTTGACCTAGCAGTTAATTTAATATGTCAACTCTTCTTCATGTCAGTTGAAAACCTGAGCCCAAGAGGTTTAAAAGAGTTGCTTTTCTGGAGGTTAACATCAGCCATGCTGATAGCAGATCCAAAAATGTTCTCTTTGCTGATAAAATGAAAACTGTTTTGTTTGGTAATTTGTTTCCTTTTATTAAAACTTTTAGCCGATTTACGACACAGCCGTTGAATTTAAATTAATTGGAAATAATTTAGAACGGAGACAGTACGGTCTTATACGTAAAAATGAATAAGACAATATTATTGAAAATGTCGAAGAGACACATTCGATGGAGATTTAAAAACTACAAAGATAAGGCTACTATCTGTCTATATCTTAGAGGTGACGTATTATGATTACTTACATTATTTACATTATTCTGACTGTTATCGTCACTGGATCTAACCAACGTCTTTACCGACTGGGCCATGTGTCCTCAAGAGACCAGTAGCTAGACCCAAAGAGTTCAGCAGTGTTCAAAGACCCAAAGAGTTCAGCAGTGTTGAACCGAAACTTGGAGATTTGAGTTAAAGGGAAATGACTGTGACATCCGAAAGAGGCATGGCGCGTGGAACTAGAACAACTTAACCCTGTGGACGAAGTAAATAGCTCGGTTCGAATTTTCAGTCACCTGAAAAATTTCCAGAGCGTACAACACCCGAAACGTTGTGAATATGTCAATGATGATGAGGAAAACAGTCCGAATAATGTAAATATTGCAATAATTCTAATGCCTCATCTCAGACATATAGACAGATCCTGAAGAAGGTCGAGGTGTACAACACCCGAAACGTTGTGAATATGTCAATGATGATGAGGAAAACAGTCCGAATAATGTAAATATTGCAATAATCCTAATGCCTCATCTCAGACATATAGGCAGATCCTGAAGAAGGTCGAGGTGTACAACACCCGAAACGTTGTGAATATGTCAATGATGATGAGGAAAACAGTCCGAATAATGTAAATATTGCAATAATCCTAATGCCTCATCTCAGACATATAGGCAGATCCTGAAGAAGGTCGAGGTGTAAAACACCCGAAACGTTGTGAATATGTCAATGATGATGAGGAAAACAGTCCGAATAATGTAAATATTGCAATAATCCTAATGCCTCATCTCAGACATATAGACAGATCCTGAAGAAGGTCGAGGTGTACAACACCCGAAACGTTGTGAATATGTCAATGATGATGAGGAAAACAGTCCGAATAATGTAAATATTGCAATAATCCTAATGCCTCATCTCAGACATATAGACAGATCCTGAAGAAGGTCGAGGTGTACAACATCTGAAACGTTGTGAATATGTCAATGAAGATGAGGATAAGAGTCCGAATAATATTATTAATGAGGCTAGTACTGTAAATATTCCATTCGGAAAATATCTAAAAAAAACAAAACAAAAAGAAAAAACGAAATAAAATTTCAGTGTGATGTGTTAGTTATTGATACAATTCCTGCAAATATCAGAAGACAATTAGAAACAAAAGTCAGCATTTCGAATGCAGACAATGTTGCATTGGTGCCAGTTGTCGGTGTTTGAACCACGGGAGAAAATCTTGATTACGAATACCGCCATTATTGACTAGATTTTCGTAATATACATTTCTGACCCATATGTCCATTCCACCTTATTTCACAGTATATACTGCCAGCATTAAATAACAAATGAAAGGAAACTTGCTGTCCATGTCATCTCTTTTAGGACAACAGCTGCGCTTATGACGGACTCGGCAAAAAGTGTAATTTACATATCAAAAGTCATTGTACTCGTTAAAAGTAACGTCCTCCACACGAGACACGATCACCAAAGGCGTAGGAGCATAAAATAGACATCAAAGACGGAATTTTCCTGATCGGAAGGTACGGTTTTCTTTTGTTTTTCTTTCCGGTAGTCGTACTATATGTTAAGAGCTCATCGTTGTCTTAGGATCATCAGCTTCTTTAATTAAGCCTACTGAAGAAAGAAAGGAGTTTAATAATTTACTTTAACAATATCACGAATTAAAATAATTTTTAACTGAAATTACAGTGTAACCCGGATATAAGAGAGTTGTTGGGACCGGATATGAAGTCTCTTATATCCGGGTTTCTCTTATATCCGGGTTTGGTCTATTTTGTTTAGGCAAGTATGGCTCTAATTTGGGAGCAGAGAAAATCTCTCATATATCGGGGTTTCTCTTATATCCGGGTCTCTTATATCCGGGTTACACTAGTTTAAAATCGGCTTTTCGTTCTGAGAGATAACTGTTACTTAGTAATCTCAAGCATCCCCAAGAATAAACCTTTTTATACTTCTGTCATATATTTAAAATCTCTTCTTATTTTGGTAACTTTTTGAATGACAGACTTTGTATATTATGCCTTGAGGAAAGGTCTATCCCGCTCCTTATAAAAGATTAAGAAATGTAATATCCTGTTTAAAATATCAAATGACAAAGATTTGACATGGAGGTTGTGCGCTTGATTTCTCTAGCTTTTTTGTATAAATAAAAATTTATAGAAATAATTAATGAATTGCTTTTCTGTTAATTTGAGACGCACCTATTTACCTTACAAAGAACACACGGCGCACCGGCTGAAATGAGCGATATTGAACGCATCAGTTCACAAATATAAAGATAGATGAAATTTCATAAAATTCAATAGCGAAGGTGGAGATTCCAAAATAAAATTTGTATAAAATGGTCCTCTACGGAATTTATAACAAAATTCGATCATATCACGTGATTTCTTAAAATGTAATAAAAAAAGAGAAAAGAATTTCGTTATTTGAAATCAGAAGTAATTTTTAATGTTACTATCGCTTCAAAAACAAACTGTTATTAAATTTTAAGAAATCGTGTCATATAAACATATTTCTTTTGGCTTTCGAAACGGAATCAATTTAGAATTAATTTATATAGTAAAATGAAATATCTTTTAAATTTTATAAAATTTAAGTTTTTTTTTTTTTTGTTTTTTTTTGTTTTTGTTTTTTAATTATCGTGATATGGAGTGCTTAATTTGTATAATCGTAATACGTAAATTGATTATAAACTGATCGCCTACGGAAGCTAAACCAAAATACAATCTTTTTAAATTTCATAAACTTTGTTCTTTTTTGCAATATTGGGGATTCGGAGTATTTATTCTATAGTAATGTGAAAAAAAATGAAAAAAAATTTATCATTCCCGGTCGTATTGACGATTGCACAAGTCCATAAATTAAGATTTTATTGAATTTATATATAATAAAATACATGCCACGTGTTTCAATAAAAAAAAAAGTAATCGAAAAGCTGTTACTCGTTGTAAGAAAGCTAAAATGAAAACGGAATATCCTACTGCAAAGTTCCAACACTTTATAAAAAGTAAAACCCTTATGGAATGTAAAGTGTTTGTTTCAGATCAACGAAAATCTTGTTGCAAACGCAAATGTATCCAACACGCTCAAAAACCTTAAAAAAAGTCAACACTGAATAGGGAAAATTTGAGAAATCATTTTTTCTTTTTTTTTTTTTTTAATCATTTTACCCCAGGTAAGCCGCTAATGACACGCAGATACACGAGGTTAGTGGAAGTGAAAGAGAAAGAAAAGACTTTCGAGAGGTGAGGAAAAATGTTAATGAATGAATAGGATTAGGAAAAACAGAAGATGGTGATTGGGGTTGCATTCAATTTTTTGAAGATTGTAGGCGGCAGGTAAGCAATAAATTGGAAGAAAATTTCACAGGCAAGAAATGCGAGAAAAAAAAATGACTACAGTAGAACATACAATTGCTTCTAGCTATGTCCTCCAGTAAAACGGGGAAGCCGAGTTGCTTATCTAGCAGCACGCTTAGATTGATGCAGTCGACGCGCAAATGAGGAAAGCTCATTAGAACAATTGCAATTAATATACCTGTGGAAAATGAAAAGAAAATCACGTCATGTGAATTAGAAAGTAACGGAAATCGAGATACCAGGTCAGGATTGATTATATTACAAACACTTCTTTGAATTTTGTCAAAAATCTCCTTTTCATGTCAGTTGAAAATCTGAGCCCAAGAGGTTTAAAAGAGTGCTTTTTCTGGAGGTTAGCAGCAGCCATGCTGTTAACAGATCCAAAAATGTTCTCTTTGCTGATAAAATGAAAACGGTTTTATTTGTTCATTTGTTCCTCTTATTAAATCTTTTTAGCCGAGCTGCTACACGATCATTGAATTTAAATTAATTGGAAATAATTTGAACGGTGACAGAACAGACTGATAAAATGAAAACGGTTTTATTTTGAAGGCATTCAAATTTATAAGGCCTCCCTTGCCACAATCAACCACAGATCGGCGGTCCTTTTCGAAAGCAGTTGCTAATTTTACATTGTCGAAGATGTCTGACATGTTATTAAAAAAGGAGTAACTAATTGTGTCATCAGCACTAATACCTAGGAGTATAACCTTACATGCGAAGAAGTAAAGGTTATTGTAATCGAGCAGGCATCATCACAAGAGTGAATTTTTCGAAGAATCTTTATGTGATAGTCGACTAACTAGTAGGTCATCTTAAGCCTGCGTCGTCCACAGTATACAGAGACAATGGCTTTCACAACTGAACACTACTTAAATCTGCCTCGTCCTATACCAAGGGCATAAAGATAAGGTCTCTAAATAAAGCACATTCAGAATTACATTTAAAATTCCTGGAAATGGCATATATCAAGTCCATACAGCCTTCCCTCAGTATACAGAGACAATGGCTTTCACAACTGAACACTACTTAAATCTGCCTCGTCCTATACCAAGGGAATAAAGATAAGGTCTCTAAGTAAAGCACATTCAGAATTTCATTTAAAATTCCTGGAAATGACATATATCAAGTCCATACAGCCTTCCTTCAGTATAGAGAGACAATGGCTTTCACGTCTGAACACTGTTTACATTGTTTGACAAAAAAAATGGTTACTTAAATTCTTCAAAGAATCCTGCATTTAACTAGTATAAATACAAAGACACAGAAATTTTAATTTCTCGAAATGAGGTAACAGATGCAAAAAAATATTTTTACCAAGATTTTCTGAAAAAAAGTTATTTCAAAAATAGTTCATTCATTTCGGAATAAATCCTGAAAATTTCATTAAAATCCGACACTTATTTGATTCTTGCATGAATTTTCAAAACTATGCGTTTTTTTTTTACTGCAAACAACTCGCTAAATTTCTTAATACGAATTTTTGGCCCACTGGCTGACGCAGCAAAAACTATTTCCAACCAAAATTTCTCACGTGCTAGAAATGATTAAAAACTTTATTGAAACAATCAAAAAATACTTTGTTCTTTCCTCATAACATAAATATTCTGACGGTAAAATTTTGTTTTTATCAAATTTAGCTCTTTTTTAGAAAATCTTTGAAGGTACCTGCTTTTGGTATGATCAGCTTACTGTAATACTAAGGGTTGTTTTCAACCTTTTAGAATGTTTAATCAAAGGAAGACCAAAACAATTGACTGAGCTTATATGTTCAGTGAATAAGCTTCCATTGTTGCGTCAAATTAGTAACTCCTGGAAGGTCTTTCATTTGTAGAACAATACCAGTTGACTTGCTTACAACTAGATCTCTTGAATACTCAAACGAACATTTCGCTCAATTGAGCTCAGATTATTAATGGGAGAAAATATTTTCTTTGTGTAAGTTGCAAGAGATTTTATACTTTTCGAATTGTCTTAATAAATTCATTTTTGCGTTGTCTATAAGTATAACAGGAGTCATTCATTTAACAAATATTGTCCCCACATTTAAATTATATCTTTGCATAGCAGCTTTAGTTTTGTGGAGATGAACATACCTCTCCAGAATATGACTTGTATTAGTCCAAATATCATATATATTGACGCCGAGAATCGTCAGAAGAGCGCTGACTGCTCCCGGAGCTCTTAAATCTTGTCGAACTCTCTGGCTTCGGGCAGAGGAACCCAGACGAAGCTATGTCAAAGAGCAAAGTCTAGTCTGGGGAGGTAGACAAACCAGACCCCGTGTATACGGGATCTACGGGGAATTTTTCTGGATTTTGGTTCGCCCCACATAAAAATTGGCCTTGTGCCGCATTCTACCTCGTGGGGAAGTTTGGTAAATACCGAGCTGGCTGCATGCTAAGCTCTTAGTTCCTATCGGACTTTCTGGCTTTGGGCTGAGAGGAACCCAGACTAGGCTATGCCAAAGGGCAGAGTCTCGTCTGGGGAAGTAGACAAACCCTACCCCTTGAATGCGGGATCTACGGGGAATTTTTGCTGGAGTCTACGGGTGCGAAAATGTCCCACATAATCGGCCATGTGCCATATCCTGCTTTGTGGGGATGTTGGTAAATACAGAGCTAACCTTATATCCTTACTATAGAATTCAGTAAAACTACGGCAACTCCAAGCGAAATTATATTTCATGATTCAGTGGAATGATGACATAATAATGACGATGAGAATTCGAATTCACACGATTTTTTTCTCTTGCTTAGAATAAATAGCTGGCGAAGGAAATTCAAAGTTCACGGAAAAGAATTTTGTGGGGCGATGTGGATGTCAATCAATTCCAAGTTTGTATGACACTGCTATTAGGAAAAAAAAAACAACTTTTCTCCCTAGTTAAGGATTACTTGTACAAAAATAATTTATTATCAAAGAAATGAAGATAATTATTTAGCAATTATTACAACAAATGCAACGGGAGCGGATTGCATATCGAGAACAGTTACAATCCTGGAAAAGCAAGGAACAAGCAATGTGTTAATTCCATTTTCGTTGGACTCAGTCGCTAACTCGATTAGTGAAATTAATTATTTCCCAGAAGAAAACATGAGATTCCTATCGAACTTCAGAAGGTATGAGGCCATCTTCAGAGAAGAATATCTAGGATGGCCGGATAAAAAAAGTACGAAAATTGTGCTACGCTGAGCATGAAAAATATCTAAATTTTATTTTGCCGAATACTCCAAAAAAGTATCATGTAACGAATGATTGTCGTTATTATAAAATTATTTGTTGAAAAGAATTCACTTTTTTATAAAAGTTGGCAGTGCATAAACCTTACTAAGGACGAAGGCGAAGATTTTGTCACATATGCCGGTAAAGCCAACTGTGAGTGTGAAAAATTGAAACGTGACGAATTATCCTCAGACAGATTTAAATGTCAAATCTTCGTTAAAGGTCTAACGAGAAGCAACGAATCGGAAATACATTCACCAATCCTTACAAAACATTAATATGATTTAAAGTTAACGATACAGACTGTTGTACAAGTAGTTCGCAAAAAGACATTCGTACCAAAAGAAAAATAAACGAAATAAACATTCTGCCAAATTTAACCTATGCCATGGCTGTGGTATGCCACCTTTAAGCAAGGACTGTCCATTTAAAACCAAAAAAAAAAAAAAAGTTTTAATTGTGGAAAAACATGTAAAAAAACCAGGCTACTGCAAGTTGAAAAGCAAAAGAAATACACAAATTAACTTGCTGAAAGTAATGCTACCAGTTAAAAAACTGGAAAGTTCGAGTAATAGAAAATTCGTGATTGCAAAAATGAATAACGCTACAGTAAGATTTCAGTGGGACTCTAGTAGCGATATTATAATTATTGATGAGCAAACTTGAAACAGAATTGGCAAGCCTAACTTAAACAAAACCGACAAAGATGCAAGAGGAATATCGGAAAGAAAATATTTTTTCTTGGGAAAATTACATGTAACATCACTCTTGAGGGTAAAACTAAAAAAAGCAGATGTTTAAATATTTAAAAAAAATCGAATTTACTACTCGAATTTACTACGCGTCGATTGGCTAGAATTATTTGAATTATGGAATTGTCCAATTAATTCATTCTGTTGAAAATTTGATAGTTCGTCAAAGGAAAATATTACAGCAAAAGAAACATTGAGTTAACTAAAGAAAATAAATTCATTAACATTTTCTCATAGGAGATGAGAAAAATGTACAAAGACAAAGGCATTTTTCAAATTAAAAGAAAATGTGGTACCATTTTTTAAGCTTCAAAGAAAGATACTCGTTGCTGCGTGGGAGTCTATTAACACCAAACTTTATAGGTTATAAAACCGCGGATTTACTGAAAGAATAGATTATTTAGAATGGGTCACGACAGTTGCTTATATTAGAAAGAAAATAAGATTTTTTTTTATGTGCAGATTTTTCGACAGAGTTGAATGACTGTCTCCTACCACATGTATCTCCCATATCAATTCTGGAAGATATATTTGCCAAATTAAATGGTGGTATTTTTTTTTTCAAAACTTGACCTGTCTGGGGCATATTTACAAATCGAACTAGATGAGGAATGCCGGAAGTATTTAACTATTAATATACACAAAGTACTCTACAAGTTTAGAAGATTACTCTTCGGTGTAAAAGTGCCCTCAGGTATTTTCCAGCAAATAAAGGATACTATGTTTTCTGGACTTGACGGTACCGCCGATGGTATTTTTATTAAGAGCACTACAATGAATATAGCTCGTATGACTTATTTGGCAACTATGTCAGAGACTGCATGATTACAGTTCAAACTAATTAAACAGGAATGTCCGTTCTTTATAGATGAGATTAAATATTTATGTCAAGTAATCAAAGAAAAAGGAAGAAGACAGTAGCAGACCGTGGGTTTACGTGTTGTTAAATAAGGAACACGTGTGTAAATCCTGATAGAAGAGAGTCCGCTACAAGTATATGGCGGACTCAAGTAGAGTCCAACCGAAGTTGTAAAGAAAACAAACAACACCGATATATATATATATATATATATATATATATATATATATAACAATTATATGTATTAAGCAAGAAAATTTACAATGAGAAAAGACATCAACATATGAACGTAAAGAGCTTGTATTTTGAAGAATGTTCGTACATCAACATATGAACGTAAAGAGCTTGTATTTTGAAGAATGTTCCTACGTACGTGTATGTGTGTGTGTGTTTCATAGCGTTTTCCCACAAGTGGGCAAAACGCAGATCTCTCCGAGAGATCACATTTTTAAATGTGTCCGGTGAACTGCAAAGTAAAAAAAAAAGTGAACAAGGCAAGAAATCACCCAGTATTTATAGTGTATGAAGAGCGCCTCCTAGTGAACAATTTGGATAATTAAGGAGGAGTTATATCCCGTGAGAGCAAATGTCATTAAAGACATGCCTCCCTCAACAAATTTGGTGACCCTAAAATCATTTCTCGGATTAGCAAATTATTATAATATTTATGTGCTAAATTTGTACAAATTGCGAGCACCTGAATAATTTACTTAAGAAGGGTACGAAATGAAATTGTTCAGCGGAATGTCAAAAAACTTTTGAAGGAATTAAAAACCTACTAACCTATCATTATCGCTGACACATTACGACCAACAGCGACAGATAATAGTAACGTCGGACCCGCGCGAATACTGCATAGTAGTGGTAACAGACGATAAATTCGAAGACGGTACAATGAAAGCAGTCGACCACGTTTCCAGAAGTTTGACAAATATGGAAAACTGCTACAGTCAAATTGAAAAGGAAATGCTTGCTATAATTTTTGCTGTAAAGAAATGCCAAAGGATAATATTAGGAAGAAAATTCATACTGCAAACTGATCACCGTCCATTATTAAGTATATTCGGTACTAAAAAAGGGATTCCCCCGCATGCTGCAAATAGACTAAAACTTTGGGCTACGATTTTATTGAAGTATGACTTCAAGATCGAATTTTTATCGTCGAAAAAATAGGGACACGCAGATGGGCCTGTCCAGATTGATATCGAAATGTAAAGAAGATTTTGAAGATACTGTGTTTACTTCACTGGATCCGAAAGCGAAATAAAAAGGCTGATATCTAACACTATTAACGGTGTTAAGCTGGTGACGATAGACGATATCAAAATTCATTCTAAAAGGGATATGTTTACTCACAAACTATGAATGACGTTCAGTCGAAATGGAATGAAAGTAAAATTAAACTTGGTAACAATACTGCGGCATTTTCTATTTGTGATAGAGTACATTGGTACGCGGAAATATTAGTAATTCCATTTTCACTAAATTAAAGGATTTGAAAACATTTCCACATAGGACATCCGGGAATAGTGAGAATGAAGTCCCTGATGAGAAGAGACATTTATTAGCCAAAGTTTAGCAAAAATATTAAAAAAAAAAACATTTAGAAAATGAAATATTTGTAATTCAGCATCAAAGTCACCATTTAACAGACATGGCCGAGGACTGATAAACCGTGGGAGAGACAACAAATATACATTGGTGGGTTACTAAAAGGGTCAGATTATTTGTCCTTGAGAGTTTCAGGAAATAACCCGAGATATTAAAGTGCAAACGAATTACGATCGCAATAATGTTTCAATACGTACTCAAACTTTTTGCAAGGTTTGGAGTGCCTGACAATTTACTTCAAGTGAGTTTAAAATTTTTCCAAAAATTACGCGGTTGAACATTTGACAACGCCGATTTATCATCTGAGGTCGAATGGTCAAGATGAGTGGTTTGTTGAGACCTTCAAAAGGGTATTAAGAAAAGCTAAATTCTTCGAAACTGAAGAAACGGCACTACAAAAGATTTTAAGCGTATATTGATTGATGCTAAATGCAAAGTTACCGCGAAAATGTCACCTGCAGAGCTCATGTGTGCTAGAAAAGTTAGATCTATTTTTGACGAATTATTGCTAGGGAATAGAAAGTCTACAATTTGAAACTATTAGATCAGTTAAGATCGACAATAAAGTCTTCTTTAATTGGCAGGAAGGAAAAATTATATAAATCAAGTGAGGTCTTTATTGATCGTACTTATTATAAAACCCAGGTTGCGCGTGTGTGTGTATGTGTGTGTGTTTGTACGTTTATATATTGGATCGGATTTCCTACATTTTTCAACCGATTTCAACGGAACTTCACAGGTCTACGTAAAATTACCTTGTGGTGATTCTGACAGCGCCAAAAATTGTTAAAAAACTATTGTTTTTGCACGAAATCAATTTGAAAACACGATTAAGAGGAATCGCGAGAATGAAAGGGGGGACAACTCATATCGAGTTATACTTATTATAAAACCCAGGTTGTTTTTTTTTTATTTGTGTGTGTGTGTGTGTGTGTGTTCGTTTATATATGGGATCGGATTTCTTACATTTTTCAACCGATTTCAACAAAACTTCACTTTTTTTTGGCAGGTAGTGTTTCTTATTGTCTTGCACACCTTTTTCTTTATTTTTACATTCAGAATCCTTTAAAAATTTCATTTACAAGACAATTGTTTATAATAAAATTCTATTCAATCGGTAGACTCATAACAATTGAAAACAATGTTTTTATTTGAGTTTGTCTTTGACCAATTCGTAAAAAAAAAAAAAAAAAAAAAAATAAGACATGCGTGTCCGTCAATCTTAAACAATAATCTTTGTCAATTTTATTTTTCAGTCTTTATGATGGTCGATACTTGATCTATCTCTTACTGTTACATCCCCGGGCAACGCCGGGCTCTACAGCTAGTATTAAATATAAATCCCAATCCTAAAATTATAAAATTTTTCCTTAATTTCTTTCGTTCTTTCTTTCTATTTCTAAAAATACGGCCTTGACTGCTTTTAAATTGGTTTAACAATTGAATTGTTAATTTCATATATAGCGTTCAACGATTGGGCGCGTCCCTACACTAACAGGTCAGAAGAATCATAGACGCTGCATCGAGAAGACACAAAAACGTTTATTTCTTTCTCCGTGGGCTTGCTCTCACATAAGTTTGTCTCTCGATCTTCCAGTAATTGAAAGTTGAAATCTTACGGGATAATCAGGACTTCTTGGGACAGGATAGCCTATATCTTCCGTGAATAAAAGCAAAGAGCTTTTAGGATGGTAACCAAACCAATAAACTAATGACCAAAATACTGCTACATATGAAGGGAAATGTCTCAACCAGACAAAACAAGACAAGATCTATCTACTCCGAACCATTCATAAAAGAAAAAACAAGAAAGAAATAATATGATTCGATAGAAAGTAACCACTGAACAATTTCTCTCATGACATTTTTTTTTTTATATTTTCTTTCCTTTCTCCTCTTCTTTGTTTATCGTTTCCTTCTTCTTCTACTTTATATCTTTATTATATTAAATTAAATATAACTTTACATCTCTTGTTTGTTTTCTATACGTTGTGTATATGTATTGGACACTAACTGAGTAGAAAATGCTATTTTTGTTCTTTTAAGCGAACCAATTTTTTTGAAAGATAAAATTCGTAACAATATGCACAGAATAAGCAACCAGTACAATATAATTCACTGATGGACATAATTTACGATACCTTTGAAGTATCTATTCCTAAAACTAATATTACAATACAACTCAAGGGTAAGCGAAAACGTAATCCGACTGAAATCTTGGAAGTGGTCCCATGTGGGAAAAAGTATCGACTAAAGAAAGAGCATATCTAAAAGGTGGGGGCGACACGGGAATGAATACAACTCCCCAGAATACACCAGACAGACTCATCCAAATAGCATATATAATGACGCCGAGAATTGTCCGCAAAAAGCAAGCTGCGAGTTAGGGACTTTCCTTCCCGATTCTGTCGAATGGATTGGCAAGGGAGAAAAAGGATTTTTTTCTCGTCAGTGTAGAAGGTGCGGTTGTAGTATCTAGACTATGCCGGGGCCTTCTCTTCTACCTAGCGTTTCTTCCTCCCCCACCGTTTCGTACCATCTGTTACGTAGTGGTGGTATGACTAGCTTAGACAAGCTCTGACCAGCTTAGACATGCTAAAACTAGATTAGACCACCGGCGAGCGTGGAATCACTCGGGTCCCCACGTTAAAATCCGACCTTTTGTCACAAATTGACTCAGTGGGCTTTGTCACGGTAAATCTCGGGCTGGCCGCGCGCTAAACTCGGAGAGCTTGTTGGACACTCTGCTTTCGGGCAATCTCAGGAGATAGACAGTACTCGCCCACGTTTGAGTCGACGGACGATTTTTGCCCGACCGTACGGGCTCGGGACGTCCCACGTAAAACCGGCCTTGTGCTACATTCCGCCTTGTGGGGTTGTCGCGGATAAATACCGAGCTAGCCGTGCGCTAACCTCTTACACCTTGTCGGACTCTCTAACTTCAAAAAAACTACATTATTATGATTAGAGAAGAGCTTTTAATTGCTTTTATGAATAACATATGAAAGAAGAAATTTCTTTAGATGAAAAATGAATTTTAAAAAGATTTCTTTTCAATTTTTACAATTTAAAATGGAATAATTTATAAAGTTTTTGAATCTTTTAAAATTTAATTTCGATGAGATAATTTTTAGGGAATAGTGTTATTAATTAAAACTATATTTACTAATCATATATTATTTTAAAGCTTATTACAATCTGAAGAAAACGACTATTTTCCAAAGAATTTCGATTTGTTGTTATATATGAATATTGATGTAAAATTTCTGAAATATGGATGTCCAAACAGATAAATCATTTAATAAAAATCACGTGTTTTATGGTTTCTTCCCCTCACTCACGGGAAAAAAAGACAAAACCCTAATGAAACATTGCTACACCATAGATAATTATGTTCACATTCGGCGGTCAATCCGCCGTCAATAAATCGATTAACACGTCAGAAAAACAAGACTCCATCTTTAGGAAATGCTTGTATACAACATTTTATACTATAAGTAAATAATATTTGTTTAAAATCAGATTAACTTAACTTTAAATTTGCTAAGTTTCTTCAAATAACGTTTCAGAAATATATATTTTATTTTTGAAAGATTTTCATAACGGAAAAATAAACGGCTGATGTGATCGATTTTACTGGAAAAAAATGAAACTCTATTCCAATCAATCTAAATTTTGTCTGAAATACGCTAAAGTATTTTGCATACCGGATATAGTAAATATAATGCTTTAGCTTTCATTTAAAGGTAAATTGAAAGCATCAGGAAAGCTTTTTCATTTTTAAAAATTCATTTTAAACCCTTACGTATACCAAATTCGTGGAGGTACTTACAGTAAAATGATTGCCCGCTAGTAACATGTATATTGTTATTACCTATCCAAAATAGCGTTCAATGATTGCCAACCAATCTATAATATATTTTCTTTCTCTTTTCAGGACCGATAAAAAGTCGTCTACATTCGGAACATGACCTGTACCATTTACCACTAGATGCCACTGGTTAGAGTTATAAAGAAGGCTTTTTTGGGCTTTTCATTGACTTATTGCCTGATATATGTCATGTTATATTCCCGACATATGGATAAATATTCGATACCTGTGTCTCTGTCTGTTGATGAGAAGAAAGTCAGGCAAATTTTCAGTGACATAGAAAAATCCAGGCTTTCATGCCCGCAAGTTTGTCCTTCCTTGATAAACGGAAATAAAGCTAATTTCACTCAGTGCCCAAAAGCTGACGATGAAAATAATCACACTGCATTAACCAGTTCGACACAAAACTGTTCCCAGTTCCTGAAGTATCGCGGTTATATACTACGGAGTATGTCCAAAGAAGAAGAAGAGTTTCCTGTGGCGTTCAGCATCCTTGTCTACTGCTGTCCTCATCAGGTAGAGGCACTTCTTCGTGCCATCTACAGACCGCAGAATTATTACTGCATCCATATCGATTCGAAATGTTCCGGAACGTTTAAGAAATGCATGCATTCCTTAGCTGACTGTTTTCCGAACGTTTTCATTGCCACAAAATTGGAAAAGGTCAAGTGGGGTAGCTTTGGGGTGGTTGCCGCTGAACTATCGTGTATGAAAGACTTGCTCCGTTATAAGAAATGGAAGTATTTAATAAATCTTACAGGTCAAGAATTTCCTCTGAAGACCAACTTGCAGATCGTTCGAATTTTGAAGATTCTTAACGGAGCAAACGATATAAATGCAAGAATAATTCGGTACGTTAACCATTTTTATTCCGTCTCCATCTAATTCATTTGTCCCACTGAAGCTGCGTAGAAAATACGGCAAGAGAAAATTACTATTACTTGAGTTTGGCTCATCTGCAAGTAGATTTTTGGCAGCAAATTTTTAAACTATACCGATATAATGGAATATGCGTACACCTGTGTTCCCCCTCACTGGAGTGTGATTGGCTGGTGTCCGTCATATATACCGACGGACGTGTAGGAGAGTCAAGAGCCTTAGTCTGAGAGCTAAGTCTATAACGACGCCCATTGGACTACGCCATTGATCTACACTTCTTACCTGCGACTACGACGCTACCATATTCTATTAGGTTGGTACAAAAATAATGACGTAATAATGTCGTTTTTTGACGTATTTTTTAACGTCAAAAAACGACATTATTACGTCATTATTTTTGCACCAACCTAATACTTGGTTATAGTAGCCAACACCCCTTAGCTACTTCGTTCAAATATATCCCTTTCCGGGACATATCATATAGAAACAGAAAATAAAAGTGCAACATGATAAACAATACGGATATTGATCTGGGTATATTATATGCATACTGACGGGTTTTAAATATCTTTATAATATTTTCAAACTCTTTAACCGTTCTAGAATCCAGAATTTATCTTATTGCTGCCATATATGGCCTGGTGCCCCTTCTGTTTGCCTCGGGGTTGTTGATAAGCTCCAGAGCCGGATATGCAATGTAGTTGGCCCTGCTCTGTCGTCTCGTCTACAGTCACTTTCTCACAGACGCGCCGTCGCCACCCTCTGTCTGTTCTACAAATACTTTCATGGAAATTGCTCCGAGGAGCTGCATTCGCTGGTTCCCAGACGTCACAAGTTCCAGCGCCATGCAAGGCTGGCATCCCGCTCTCACCCCTTTACTGTCGAAACTCCTAAATGTAGCCGTCTCTTCTACTCCAATAGCTTCATGTCTCGCACCTCTTGCCTGTGGAACTCCCTTCCCTATTCCTGTTTCCCTGTGAGCTATAATCGCCAGCTATTCAAGTGTAATGTCAATCGACATCTCCAGTTGCCTTGATCTATCCACTATCCTCATCCTTTCTTCTATCACTCCTATCTGATCTTGCTCTAAATTTTCTGTAACCCCTTGCGTCCTAGTGGCTTCTCGCCTTGCCTAGATTTCCGATTATATATTTAGAGATTCTTGCTAAAGTCCTAAGAAGAATCTATAATGTTATTGATCCTGATCTGGCATCACCACTTCAGTGATTTTCCCACCGCCGTAATGTAGTACCTTTACAATAAATATTTCCTAGTAATTGTTCTGATAAACCTTCGTCTATGGTACATTGGTTTTATGAATTTAAGCGTAGTACTAGATTTGTAACAGGGTTTCATTATTTTATATTTGAATTGGTGTGATGCAAGTTCTTTGCTAACAGTTTCTTTTCTCACACTTCTCGCCTGTGTAACGTTTTTCAGGCTTCTGGCTTTCCAGCCAATTTTGTTCTTCAAAAATTTAAATACAATGTCAATCATTATCTACTGCCTTCTTCATTCCTTTTAATGTTCTTACTCCTTAATCATTTTTTCTTGTTCCTTCACACTCAGTAACCTCTTGTGTCTTAGTGACTTTACTTCCTTGCTTGGGTGAAATAATTAGAAACAACTTGTGTTTTTTCAAAATCCATACCAGTGTGTCTGAGTTTGAGAAGTAACTTTCGATAGAATTCTGTGAGCTAAAAAGTCCAGTAAAATCAAATGTCAAGTCTGAGAAACACACAACTTCCTTTTGTTCAATTAGAACTGCTTGAAAGCGGACACGTTGTAATCCTTTTAAAAGGTTGCATGTTCTTTTCAGAGATTTATTGTGTGCGTGACTTCTGTCATATCAGTGTTGCTTCACAGTTGGTCAAGCTTGTCAATCAGTAGTTGGCAAGAGTGAGTTTCGCGAAAGTACAAAGTATGTTAAAGGCGGCAAGTCAAACGCTGTTACAGACGGAGATACATTTGTATTTCTTCAATACCTGCAGAGGCAATTCATAGCTTATGCTGCAACTATGGTGATCCGACATTAGTTGCATTTTTTACGGGAGAGAGCGTAATCCAGTGGGATCAGTAACTGAACAAGGGCAGCACGCTCATACTTTCGTTATGACTGCGAACATTCAACATGTAGACCAGGTTCTGGACGGTTATATAGTACAGATAGTTTGTGGGGATGGATGGCAGAATCAAGTCAAAGAGTGATCGTAAAGAGTCAAATGTTAACGAGATCAACAAAAGCTGGATATAGTTGCGTGGAGCTATGTCAGCTCAAGTCTTGAATAGATAGGACACAATTGATATTCCGCAATGAGGAAAGATGATTTGTAGAATTTAACACTCACAGAAGGTCAGATGGAAACAGTGAGTAACATACATAACGATCTTGTGTGTAGCAGAACAGTGAAAAAGAGGGATAATCAAAAGGCAAAACTTAGAACTATGAAAGATAGGAAGTTGCGGAGAGTTATGTCCCTTGAGAATGAAATTAATTATTCAACACTACACACCATTTATCTTACATATCTATAAGTCTAACATTTGTTCGTGCTTAGAATATTGCTGCCACTTATGGTCTAGTTCCCCTGTTATTTACCTTGAGCTTGTAGATAAAATCCAAAGAAGAATCTACGATATTATTGGTCCTGATCTGTTGTCTTGATTTCAGTCACTTTCTCACCGCCTCTCTCTCTGTCTTTTCTATGAATCCTTTCATGGTAATTTTTCGAATGAACTCTTAGCAATGGTACTTTTTGAATTTAAACGGAGTACGAGAATGGCGTCGAGATCTCATCAATTTATAGTTGAGTTGGTTAGATGCAGCCGTAAATATGCTAACAGTTTCTTTTCTCGCACATATCGCTTGTGGAACTCGCTACAAACATTCTTTTCTAATTTTCATCAATGACCTTCCGGATGGTATCATCTCCCAGACGGATATCTACGCTGATGAAACAACCATTTACTCTTGTGTTGATAGTAAGTCTCATAGTTTCGATAAGGTCAAAATTGCAGATGTTCAAAACAACTTTCAATCTGTTATCAACTCGTTCAGAAGATGCCTTATTAAGTTTAACACTAAACTGATCTCCATTAAACATGTGAGAGACTCTTCCATCATCATGATTGATTCTAAACTGCAGTCGATGCCCCTTTCTCGGGCTAAAGGTCTTAACTTACGAAAGACACTATTCAATCCATTGCTAGTTCAGCTGCTAAGAAAATTGTTTTTATCTTTTCAGAATTTATCCTACATAACCATAAGTGTACCATCCGTCTCTGCTTAAAATATTACTGCCATACATAGTCTAGTTCTCCTGCTATATATTTAAAGATTCTTAATAAAACACCAAGTAAAATCAGCAATATTATTGGCCCTGGTCTGGCATCTGGTTTTCAGTCGTTTTCACACTGCCTTAAGGTTGCCTCCCTGCGCTTTTTCTATAAATACATTCATGGTAATTGTTCTGATGAACTCTTCGCAATGGAACCTAGAGTTTTTGAATTTAAGCACAGTACTGGACCGGCGTCGAGATCTCATCAGTTTACAGTTGATTTAGTTAGATTCAGCCGTAAATTCTATGCTAACAGTTTCTTTTCTCGCACTTATCGCTTGTAGAACTCCCTTACGGCACCATGCTTTCCAGGCAAACTTTAACCTGCAAAGAAATTTAAATGCGATGTCAATTGCTATCTACTGTCCTCCCGATTACTCTTTTCTTTTCTCGATTAGTATTAATGGTTCTGTTCCTAATTCTTCCACTGCCGTACATGGAGTGAAACTAATTAAAGAAAATAGGCCAGTACTCTTTTCTTTGTATCCATTTTCTTTTTCTGTTTCTTTATACTTTGATTTTGGTTGGCATATTTACTATTCCATTGCGCCTTGGGATTACGGTGTCATATTTTCCGTTCTGTCTTTATACACTTACCAGATCTTTAAATTTTCGTACTTGCTTGAGTTTCGTAGCCCCAAATAATAGGCCGCCTCCTCTTGGGCTATTTCTCTTGCAGATAGGATTAAAATCTTAGAGTTAAATTGGCGTAATTTATCTTTATAGATAATTATCTGTGATTTGAGTTTTTGAACTACTATTTTATAGAACAAAACTCTCTAAAAAATTTGATTGTTTATTTCAGAAAGAAACGTTTCCGAATCCTATTCAATTACGATGATGAAGGGCGTGTCGTTGGGAAGAAAGAACCTCTTCCTTTTAACATGACTTTCCTGTCCGGATCGACTCATATAACAGCCACGCGCGAGTTTGTGAATTTCACTATCAATAACCCGAAAGCTCAAGTTTATATCAAATGGGTGAATGGCACTAAGATTCCAGACGAGACCATTTTTAGTATACTGAATGGAAATCCTCAGTTTGGAGTGCCTGGGGCATACAAAGGTCAGATATTTACCGTTTTCATTCTCACAAAAACTATCAATTCGTAAACATTTCTTAAATGCTTTATGTTACCCGCTAAATGAAAGCGGTTAGCATAACGGATATGAGTACAAAAAGTGGAATCGGCAACCCGAGCTCAAATTCCGCTGGAATCCGTTGCATTCACTTTCACACTTATATATTTGGGAAAAGCAGGAATATATCTTTTCTTCTCTCAGCTACGGACAAAGTAGTCGCGTAAACTAACTTTTATAGTCTTGGTTTATAGACCAGTCAAGGAGAACATCTCTGAATTCAAAACGGTGGAGAAGGCAAAGAGAATCAATTTCATTATTTTTCCATGACGTCATGGGAATTTACTTATAACAAAGCAAAAAACAGTGGAGAACCGCGATCATTAAGAAATCATATAAGTAGAGAGATAGTTTTGTTAAGATTTTGTCCCTTAGTTCTGTTTAGTTACTGATCGCACAGCTTCAAATAGCTAGCCCAGAGATTGAACTCTGGTGAGGAATGGGGATGGGTTAGCAATTTAAAGCCGCAATTGGCTGGTTCAGTTACTGCAACCTGAGCAGTGTGAACGGTCAAGAGCACATCTTCCCTCAGTTTCCTTCTGAATTTCAACTTGATTGCTTCCTTAAGTTAATTTTGTCTAAATTCTGATGCACAGTACTGTACATTAATAGTTTTTCCCTTTTCCAAACAGTCTATCATGATAATACTTTCATAATGCCAAAAAAAAAAACAAAAAACAAATAAAACAGTAGCCATCACCTTGGCAACAGATGGTGCCTATTTGTACTTCTTCAGGCGTGGAGAACCAGAGTGCTTCATCTGTTTACTTTGAATCTTTGATTCAGATTTGAAGTGGTAAACCCAGGTTTTTTATCTTGAGTTACTAATCTGCGGAGGAAATTCTCAGGGTCAGTCTGGAAGTGAATCAGAAGATGGTTTGCTCATCCCCATGATGTCAGTTAAAACAGTATAGACCGAGCCAGAACGAATACCTATGGATTAGCTATCTGATGGAGAGTAAGACGTCTGACACCCAAAACCGTACGATGAAGGGCTTCAAGTTTTTGGACAACCTAACCTAGGGCCATAATCAGTGCTTTCCTTGCAGAGCTTGTCTCGCAGCCCTCTTTACAGTTGCATAGGAAGAGAAGTCCTCAGAAAGTGTCAATGCTATATCCTCATGGATTTCCTTGGGTTTCATAGCATTATTTTGCAAATATTTTATGACTGCTTGGGTCTCTGTTTTGTCTATTTTGAGAACTGTCGAACATCTCTCACCTTTGTATAGGCCTCACCTGCACAGAAATTAAGACAGAAATCTGAATTAGTTTTTTTTTCCTATTTTTATACGAATTGACAGCATCTTGTAACAACAAAAATGTTCAGATATCGCTCTTCTTTCTGGGTGAGGTTTAGAATTTTTGAACGGATCTTGTAAGGTCAGTATTATAATGGAAATAACAATTTGTGCAGGTCAGAAAACCTGCAGAAAGCGCTTCGGTCTCACTCGTCACATGAAAACCCACGAGGATACTGAGAAGGAAGCGGAACAACTCAACACCGCCGGCTGAGCGCCGGGACAACTCAGGACTAACACAAAAAAACAATTTATTTTTATAACCAAATAAAAGTATTTTGTTAAGGATTAAAATATTAATTACTGAATATTTTTCTTCAAATAACGCATTTGAAATACGAACCAGTCTTTTTTTTGTTTGTTTCTTTTTTTGTTTATAATAATTTTTAATAAAGTCAATCTAAAAGAAATGTATTTTTTAATAAAGTAAATTGTCATATAAAAAAATAAGAAGTTCGATTTATTTTATTAAAAAATAAATTACATTACAATTTACTTTATTAAAAAACAAACAAAAGGCTGCTTCATTTTGTTTTGAATTTTTCGATTTCCTTTATTAAAAATAATTAAAAACAAGTGTGCATTATTGAATTATTTTTATGTCGATTTCCTTAATTTAAATAATTATAAACAAAAACCTGGTTCATATTTTACACAACGCCTTTTCAAATGCCTTATTTGAAGAAAAATATTCACTAATTAATCTTTTAATCCTTAATAAATTACTTTTATTCGGCTATAAAAAAAAAAAAAAGTTGTTTTTCTGATCTTGAGTTGTGGACTCTTGAGTTGTCCCGGCTCTCAGTCGATGGAGCTGAGTCGGCGATGTTGAGTTGTCTCTTCCTGGGGTGAGAAAGTTTTATAAAATGCCCCAGCCTCTGTACAGAACACCTTGGATTCCCACGTATGAAATAAGCATTGCAAACAAATTGTTGACTGCAAGCGCCATTGTCGTTCTCACGGGAACTAAACAAATTGATAAAAAATTCAAAATTGTCTACTCTAAGCTTACCCGTTTAACGAGGTCGATAGGCATTATGCATGTATGTTTTATTTTTACAAGTGCAGGCCTATGTTCATAGGCTTAACAACAAAATATTTTGAATTGTTTTGGAAATTTTATCTTTTTTCTTTTCTAGGTCCCCTGTCGTCAATAAACGCCGTCCCTTTTCTTTCTCGTTATAAAATTTGGTCTGACGACGTCAGCGGGATATGCGGTGGATATTATCGGCGTGGAGTTTGTGTTTTCGGCCCGGATGACCTTCCACGACTGGTCAATAGGTTCGAACTATTTGCTAACAAATTCACCGGCAATAATCCAGATAACGTCATTACACGACGTTGTCTCGACGAATGGCTTTTCAACCGAACAAGAAACGAATATCTCCGGCGCTACACATTCGATTTGCGACTGTATCATTCTTTACCACAAGTGTATCCATAAATAATATTTATCCTTCTACTTATCCTTCTTCTGCAAAATGAAAGCATACAGGGTGTCCATAAAGTTCGTGTGCACTTTAAAAAATTATAACTTTATTTGTATTTGCGATAGAAATACTCTGTAAAAAATGTTATAAAGTTTAATGTAGCTAGTTTTAAGTATCGCTAAAATAACTAACGTGATTTCAGGCATTACTGTAAATCAGTTGGCAAATGTTTTCCGTGAACTGCAAAATCGTATTACACTTTGTATTGCTAATGATGGGGCACATGTGGAAACTTAAATAAAATTTCAATAAAACCTTAAAAAATGTAGATTTACTTCTTTCTAATCCTTTTTACAAATTATTTCTATCGCAAATACAAATAAAGTTAAAAAAAATTTATTGTGCACACGAACTTTATGGACACCCTGTATAAATATATATATATATATATATATATATATATATATATATATATATATATATATATATATATATTGGGAATTGAAGGAGAAAGTTTTGTTTGAGCCCACAGATAGTTTGGAATATTATAAGTTCCGCCCGTACTCCTTATTTCCGAACGATAAGTTACAGTTACCTCTAAGATTATTGTGTTAGAGGTAAGTGTGACTTATCTTTAGAAGAAAAAATAGAAGGATAAAATACAATGATCAAAGCCAACAATTGAATCAGAGGAATGAATGAGTGTTAAAATGTCGGCATAAAAGCAAATTCAAATTTCCACAACATAGGCTTCACTTAATTAGCTACTTTATTTACATAATATTCATACCCTTCTGAGCAACAGTTGTGTATCAAATTTAACTCATACATAGAGCGTCATACATCCTTGTGCAAATTAATTGAAACAAGCGCTTCCGTTTCCTTTCTTTCATCATATGGTCAGTTTTAGACCCACTGAAGTGACATGGTGTAATCGATTTCTATTTTTTCCTCAGATTAGCTTATTTGCAATGGTTTGCAGTAATATGAATCTGTTTTCGGGGTGTATGATGAAATTTTTTTGGCCTTGAAAAATATTGCATCATTCGTGATTGCACAAGATTTTCATCACGCCCAGACACTATCGTCTCGATTGCCGATTAGTTGTCCTATAGCTATTGTCTGCGATGGATGTTATTCCAAGAAAATATGCGAAAACTGTAACCCTGCACAAACATACTGACAAGCCTTACCAGTGAGCAAATCAAAGTACTATCGACTGGACCGGAAACTTTCCTGATTTAAATTCAATCGAGAATCTGTGGTCAATCTGGAAGGAACAATCTCGTGCAATGGACATACGAAGTACTAACATGTGCACTGGGTCTTGTTTCATTGGACATATACGAAATAAATAATAGCGGAATTATTCGTTTTGTTTCAATTAATTTGCACAAGGGTGTAGATTCAGGGATAGCCGTCAACACATCAGCGGTATATATAGCAAAACGGAAGCCATTTTTTTGTCAATGAGTAGGTCGTAAGTAGTAAGATGCTTAACCACGTCAGTATTGATTAAAGCCTCGAATACTTCGCCGAAAAGTGGTAAGAGACCAACAGAGGGTTAGTTAGTGGGCTCAGAAGGTGATACCGAACTCTTAAAAACAGTAACTACAGAGAAGGACTTCCAACAAGCAGGAAAGCAAGAAGCAGCGAGGCAATATTTGTAGAGTTTGGAGAGAACTGGAGACACGGGCGCACGTTTCTTTAGGACGACGTCTGGGACCCCGTCACCGCCACCTGCCTTATAGGAGTCTAATTTAGAAATATCCGAGACATGAAGGTAAGCTCATATCACAGTAGAATCTCTGTTCTAGGAGGGAAATCAGTGTCCAGTGTTGATTTGGAAGAGAATTTCAGAGCAAAGCATTCATCTACTGTAGATGTCAGGAATTCGAATTGATTGAATAGAGGAGGAACGGAAAACTTGCTGTTGTTCAACACATTGTTGAGCCAACAATATTCTCTAGAACTGAACTTGCAAGATAATATACGTTGTTTCATTTTATCAGCAAACAGTAACTTTACTTTTTTGAGTTCATGTTTGCACTCGTTACGAACAGACACAAAGAGACGCCTGTTACAATCAGACGTGTTGTTCTGGTACAACCAGAAGAAGTAACTCCTGTGGGCTATAGCGGTCGTGCATTCAGGAGAGAACCAAGGAGATGAATGCGACTAAACTTAGTATTTTCTTGCTGGGATGAAAGCATCGATGCTTCAGGCGCGCATTTATGAACAGGATGATTAAAAATTGCATTTCAGGGGACGTCACGAAGGAAGTCACGGAACGAGTTCCAATCAGCACGTTGGTAAAAGAATAATATTCTGTTGGTAGGAGGTTCGTGGCTGGTAGGGGAACGGAAAATGATGTTTACAGATACTATCGAATAATCAGAGTTGCCAAGAGGGCAGAGCTGCAAAGTATGACATGAGTCCGGGATAGGGGTAAAAAGAGAAGCGTGTCAATCAAAGTTACGGGGGAAAAAGGGGGGAATTTCATCACTTGCGTGAGAGATTGAGTGATTGAGAAATTAACGGTCTGGATCCTAGGGGGCAGTGGAAGAGTGTTTAAGCCACCAGGCATGGTAGGTATTAAAGTTACCGAACACAAATATATTTGCAGACAGATGTAAGGAGATGATCTTGTCAATTCTATCTAGCACGCAACACTTGAGAGGAAGGGAAATGGTAGAAAAAGAAGAGATGGCTGATTGAGTATAGTAGAGAGAGACGGGGACACATGTAAGAGTGGTGTGGAGATTCACGAGAAAACTCCCTAGACAGTGGAAGATATTCACTGATATATACTCCCAGGCCATGTATGCGGACATTAGAGTGCTTTCTAAGTGAATGAAGATAATCAGGAATCGAAAAATCAGAGGATTTTGGAGATTACATTCACAGAGAGCTAAGACGTTTGGAGACTTTTCTAAGTGGAACTATTCCACACTGCAGAAGTTGATACGAATACCACGAATGTTGGAGAAAGGGAGGCTGAAGGGTTTAGGTGATTTTTGTTCATCTGGTTTAGATTTATACTTTTAATATCTTATCGTCATGGTGTGTTGTTTTGTTATGGAAAGGCCTAGGTTAGTGGTAGCAGTCGGTCGTCTAATGTAACATGTGCAAGAAGGGTTCTGGCGCAGACTGCAATGTAATGTGGCCTCGGGGTTGCCCACCGGAGGTGCTTGCAGGGACACTCTTCCATGCTCGGCATGGCACGGCAAGAAACCCGATATTATACAACAGTTGATCAGAGCAGCCTCTCATGAGGCTACGCAAGAATTCGAGCTCCTAACTACCAGTCAGGATCAGCAACCAGAAAACTGACAACTTGGTACCCTCAGTTAGAAGAGACGGTGTCACCATCCTCACATAACACAGAAAACTCATGATAGCACCACTATTAAGGCCTGAGAAAAGGAAAGGAACCGGGAACCCCTTCTTAAACAGGAAACAATGTATTTACAGTTCAAGATAATGGGAGGATTGTGGACCGGTCAATAGGAAAACCTATCTACTCCTATTAAAAAAAACAGCAAAACAAACAAAAAATACACATAAAAAACAAGAAACAAAAACAAACAAATACGAAAACAAAACAATCTTGCTTTTGATTCTAATTCCTAATTAAGTTATTTCGAGGAATGAACATTCTGATAACTAATTTGATGAGTCGATCAGTGGCCATAGAGCTTTTGACTATGCTATGTTTAACTGACATTCTAGTATATTAGGAGATAGAGGAGGCGATAGGAATGGGTTAACAAAATAGGTAAACCACACAATGTTCCTTGTAAGATAGCTGGTCAGTGTGGTAGTGTAGCAGTGAGCTCGACAGTATATGGATAGAGTAGACTGACATTGTTTCAATGGAGCTTTGATACGGGGACCTTGAGGTGAGTTTTTTTTTTTCCATGACCGAAAGCATTACATTTTCTCACTTAGGGCGGGAGCTGGTGGTCGTTGAAGGTGGGTTGTAAAGAGCTGCTTTACTTAATAAACATGCATTTCTTTCTGTTTCTATCAGAGAAATTCGAGTTTTACCCAGACACAAAGAACAGCCAGTAAATCACAAACGAGTGATGTAACAGCAGAATTGTTCAAATCGTGTAACTGCAAAATTTTGTCATGGTTAGATTAAGCTCTGAACCGTTGTATCTTAGAAATGATTAAAGATATCTTACTGGAATTATCCGAAGTTTTTATAACACTATTGGTCTCTGACCAATAAGAATGTATAATTATTCGCTAAACTTAACAGAATTATCATGATGAAATCGATCGTAAACGAAAATGGCATGTTCATCATTAATTAATCATAGCTAAGGATCAAAAGCCCATGCAGAGTTCAATTAAAGTTCATATATATATATATATATATATATATATATATATATATATATATATATATATATTATTTTAGGATCATTTTCCAACATATTCAAGATGATCTTCGCCCTCTCTAACCTTCTAACTTTTTGTCCTGCAGTAACAAGGTGTCTCACAGTTTTCACGTGCGATTTCATTTTCAAGTCTTTTTTCACTGCTCTTTGGACTGTCATAGCTGAAATTCCCCTTTCACGTACCAAACGTCTTATGGATTGATTTAGGTCTTTTCTAATTGATCGCTTTTTAAACTTATTCACGTTTTTCTTGGTGGTTTTTGAATGGATTTTGAAGATGGAAACCAGAGTATGAATTTTGGTACCATTACTGAAGGCCTGAATGAAAATATTCCTTTCACCATTGCTCATTTGGGAAGACAAAGGCCTGAGATAAAACAATTTTAAGCTGCTCTCTTTTTTCAGCCGAATAACGCAAAGGGTTTTTCAATGATTCTTACGACAAATAGTGGCAAAAATGATAGACGTCTTATCTGAAAACCTGGAAAAAAGAAACTCAATTAGTCTTGTGGATGTTTTAGATATTAAACATTTTGTTGGATGGATAATTACACTATTCGGACAATTTTTCTCTTTCACCTGGTATATATGGGCACATAATTGAATCAAGCGGATTAAAGTGCATGTTTGAATTTTTTTTTTAAGCTTTTTAAGTTATAAGTTTTAACTTAGTATCCACTATTTTGGAGAAGACCGACAAGCCAAAATCAACATTCAGTTACCCACTTAGCATGGGCTCTCATTAAAATCTGCAATCGAGAATTAACACTAAAATTGTCATATCACCTTGTGCAGGCGTGTCTACTCACAGGCATATATATATATATATATATATGTGTGTGTGTGTGTGTGTGTGTGTGTTATATATATATATATATATATATATATATATATATATATATATATATAATGTATTTAGGCAGCAATGCTTGGTTAAAAAATAACAAAACAAGCGGTTGCAGATAAAGTGCTGAACGGTAAAAGTGTGTTACACGACTTGGGAGTGTGCATCGGTTGATTTAGCACTCACACCTCACGAGGGATATATGTGTCAGAAGGCCGAGTTTAACAGGAGCTGCGAACAGTCACAGCCTCGGAAGAACAGTCTATCACTGTTAATATTTAACAGCACCCCCCCCCACTGCCAGAGATGTATGTGGCACAAGGCCGAGTTTAACATGGGACATCCGAGCTCCTAGGCTCGACCAAAAAAAATCCCTGTAAAACCCGCATAAACGGGTTTGGGTCTGTCTATCTCCCCGGATGAAACTCTCCCCTTCGGCACAGCCTCGTTCGGGTTCCCCTCTGCCAAAAGCAGAGAGTTCGACAGAAAACTGCGAACAGTCACAGCCTCGGTAGAACAGTCTGTCACTGTTCCCCCGAGGCTTACTTTCCTACTGTTTTTATAGTAAGTGGAAGAGTCCACAATAGCCTCATTTAGATGGAAGACACTACAACAATTAAGTTTTTATATAATTTCTTATATGATCTTTTTTACTTTTAAAGAGATTCTTGAAAAATAAAAATCGCCAACGTTTTCGTTCTTCACCTAATATTTTGGCTTCAGTCACTTCCCATCGCCGGAATGTAGCTTCCCTTTGCCTCCTCTCACAATATATTCAAAGTAATTGTTCTGATTAGCTTTCCTCGCTAGTACCTAGAATTCACGAATTTCAGTGCGGTACTGCATTGGTAAAAATATTTCCTAATTTTACTGCTGAAATTGTCAAATGTAACTGTAGGTTCTATGGTAATAGCTTCTCTCTATAAATATACTTAGCTTATTGTTTGAATGGTAAAAATGACATCATTTTTATATACTTTTCATTTCCTCCTGATTTGATCTGAAAGTTGTTATTTTAAAATTAGCTACGCCACAGCGCGACAATTATAGTTTTTCAAAGTCGAATGCACATGAATCCTGATTAACCAATAAAAATGAAACAGCAAAAATTTAAAAATACCAGAATTACTTTCTTCTTTTTCTGATGAAGCTTTAATAAAAGTGAAACATGTTAGATTGAGAAACGTTTCCTATTTGTTCTTTATCATAATTACGTCAATGAATCAAATAAGGCGTGTATAATATACGACAAATAATTATTTTTCAGCGAAATATCTTTCATTACCAAGGAACATAAGCCAATAATATTCATATAGATCGAACAAAATACAATAATTGTCTATATTTCTGAGACGAGCTATTATGTACACTATTTACATTATTCGGACTATTGTCTTCAACTTTGTTGCCATATTTATCACAACGTTTCGGGATTTCATTATCTGTCTATGTTTCTGAAATGAAGTATTATGTACACTATTGACATTATTCGGACTATTGTCCACATCTTTGTTGCCATATTTATTACAACGTTTCGGCCCTTCAGTATCTGTCAATATTTCTGAGATGAGGTATTATGTACACTATTTACATTATTCGGACTATTGTCCTCAACTTTGTTGCCATAATTATCACAACGATCCGGTCTTCTTCAATTCAAAATGTTTTGATAAATGTGGCAACAAAGATGAGGACAATAGTCCGAATAATGTAAATAGTGAAAATACAATAAAGATTTAATATTAAATTCTGTTCAAAGCTATTCATGTAACATAAGTGTTTCTATAGTTTTGATACACGCAAACGTTATACATTTTATTCTGCTGAACAAAAACTCCATACGGGCCTGACTAATTCACTTTTCGGTCAATTTAATATTTACCTGATGGACCAGTCAAAGAAAAGCAGTATTTACTGATTCTGCTCTTCGCTCTTCTGCTTGTATTATCTCACTTATTATTTAACCGCATTCAGTATTTGATTCAAGTCAATTTAAATAGTTTCATTAACCGAAATGGAAAAGGAGTGGAGAAATATTTATATTATATTCTCTCGTTTCTTTTTTTTTTTATCTATCTCACCGTGAAGAATTTTAATGAACGCAATTTTGATACCACACCTTTTCCATCTGCGCGCTGTCTTTGAATCAATCTTCCTCTTTCCCACGTTGGCTTTCAACAAGTAGCATATACAAAAAACTGCTTCCGGAAAAAATACTTCACCAACTAATCTGTGGAATCCGGAAATATTTTCATAAAACCCCAGGAAGACCGGACTCCGAGATATTGCCGTACCACCGCCATAGCAACATGAAATCAAAAGATTTCAAAGAACTGCTAACGGGATGTTTCTGTCTGTGACGAGTTAAGTCCGCACAATACCATTTTTTGCAACGCCATTATTACAAACTTTCTTTCTTCCCATTCTTCTGCTATACACCCTAAAAGTTTTGAATCTGAAAAGGTCCTTTTTTCTCGAGCCGTGTCATGTCATTGAATTGCCCTTTTTTCAGGAGTAAATACTTATCTTTTCGAACAGACTTAAACAGGTGAAATACTAACAAAACTCAAGTGAGTCTGGGTAAAATAAAGTAAACAATACTTGAAATTTATTATAAACCCTCTATACCTCCTCTGTTCAACCAGTTGGAGGTTCTGACTTCTTCTGCCAACAAGGCTGAATGCTTTGCTCGGAAATTCTCATTCAATTCAACGCTCGACTCTTCCGGTGTATCCACGCCCGATTTCCCCTTAGGACTGAGGCTCTATAGAGCGAGCTGTACATTACCCCGTCATCGGTATTGGGCATTATCTCTAATTTAGACCCCCACAAGGATAGTGGTGGAGATGGGATACCAGTCATTGTCCAGAAGAAATGTGCACCTGAAGTGGACCCTGCCCTCTCCAAATTATATAACTACTGTCTCAATGAATCTTGTTTTCCAGACTGTTGGAAGTCCTCATCCATTGTTCTTGTCTTTAAGAACTCTAGTGACCCTTCGAACCCTTCTAATCACCGTCATATCAGTCTCCTGCTCCTCGTCGACAAAGTCTTCGAAGCTTTAATCAACGCCGAACTGGTTAAGCACCTTATATCCCATAATCTGCTCTCTGACAAGCAATATGATTTCCGTTTTGCCCGTTCTACAGCTGATGTGCTTACGGCCATCACTGAAATTGTTTACCAACCCCTTCATAATAACAGAGAAGCTCGTGCCGTGGCTCTAGATATCTCCAAAGCGTTTGATAGGGTTTGGCATGCCGGCCTTCTTCGCAAGATTCAGGGTTATGGAATTACAGGTCGATTGTTTGACTTAATACAACCATTCCTGTCAAACCGTGTATTGAAGGTCGTCCTCGACGGATTCTTCTCCAGCTCCTATCCCACGAACGCAGGTGTTCCCCAAGGCTCCATCTGTTCCTTATCTTCATCAACGATCTTCCTGATCATAGATTCTCAAGTAGGCATCTACGCGGACGACACTGTAATTTGCTCCTGCCTCAAAAACAAATCTTGTGTCGTTGACAAAACTAACCTGGCCGTTCGTCTCGAAAAGGACCTCCAATCGATTATGAACTGGGGCAGGAATTGGCTGGTTAACTTTAACAGCTCAAAAACAAAACTGCTCTCGATTACTCACCACAGAGAACCATCCCAGCATCCCCTTTAGAATGTCTGACGCTCAACTTCTCGAGAGTTCCTCCTTGCGACTACTCGGCCTCACATTGACTACTAACCTGAGATGGAACAAATATATTGAGTCAATAGCTTCGTCCATCGCAATGAAATTTAGATCCCTGTGCCGCGCCAGGAAATTTTTCTTGCCGGAGTCGATCCTTCAAATGTACAAATCAACCATTCGCCCTTGCGGGGCGTATTGCTGCCATATATGGTCCGGTGCCCCTTCTGTTTGTCTCACGGTTCTTGATAAAATCCAGAGACGGGTATGCAATGTAATAGACCCTGATCTGGCATCTCGTCTGCAGTCGCTCTCTCACAGACGTGCCGTCGCCTCCCTCTGTCATTTTTACAAATACTTTCATGGTAACTGCTCCGATGAGCTGCTTTCGCTGGTTCCCAGACTTCATGAATTTAACATCTCGCTCACACCCTTTTACTGTCGAAACTGTTACATATAGCCGTCTCTTCTACGCTAATAGCTTCATGTCTCGCACTTATCGCCTGTGGAACTCCCTCCCCTTTTCCTGTTTCCCTGATAGCTATAATCTCCAACTATTCAAATGTAATATCAATCGACGTCCCCACATGCCTTGATCTACCCCCTATTCTTCTCTTCATCCTTTCCTCTATCACTCATCTTTGCTCTCGCTTCAATACTCTGTAACCCCTTGCGTGCTAGTGGCTTCCTGCCTTGCTTGGGGTGAAACGCTTAAAAAAAATATCTATAGATAGATAGATAGATATATGATTTAAAAATACGATTTTGTATAAGTATTTTTATTTCAACTTTCTTCAAACAGACACTTATTTTTATGTTGAAAGCAACTTCAATAACTGCTGCAAACAAATCTATTTTTAAAATATCTCTAATTTCACAAACTCTTTATGAAACTGAATTTAAACAGTAACATAAGTTTGACGCAACGGATCACGGGTGGTCTAGTTGATATTAAAACTAGCTTTAAGAATGTGCTTCAAAGAAGTACCTTTATCTAAGATGGCCCCCACCTGCAATCTCTCTTTTTCTGTCTCTCTACGTCCGTCGACCTATTTCTTTTAAACCTCATTGTCACCTATCTCTTTCTGTTTGCCTGCTTTACCAAGCGTGTAAATATATATTTGTGTTTGTATTTGTGCTTGTTGTGCAGCACAGTGACCTTTCCAGATGGTGCTAGCCGTGGAACGCGTGTGAACAGATTAATAATGCAAGCCATTACCAGAGTAAATATGATCCATTGCCTCGTAAACCTTATTAAATTCAATATAGAAAATACAGCGAAACGACGTGAATATGATAATAAAGATGAGGACAACAGTCGGAACAATGTAAATAATTACAATACCTCATTTCAGAAATATAAACAAATCGCTCATAATAATAATGCCATATATATATATATATATATATATATATATATATATATATATATATATATATAAAAGCTCAAACAGTAATATGCCATGGTTATAATTTATTACATTGGAATCGTAATCGCGATCCAATTCATCAGACCTACAAATTCAAAAAGCTTTTTGAATTTTGAATTCTATTTTAATGTGTAGGGCTTTTGAAATTTGTAGGTCTGATGAATTGGATCGTGATTAAGATTCTAGTGTAATAAATTGTAACCATGGAATATTAGAGCTTGAGCCTTTTATACTATATTCTGATTCTGTCCTGACCATTGAGTTCTACATAGATTGTATCCTTTTGGAAATCTCTCTCTCTCTCTCTCTCTCTCTCTCTCTATATATATATATATATATATATATATATATATATATATATATATATATATATATATATATATATATAGTCGTCTAAGTTACGCAAAAATGAAAATTACACTGACATCTCATTTAAACAAATAGGTGTTAGAAAAGTGAAAAATGTAGTACAAATTATTTTATTGTATAATGACTGTTATAAATAATCAATAGTGGTCTCCCCTTTTTTGTAACTCTTCTCTTTGAGAGAGCTATTTCTATTTCCTGGGAATATAAAAGGACACTATACTCGAACCTTGTATTCTCAGTTGACTAAAGCTTATTGTGTACTTTTGTGATTACAATGACTTCATAAGCCTTATTTAGGCTTAAATATCGATTTTGATATTTATTTTTCTTTCTGCTATATTTTTTTCCAAAATTAAGAAACTTTTCGATACTTTGTGTTTGTTTATTTATGTACGTCTCTATCGTAATTTACCTTGCTTTCTACTGTTTTTGTTTACGTAACGTTTTATATGCTTAAAAATCGTTATTTTTTTTTTTTTTTTTTGAACTTCTAAAACATGTAATGTATATAATAATGTGTATATAGTTTATCATAGTGGAAGAACTTGCGCGTCACGATGAACCTGAATGCAATGCCGTCGGGAGCTCCGTCTCCTGGTAGGGTCACCTATGGCGGTAAGTATTCAGGGAAGGGACCAGACTAAGCACGATCAGACGCCCGGTGGGTAGGTGGTTAAAGCGACGTTCTACGTACGAGAACAAGTCGGCAGCCCGATGCAAGCTGTCATCATGAACCTGCTTGTCAGGCCCTGGTTTTTTCCGCAGCGGATGCTGTCAGCTGAAGTTTGTGTGTGCCGCAGAGTGGCGACCCATGGATCACCTCAAATAATTCTCAGTCAAAGTTTTCATAACCAAAGAGTCTTCTTTTTCTCATAGGAATCATTTCACACAGAAGAAAATGTCAATGAGCATCCCAATACTCGGCAAATCTAGCGTCCTTTTTAGGGCTCCCGTGGATCGGAAATGCAAATGTCAGTATCTCTGGAGCCATATTTTGCACGGAAAAAAAAAATGAGAACTTCATTTATGTCGGAAAAAACAGGTTTTTTCCCTGGAAAATAACATGTTTGTAATTTTATTTTCTCCATGAAGTGAGTAGCCATGGATAAATGCAAAATAAGTCCTAGAAATGTCTAAACGAACAGAATTGACAAAGTTTACAATACGCAATAACCGGGAAAAGAACAGAGCAAAAAAATAATATAAGCAAACAACATATACAAGTCAAAATAACAGAAATAAGTCAAATCAACATTAACATTAGGTTGGTGCAAAAAATAATGACGTAACAATGTCGTTTTTTTAGGTATTTTTAAAGGCAAAAAACAACACGATTACGTCATTATTTTTGCACCAACCTAATAGTTATTTTCCAAGTGTAGCTTAGATGTAGCACAAAGTCGAAAGTACACCGCCGCGGGGTGCTCTAAATTAACAATAATATGGCAAAATGTCCACAAACGAAGAATTAGAGTTGACAAACAATTTCAAGTTTGGACAAGCGAACGTAGCGTTCTGAATTCAAGAGGAGACAGAATGAGACTGAATCAGATGAAGCCGAAAACCGACCTATTTTATTGGCTATGAAACAATTCGAGAATGCATTTGTGTGCTTCTGTCTATATATTAGCGAGTGTGATATATTTTGCAACCATTCCCATGGGGATTCATTTCATGATCATATATTTTTAACTATTTTTATAAGGAAAAAGAAAAAAAAAACAAAAACATTTGGACTTTATAGAATTTTCATGTCATGAGTTCATTTGTAAATTCCCCGCTGAATATGTGGTATTGTGCTACATGGGAGATTCAATGGTGATGGATGAGTTCATGTGGCGAATGTGCAAATTGTAATGGATGAATGGATCGTGAATCTGATTAGTTACTTCTAGAATTGTAAGTGTTGACCAGCCTCACCTCGATTCCCCTTTGACCATGTGCCAAAATCGTTCATTTTTAAAACAATAAATAATCATCCCAATGTGGATTGGAACCAACACCCGTCCCCCGCAAAAGAAAATTGTCGATATCGTTTCCTTGTTACTGTCCAGAGTCTGAGATTTCTCCAAACATAAACAACAATTCAACTTTCAGCGAGGCCCACGCTCTGTCCGTCTGCTAGGTCTTCAAGATTAATTTATTATCAAAGATACCGGTAAACATTATTAGCTCATTCCATTGCTCAAGGAGATTCTTGTCCACCTCTGCCATGCTTCATGTTTACAAGAGTCAGATTGGACCAACAAAGAATGGAGTTTTGCTGTCATATCTGGGCGGGTAAAGATTCTCCCGGGGTAACTTCCGTGAAAAACTTTAAACTTTCCTCTTTATCGTCATAATCTTAATTTCTTACCATCTTCCTCTCCATATACGCCACGCACGTAATTCAGCATTAGAGTCCGTCGACTATAAAACTCTACCATAGCTGACTCTCGAGCCTGATACTTTAAGCTTTGCTATACAAAATAAATTCACAAGTTTAAATGCAATGTCAGTCGTTATCTACTGACTTCTAAATAATTTCTCTTCTATTGTTCTCGCTCCTTAATAATGTTTTTCCTTTTCTTATTATTTTACACGCAGTAGCACCTTGTGTCTTAGTGACTTTGTTGCCTTGCTTAGGCTGAAATGATAAAACAGGGAGAAAAAAAGGCGTGGGAAGTATTAAGAAAGAAAGAAAGAAAGAAAGAAAGAAAGAAAGAAAGTGGAATATTAAAACGAAAGAAAGAAAACGTTATGCTACT
>OZ010591.1:96605011-96682511 GCA_963932145.1 Acanthosepion lycidas
CAAAAGGGTGGGTGGGGAGATAGAATGCCATAAAATCAAAGACTACTTTTAAAAAAATCTTGGTTATTATTGAAACAGTTACTTTTTCATTCTCGTAGATTCAATTTCTTTCAGATTAAAAACTGTAAAACCAAAGGAAATTTAACATCAACATAAATGTAATTGTATTTTTCTTTTCTTTTTAAGTTTTTGTCACTTCTATTTTAAAGAAATTTAAAACGTCTTTTAAGAAAAAAATGAAAAAATTAATTGCTAGCAATTTTTATTTTTATTAATCTTTGTTTCATATTTAAAATTATATATTTTTTAATGTAATGTGAAATTTTAAATTGTTTTCTTTGTAGTAGATGTTTCTTTCAATTGTAGGCACCGTTGGATTTTCAACCCCATTTCGCTCAGTATTCGCCCAAAGTTTGGGTAAAATTTCTACTGGAATAAAAATCTAATTTAGTATTTAAAGTGTTGAGAATATTTTAATCGCTGGCAGCCAATTCCTTGGCCTTTTTTTTCTTACACCAAAATTATTTGTATTATTTTAAAATTTAACTACATCCAAAAAATAAACATTTTGACACAAAAAATAAACTCAAATCCAACGAACCTCTTTTATTAAATTTATATTTACGAACTTCTAAGCCAAATTGCAAATTAGATACAGCATCAAATTTTTAATTAAAGTTGAGTTAATTATTATTTTTGTTGTTATTATTATTATTATTATTATTATTATTATTATTATTATTATTATTATTATTATTATTATTATTATTATTATTACTACTACTACTACTATTTATCTCAACTTTAATGAAATATTTGATGCTGTATCTTATTTGCAGAATTTATCATTATTATTATTATTATTAATTATTATTATTATTATTATTATTATTATTATTATTATTATTATTATTTTATTTCCTTTGATATCTGATGTGTACTCATTTCTTTCCGGATCCCTAAGGTTAGAAATGGCATCATGATATTTTCCACTCAAAAAAAAAAAATTACATAGAAAAAGATTATTATTATTATTATTATCATTATTATTATTATTGTTGTTGTTGTTGCTGTTGTTGTTGTTGTTATTATTATTATTATTATTATTATTATTATTATTATTATTATTATTATCTATATCTTGTTTTTTCTTTGTCCAGGAAAAATATAAACTACTATTATTTTATTGACTTTACCACCAATATAGCAACAGAAGGCCAAATCAATTATAATTAGAATAAAATCGTGAAAATTCTTTGATGGCATACATAATTATATTATTATGCAACTATCATGTAAATTTGAGATGTTAATGTTGTGGCCATTTCATGCAAAAACATGGATACTTGTTTTAAATCATTGTTCTGCTAGCTTCCCACACGGGTGTACGTGCACTCATACAAAGGAAAACGGTAAATAAGACCTCAGAATATCTGTAAGGCAATACCTATCACTAAAATAACTAAACTTTAATTGTTTCTAATGTAAGTATGTAACTTTTAATAGAAAATATTTGAGTTTTGGTCATTGATTTTCCAAGCATTCTATTGTATGCAAGATCCAAATGTAAACCAGATTTTAGTTAATTAACCAACAATGTCACAGAAGAGCGAAAAATTCAACAATTTCAAAACAAACTTAATTTTAATTAAAAATTGAAATTAAATATTTTTGAAAATTAATCTTTCAGCTTATTTTTTGAGAACACAGTAATATAGTTTTTTTCCTTCTTTTTGTTGCTATATTTTAAAAAAAACTTTCTCAAATGATTTTGCAAAACAAATGTTAGACAATTCTTTATTATTACGTGAATGAAGATCTCACTGATGAAATATTCATTATCGTAAATAAATCAACAATAATCGATTTAAATTATGTAATATTAAAATGACACATAACAACCAAAAAAAAAAAAAAATCACTATTCAGATATAATTGTTAATTTCTCTTAAATTAATTTTCTACGTTTTTTGTTTTCGATCAAATGAAACATTCGACAAAGATTCGATTAACTCTTCCAATTAAGTTGTTTTCGGGATGTTATAATTGATTCTTGGATATTATTATTATTATTAGTAGTAGTAGTAGTAGTAGTAGTAGTAGTAGTAGTAGTGGTAGTGGTTTGTGGCGGTGGTGGTAATAGTAGTGGTAGTAATAGTAGTAGTATTAGTAGCGGTGGTATTAACTTTGATTCCTCTTTCATACTCATTTCCTTATGTCAGAAATGGCTTCATGACATTTTCTAGAGCGATCATTTTTGAAAAAAACAAAAAAAAACAAACTAAGATGACACATTTTACATAGATAATAATGGCCTTCGTAAGATGTGGGCTATCCTTGTGAGTAGAATATTTTTTTTTATTCCTTTAAAGCTTCGGCGATATTCAATGAGTCTATCGAAACATTTTCCAATCAATCAGAGGGCTCCAACTACAACTGCAAATATTGCCGTCCTCATGTGCCATATTTTTACGATTTACATCTCAAGATCATTGTATTTTGATAGTTTTTTTTTTTTTAAAGATCTTCAAAGACACATTAGAATCTGCAGGGACAGCCATGTCAATAAGGACGCGCATTCTGTTTTCATGGTCTTTGAGCATGATATCTGAGCGATTAGCCTTGATTGTTCTCTCTTTGGGTCTTGAAAATCCCATAAAATTGTTACAGGTCCTATATTATTATTATTAGAGGTAGTACTAGTAATAGTATAAGTAGCAGTAGTAGTAATAGTATCAGTAGTAGTAGTAGTAGTAGTATTGCTTATATAAAATTATATCCTGAGGATTTGCCTGAACTTCCCAGGTTTCTATAGCGAAAATTGTATAATAAAATCTTGCATAGTGGATATTTTAATTTTCTTTACTGATTTTTCCCTAGTACTGTACACAAAATCTTAAGTAACATGGCTTTTAATATTTAATATTGCTGCCACGTCTGGTCTGGTGCTTCAGCTATTTATTCCGAGATTCTTGATAAAATCTAAAGAAGGATCTGCAATGTTATTGATCCTGACTTGGCATCGCGGCTTCAGTCACTTTCCCGTCATCCTGATGTAGCTTTCCCGTGTCCTTTCTATAAATATTTCCATTTTTCGCTATGGTACTTTGGCTTTATGAATTAAGCGCAGTTTCATCATTTTACAGTTGAAATGATTAACTGTAACCGTAAGTTCTATGCTAACAGTTTCTTCTCTCACAATCTTCGTTTATCGAACTCTCTTCCGGCTTCTTGCTTTCCAGTGAAGTTTGATCTTCCAAACTTTAAATGCAATGTCCATCGTTACATAATGTCTTCTTAATTCATGTTCATTCATTTCTGTCTCCTGAATAATGTTTTATTTTTAATACACACGGTAAAACATAGTGGCTTTATTGCCTTGACTGGGGTGAAATTAAAAAAAAAATACTTTTATTATGTCTATATTCAATATTGGTACATATTTATTTGTTAACGTGATAACCTGGTTCAAGGGAAACAATTCTGTCACCGTTTATAAGTTACCTCCCTTTCGCAATTTTAACATTAACTATATTCTGAAATATCAATGCTTCTTGCTGATCGATTCCTATACGGGTTGTAAATTTTAATTACTTTTTACCTTAAAAATGAAAAATTAGGATAATTAGAGATATTTTTGTCATTTCCAGAAAAAAATAAACGCTTTGCAAACAGCAAAAACATATGTGATGTTTATGGAGATGTTGCTATAGTTATGACTAGAGTAATATTTATAAATGTGTTGTAAGGTTCGTTAGGAAGTTACGTGATATTTCCATTCGTCCATCTTGCCTCTGTAAGGGAATTATGACTGAGTAAATAATTATAAATACATTTATACAAAAATACTCGTCAAAATGAGACGTGGAAACAACAAAACGTATATTGTAAATGCTGGTTGTGTTGAAAAGATTAATGTGGCAGCGTGTTGAAGAGCATTTAACATTTATACATTTTTTTAAATCAAGGAAAAACAATGGAAAACCGATTTGCGTTTCAACGATAAAATATAAAATCAACAAATACAAAACAATTTTTGTAATGTGTGAATATTAAGGAGAAAAAAGTAGTTTCCCTTTATCTGTTAGCTCGAATAAGATAAAATATAATTAAGGATGTTTTTTGAATAGAATGTTCAAAGTTCTATGTTGAAATAAAATGTTGTATTCAGAAGAACGTACAGTGAATTCAGTTGTGTGTTATTTGTATAACTAACAGCGTTGTGTCTAACTTGGCTTTTTCACAGAGAACTGATGGTGAAATTTAATTCAAGTTCTGTGTCTGTGTGTGCGCAGTGAGTAGAATGAATAGTCTGTGTAGACGCGTGTGAGTTCGGACTGTTATTCTCATTTCTATTGTCATATTCACGAGTTTTTGTCCGTTGTACTCTCCGGCATTCTTCAGGGAATATACGTTAGAATTTCAAATTGAACCTTTTATTTCATCCACAGTGATAGATTGACCCAGTTCCACGTGTCACGCCTTTTCTGTAATCTCAGTTTCAGTTATATCCCTTTAGTAACTCAACTCTCCAAGTTTTTGTCCACCTTTGCTGTGACCAGGTATTGAACTCACAACTCTTTGGTCAAGTCACTGGATTAATTGTTCTCTACTGGGCCATGTATTCTTGAGGCGAAATAAAGAGTTCGGTTCGAAACGTATAATACCTGAAAAAGACCGACTGAAACGTCGCGCATATGACACTAAAGATGAGAACAACAGAACGAACAATGTAAATAGAGTAAATAATAAGAATACTGCATCTTAGAATAGACTGATCCTGTAGAAGGCCGGAGCGTACAACAACCAAAATATGAAGATGACAATAAAGATGAGAACATCAATCCGAACAATGTAAATACTGTAAATAGTTGCAATAACTAATCTCAGAAATATAGAAGAATAATTTGAAAATTCTTTAAACTCTTTTTTAATAAAGGTATTTCTTTTCACATTTTTCTATTTATAAAATGGTAAATAATAAAATCTTTATAAAACGTAAATAATAAATGTCATATTTTACTTGGTTAACATATTCTTATAATCTTGTAAATAAACATTAAATTTGGAATACATTTAATTTTACTAATAATATTTACCGAGTTATGTAATATGCGATATTAGTCCCTGTTTAATGTTCTGTATGTTTCATATTTGCTTCAATCAACTGCATCACCCTATGCAATGCAGTAAGGCCGCTAAGACAAGGGGTTACAAGGTGTGGAAGAATTAAAAACAGGAACATTAAGAACGAACAGGAAGAGGAAAGAGTAATCAGGAAGACAGTAGATAGCGATTGGCAATGCATTTAAATTTTTGAAGAATAAAGTTGGCTGGAAAGCATGGAGCTAGAAGGAAGTTCCACAAGCGAGAAATGCGAGAAAATAAAGCTGTTAAATTACGGCTGCATCTACCAAGCTACTACGCTTAAATTGAAAAACTCAAGGTACCATAACAAAAAGGTCATCCGAAGAATTACATGAAAATATTTATAGGAAAGGCACAGGCAACCTTACGGCGATGGGAAAGCGACTGAAGCCGAGCCGCCAGATCGGGACCAATAATATCGCTGATTCTTCTTTTGATTTTATCAAGGAGCTCAAGGCAGAAAGCAGAGACATCGGACTATATGTGGCAGCAATATTCTAAGCATGGGCGAATCGTAGACTTATACATATGCAAGATAGATTCCGGGGAGTAAAATTGTCTCGTTCGGCGCAGTGAACAGACTTTCTTAACAGCCGAGCTAGCAATGGATTCAATATAGTCTTTCCGCCTCATGTAAGCTGAGGACGTTAACCCGAGTGACTTTTCTGGGGGGTTAAAATCAGCCATGTTAATAGAACGCAGAAGGAGGACTCTTAAATGATGAATGGAGAGAAATTTAGTTTTGGAGGTGTAAAAATTAACAAGCTATCTTTTGTCCCAGTGAACGACTTGGACAAAAAATCAAAATTATTAAGATACATATCCATCTATAATTAACCAAGTAATTTAAAAACATTTTTATTTATTTTTACTATTGATGAATATGTTGTTACACAACCCAGACAAGATTTGTGTATGTAGGTGTGTGTGCGTGTGTGTGTGCGTGTGTGTGTGTGGGGGGGGGTATCTCTCAAAATTCATTTGTTCTACATTATAAATGAAGTTGGTTGTTTCCTTACAGTGAGTACACAGTATAAAGAACTTTCCCAATATCCAAAGCTAAATGCCAAAAAAAAAAAAAAAAAACGAAAAAAACTATTAAATATATCCTATCAGATATGTTTAATGTATGCACAATAATTAGAACGAGTATAAAATATTTAATAATCAGGTTTTGTTTAACTCTTTAAAACCACACTACAGATGGCATCCCTTAATCAATACACGAAAATTTAAGGATATATTTAATAATTTTTTGCAACCGGTCTGTCCTATGCGGTGGAGTAATGGATAGCGGCTTGGATTAAGAAATCGTAGAGCCGAGTTCGGATTCCAGTAGAAATCTATTACATTAACTGGCGTACTATTAACCTTGGGGGAGTTATGAATCCTTTTCTTCTCCCCGCACACCGGCAAAATAGCATGGATAAATAGCAGGACAGACCGGTTGCCGTGGATGGCAACTGGTCTACAGTAGAAAGAAACAGCGGGAAAAATCAGCCTCGTCAGTCGCCTAAGCATATATCACGCATGGCACATAAATGACTGATATGATGATATGCGGTTCTACAGAAGGATGCTGAGAATAACATGGGGATTTTCTAGGTGTAGCTTAGATGTGACACAAAGCCGAATGAATGAGGCAAGAGGTGGGGATTGATCTCTCTATTCAGTCATAATTGATCTAGCAAGACCAGCTTGTTAACCAGTACACCACTTCGAAAAGACCAATGCCGAGAATACCATGGGTTGAACATGTGAGCAACGAGAAAGTTTTAAAAAAAATGCAAGCAAAGAAGACGTTTACACACAGAATCAGAAAGAGACAAATGAAATTTCTAGGACACATAATGAGGAAAGAGGGCATAGTGAATCTGATATTCACAGGGCATATTGAACATAGGAGTGACAGACGAAAGTAGTAAGTAAACTATATAACAAGCTTGTGTAACTGTGTGGTAGAACAGGGACCGGGAGAGATAACGAAAAGGCTAAAATTTGATAAGAGCTACGAAGGATAGAAAGTTGTGGAGAACTATGATCACCCACGTCATGAGGGATGCGGTGTAGAGTAAAAGAAGAAGAACGAGAAGAAATTATTCTATAAAAACTGACCTTGGTGTTAGCCATATTGTTTTGATCAATGTTATATCGGCCACTCAGAATGTTTGTCAATAAAGGGAACATCCCCGAGAGATACAATATGAGCTCTTAATAGAAAAAAAAAAGAAAAAGAAGAAGAAAAGAGAAATGATAGCAACACTGTATCAGCAGCAGCAGTAAGACAAACATGCTGCGGTGAATGTTACCAAGGGTGACAACCACAGCTTCTGTCGCAGGCAGAATAGAAAAACATTAATTTTCCCAGTTTTGGGTTCATTAATGTCCCTAGGGCTGATCGATTAGCGGATTAAAGTATAGGTTCGTAGATTTGATGATATAGTAATTGTGAGTTCAATCCTTGGTTCGGGTAATACAGACTTAGGCTTAGTGGAAATAGGGCGAGCAACAACTTAACAGCATTAAATAAGAATAAGCTGAGATATCCTTAGACATGGTCAGCGTAACGAAAACAATCAATACCCGTAGATTAAATAAAGAGTTATCTCCCTTTAGTAACTCAATACTCCAAGTTTTTGTTCACTTCTGCTGTGCCAGGTATTGAATTCACAACACTTTTGGTCAGGCCACTTTTGTCCCCAAGGGCACATGGCCCGTTGGATAAAAGCTTTCTTTGAAGTATTTATATTATTTACATTATTTGAACTGTTATCCTCATCTTCATTGCCATATTCACAAAGACGCATGGCCCAGTGGATAAAGACGTTGGTTCGATCCAGTGACTAGCTTCTAGTGATATAATGGCTGTCTATATCTCTGAGATGAGGTATTATGATTATTTACATTATTTACATTATTCGGACTGTTATCCTCATTTTCATTGCCATATTCACAACGTTTCATCTGTTTTACGCCCCGGCGTTCTTCAGGTGATCGAAATTTCGAATTGAAACCTTTATTTTATCCACCGGGGCAGATTGTTCTAGTTTCACGTGCCATGCCTCTTTCGGATGTCTCAGTTATTTCCCTTTGACCTCATGTTTTTTCGTTCACCACTGCTGTTCTCTGGTATTGAACTCACAATGCTTTGGGTCTAGTCACTAGACGAAATAAATGGTTCAGTTTGGAATTCTCCTAAAGAAAGCGTACAACCGGCGAAACGTTGTGAATATAGCAATGAAGATGCGGATAATAGTCCGAATAATGTAAATAATCATAATACCTCATCTCAGAGATATAGACTGATATTTGTTTGACCTAAAGAGATGTGAGTTCAATATATGGTCTCAACAGAGGTTAACAAACAATTGGAGAGTTGAGTTACTAATGTTAGTTAACTGCAACTGAAATATCCAGAAAAAGCATAGCACGTGAAAATAGAAGAATCTTTCCCGGTAAACGAAATAAAATATTCCCTTCGAAATTCCAATGTACATCACCTGAAGAATGTCGGAGCGTACAATGACCGATACGTCATGAATCTGATAATAAAGATAAGGAAAATAATTAGTATAGTATAAATAGCTTGATGTTTATTTGTTTATATAAATAATTATCTATTTGGACATCAATCCCTCTTTGTTACATGCTACGTTGAATAAAACTGACAAGGTACTCTAGGTTTTTTTTCTCGTGTTATGCCGTAAAACAAAGTAAAGCAAACCAAACTAAACCAAAAAATACATATTCTATTCATACGAATCTATCCTAAATATGTTGTCGGCATTGAATTGCCCATTGAGGTTGATATGCCTTAAAACAAAATAAACAAAACCAAACCTAAAAACAAATACATATTCTATTCATACATGACTAACCTAAAATGCTGTCGGCATTAAATAACCCATTGAGGTTGATATGCCGTAATACAAATAAAACAAATCAAACTAAACCAAAAAATACATATTCTATTCATACGAAACTATCCAAAAACATTTTTCGGCATTAAATAGCCCGTTAAAGTAGATATGCGGTAAAAAAAAATAAACCAAACCAAACTAAACGAAAAAATACATATTCTTTTCATACGAATCTATCCTAAAAAATCTTGCAGCATTAATTATATCATTGAGGTTGATATGCCGAAAAACAAAATAAACCAAACCAAAAAAACGACATATTCTATTCATACGAATCTATCCTAAAAATGTTGTCCGCATTAAATAACCCCTTGAGGTTGATATGCCCTAAAACAAAACCAAACAAAACTAACATTTGACATTTGACTTCACATGAAACTAGAAACAAAACAAACCAATCTAAACCAATGAATATATATTCTACTCATACGACTCTATCCTAAAAAATTTTCAGCATTAAATAACCCATTGAGGTTGATATGCCGTAAAACAAAATAAACCAAACCAAACTAAACTAATGAATACATCTTCTATTCATACGAATCTATACTAAAATATCTTGTCGGCATTAAATAGCCCATTGAGGTTCATATGCCGTAAAACAAAATAAACCAAACCAATCTAAGCCACTGAATACATATTCTATTCATACGAATCCTCCCTAAAAATGTTGTCGGCATTAAATAACCCATTGAGTTTGATATACCGTAAAACCAAATAAACCAAGCCAATCTGAACCAAAGAATATATACTCTATTCTTACGGATCTATACTAAAAATCTTGTAGAATTAATTTAACCATTGATGTTGATCTGCCGTAAAACAAAAAAAGGAAACAAAACAAAACAATCTAAACCAATGAATATATATTCTACTGATACGACTCTATCCTAAAAATGTTGTCAGCATTAATAACCCATTGAGGTTGATTTGCCGTAAAACAAAATAAACCGAGTCAATCTAAACCAAAGTATACATACTCTATTCATACGGCTCTATCCTAAAAATGTTGTCGTCATTAAATAACCTATTGCGCATTATTTGCCGTAAAACAAACCAAACCAAACCAACTAACTCGTGTAATTGCGGCGTTCCACTGTTAGTCTAATGCTGTTTGTCATACATTAAATTTTTATAGTGTATTAATCAACATTTAAACGTTGATAATCATATATATTTAATTCTGGGGTCTATTACGGGACCATCATGCGTAACCCGGATGTTCATTTCTAAATGTAATATTGTTTGTTATAAAAGAAAACTTTTTTGAATGACAATCCACGTGTAAATGCTGATGGTCTTATAGTTGTATATTCAATAATCCGCCGAAAAACAAAAACGAAAACGAAAATGATGTAGCATAATGAAAAAGGCCGCAAACTTAATGAAAAAGTTATATCGTCAAAGTATTTATGTTATTATTAAAAGGAAAGACCAAAGTATTTTTAATTATTTTTAAAAATTTTGTTAATCTTTTCTAGCATGTCCGGAATTTTGGTTAAAAATCCTATGTTTTTTTGTTTACGTCATCGTTCACATAATATTTAGCATTAGTGTTTTAGCAACTGAAAAGTTGAAAAATACAATAATTTGGAAATTCTTGCAAAAATCAAATAATTGTCAGATTTTAATTAAACCTTCAGAACTTATTCAAAAATGAATTAAATTATTTGAGAAATGTTTGTACACCCTTACTTAATTTTATGAAAATTCACAAATTCGATTATATGTATTTTTGTAAGTATTTTAATTAAATACAAAAGACTTTGAAGAATATAAATCATCGATTTTTTTTTTTTTTTTTTTTTTGTAAATCGAGAAGCGTTTCTAGCCAAAATTTAGCTCTGAATTGTCAAATACAAAACCCAATAAAACTAATTAGGAAAGCTTTTAACGACTTTTATGAATTATATATATTGAGAACTTTATTGCCTGAAGTCAATATATTTTTCCGGTAAAAATTAATTTTTACAAGAATTATTTCCTTTTTTTTCAATTTAAAATACAAAATGTGATAAAGTTGTGAAATATTTTAAAATTAATTTTAAATAAGAGTGGGTACCCAAAAGTACGCGGAATTGTGTCATATAATTTTATTCATTTATTGTTGGATGTTTATATTCTTATCACCTTCAAAGTATTCTCCATTTGAAGCAATGCACCGGTCCAGACATGTTTTCCACTGTTCAAAGCAATCCTGGAACTCTTGTTAAGTTGCGTTTTTTAATGACTCCGTCGTTTTCTTCTTAACCCCTTCCGCATCTGCAAAACATTTTCCTTTGAGGACTTTCTTCATCCGAGGGATCAAAAAAAATTTGCAGTGGGGCGAGTTCGGGTGAATTAGGGAGGGTGGGGACGTGGGGTCATGCCATTCTTGGTCAGAAACTGTCTCACATTCAAGGCAGTGTGCTCTAGCGCATTGTCGTGATGCAACCATCACCCTCCACTTTGCCACAGGTCAGGGCGTTTTCGTCTCACCTTGTCTTGCAAACGCTCCAGGACTTCCAAGTAAAAGTCCTGGTTGACAGTTTGATCAGGAGGAACAAATTCCTTGTAGAGAATTCCTTTCACATCAAAGAAACAAATCAACATCGTCTTGACATTTGACTTCACTTGACGGGCTTTTTGGGGTCGTGGTAACGTTGGATGCTTCCACTGATTTGATTGCTTCTTCGTTTCCGGGTGGTAGCCATAGCACTAGCTTTCGTCACCAGTGATGACCTTCGAAAAAAATGTCTGGATCAACTTCCGACTGTTCTTTCAGTTTACAACAGGCATCCTTTCAGCCCAGGTAAAAATAGACGAAAAGGCGTGAAGCACTTCAAAACAAATGTGAGCCACGGAGCTGTACGTCTTCCCACGATGACACCAGTTAACACACTGATGTCTGAGGGTTGCCTCAAATGGTATCTAGTGGTTGGATCTTGAACTACTACGGGTTTGTCAAACATAAAACAATTCCGGTTACTTTTGGGTCCCCCCTCGTATGTGTCTTTTTGGAAATGCTCTTATTAAAAAATCTATTTATACAAATCTTAAATTTGGAAGCTTATTACAATCGGCGAAGAGTTAGTATTTTTAAAATAATTTTTAATATGACAAAAAAGCTACCCAGAATCCGGCCTCATAAATTGCATTGCTTTCGTTCTGGCAAATTCTCTGACTGACCGACCATCATCGTCGCATTTTCAAAATTTTTAATTTTCTTTTTACATAATTCATTAAATTTTTTCTTTTAACTTTTTAAATATAAACATTTTTTTTTCTTTTTCAGTGAGACATACTGCAATCATTATTTTTTTTTCTTTTTTAGATTCAATTTTAAGGACGGAAATATTGCAGCCTTTAGGCATATCTTCGTTAAAAAATATCTAAAAAATCAATAAAATATTAAACTTTTTAAAGTATTTAATTTTAAGAATTACTTTATAGTTAAATAAGCTGGTTAACTTAAAATTCAAAAATATTGTCATATCTGTCCTTCTTTCCGATAAATTGCCCTGAAATTAATTGTCTATACATTGACGTAAACGTCAATTTATACCTCCAAAACCAATCACCGCAGTTAGACATGTTTCTCTTATTTCCAACTAAATTTATCTGCTAAAAATTAAGTAATGTTTGTTTCCAATTACATTAAGTAAACTTTAAATTTTCGAATTTTCCTAAACTAACTTTTCAAAAAGTATAATTGAATTTTACAAGACTTTTAAACGGAGAATTTCGCAGTCTGTCTATATTTCTGAGATGAGGTATTATGTATAGTATTTACATTATGCGGACTATTGTCCTCATCTTTGTCGCTATATTTATCACAACGTTTCGCTTCCTGGGTATGACGGTAAACTACATCCGCGTCCTGGGTATGACGGTAAAATACATTCGCGTCCTGGGTACGGCGATAAACTGCATCCAACAGCAAGGTCTCAGATAATGTTTTCAGAAAAATAATGTTGCCAGCTCTAAGTTTTTGAAACAATAATGTGGCCAGTTCTATGTTTTTGAAACAATAATGTTGCCAGCTCTAAGTTTTTTGTAAAAAAGTAATGTTGCCAGCTATACGTTTTTTTGTAAAAAAAGTAATGTTGCCAGCTATACGTTTTTTTGTAAAAAAAGTAATGTTGCCAGCTATACGTTTTCTTGTAAAAAAAGTAATGTTGCCAGCTATACGTTTTCTTGTAAAAAAAGTAATGTTGCCAGCTATACGTTTTCTTGTAAAGGAAGTAATGTTGCCAGCTATACGTTTTTTTGTAAAAGAAGTAATGTTGCCAGCTATACGTTTTTTTTGTAAAAGAAGTAATGTTGCCAGCTATACGTTTTTTTGTAAAAAAGTAATGTTGCCAGCTATACGTTTTTTTGTAAAAAGAGTAATGTTGCCAGCTATAAGTTTTTTTGTAAAAAAGTAATGTTGCCAGCTATACGTTTTTTTGTAAACAATGATGTTTCCAGCTATATATTTTTTATTCCATACAAAATAGGCATTTAAAATTCATATAAACTAGATGTGGCATTAAATAACCCACAGTGCTTGATATGCCATAAAACCCAAACAAACAAACAAACAAACAAACACAACGTTTCGGCCGTTGTACGCCCCGGCCTTCATCAGCATAGAAATAAATACAATATGGGAAACAGTAATAAGGAGTGCCAGGGAAAAGCAATGATAACAATGTTGCAATATGAGCTCTGGTAAAAACATGGAATGATAATAGCAAAAATTGCAATATGAGCACTGGTAAAAATGGTTGCTGAAAACATTAGGTTTATAATACCCAGAAGTTCATGACCAGGCCTTTATCCACTGTGCCAGGTGTCCTCAAGGACACCTGGCACAGTGGATAAAGGCATTGGTTAGATCCAGTGACGGACCCAAAGAGTGTGAGTTCAATACCCGGTTAAGGCAGTGGAGAACTTTTAGAGGGAAAATTAGCTGGAGATAACTGATAACTGACATCCATCAAAAATGGCACGTGGAACAAGAACAGTCTACCCCAGTGATCGAAATAAAGGGTTCAATTCGAAATTCCAACCACCTGAAGAAGGCTGGAGCGTACAACGGCCGAAACGTTGTGATAAATATGTCGACAATAGTCCGCATAATGTAAATACTGGAGAATTTCACTTTTGTCAAAAGTTGTCAAAAATGGCTGACATGATCGATTTATATCAGTTTTGCTGACTCAAAAACAACAACAAAAAAAAAAGATTTTTAACTAAAATTTCGGACGTGCTAGGAAGGATTAATAAAATTAAAAATTAATAAAAAAAATACTTTGGTCTTTCCTCTTAATAATAACATAAATATTTAGACGAAAAAAATGTATATCAACGTTGGGGGCATTGATTATTGATATTACTTCTGGTGCCATTAGATGCCGACTGTGTCAAACAACTGTTTTACTGTTAATCTAGTACTAATTATTTTTTCTACGTTTATGCTTTTTTAGTTTTTCGTTTATCAGGCTATTGTTTTGTTTTTGAAAATACAAAAAATATTCATTGTTGTTCCTGGTTTTTGTTTGTTTGTTTATTTGTATGCTTTTTTTTTTATCTAATTCTCATTATTGTGCTTTTATCTTAACAGAATGTGTCCTGGTAAAGGAAAACTACTTATTTTACTCATGGCAATGGCAACTCTTTCACTGCTTGTGCAGTTTTATATGCTACGAAAAGTAACGAAAATCAGGAAGACTTTGCAACCACATAATGAAAGCCATTATATCGGTAGTGGCAAATGTAAAATTCCTGACTTGGAACTCTTTCCCAAATCGTTAATGAAGTATATAAAAGTATATAAATCAAAATTCTGTAACAAAAACAATGACCTCACACGTCAAAATGGCGACATGTTGTTTGTGGATGAAAATGCCGCTAGGGCATACTGCAAAGGGAAACTAGACCATTGTGTGTACAATACTATTATTTCGTTGAATGATAGGAAGTTCAAGTATTCACCTGCTGTCAAATTTTTTAAAAACGTTACAGTAACAGAAGAATTCATCAGAGTCTATTGCTTCTGTTCGAACAAAAGCAAGATATACACTAATTTCCACGCATTCTTACATCCATTAAACACCTCGATGAAAAATACAACCAACTCCCCATCTTTGAAATCAGAAAATATGACGATTAATACTCGTTCAAATCAGCTTAACGTTATAATGATTGGGATAGATTCAACATCCCGTCTTAACTCTCACAGACAACTTTCGGGTACACGACGATTCCTTTTGAAAAACTTATCCGCTATTGAAATGTCTAACTACAATAAGGTAGCAGATAACACATTTTTAAATATTGTACCAATGTTATTTGGTAAGTATCACTATGAAACTGGATGGAGCAGCACTTCGACTAAAACCTTTGACAAATATGATCAAATTTTGAATCGGTACCGGTTCCGCGGTTACAAAACATTGTTTGCTGAGGATACCGCCCATATTTCTGTATTTAGTTACCCTAGGCAAGGTTTTTCACAGAGACCAGCCGATTATTATTTTCGTCCTTTCGCACTGGCGATATCAAAGGAACCGGTCTTCACGTATAGTTATCGTACGTGTCTGCAGGGCAGACTTTATCATGAAGTTATTTTAAACTATTTGCACGAATTTCTCAAACTTTACAGATCTGAACCGCATTATGCTTTTATCTTTTTATCTTACAATACGCACGATAATATGAACTCAGCTTCGAGTATAGAATATGTCTATCGGGATTTACTTGAAAAGATACACAACGATCAATTACTTAATGATACCCTCTTGCTTTTTTTCTCCGACCACGGAATGCGTTTCGGAAGTTTTCGAAAGACGTTTCAGGGTAAATTGGAGGAAAGACTTCCAATGATGTACATTGTGCCCCCGAAATGGTTTCCGGAAAGATTTCCAAGACTTTGGAAGAATTTAAGAACTAACAGCAAGCGGCTGACCACGCCTTTTGATATTCACGAGACATTGCTGGCCGCTTTGAACTTGGAGGAATTTGAGAGAAATCTTTCGAAAATTGATACAAACAGTCGCGGCATCAGCCTTTTTGCCCAGGTACCGGAAAACCGCACTTGCCAATCAGCAACAATTTTACCCCATTGGTGTACCTGCCAAGAAAGAAAAAAAGTTCCCGTTAGCGATAATACCGTGGTGAAAGTTGCAGGTTTGATTGTTAGACATATTAATCATCTACTGAAGGCGGATAAAGACAAGTGTATGCCGCTCATGCTGAAGGAAATAGAAGATGCTACTATGATTGCGCCTAGTGAAAAAATGATGATGGAACGTCTTTGTCACAACACTTATAATTTCTCAACATGCAGGTTAAATGCGTCATCAAACGCAAATATGATAATCCGTTACCATATGAGTATAAAAACAGCTCCAAGTTTGGCAACTTTTGAGGTGACGGTTGAGTATCAGACGAAACCAAATATCATTAAAATGCTTGGCGATATTAGTAGGACAAATAAATATAACAATCAGTCTATCTGTACTAGAAAACAAGAACTGAAAAAAATTTGCTATTGCAAGTAAAATGCAATGTTATTTTGTTCATTTCAAAATTCATCTTCAATATAAAATCATCAAAACCCGATACTCCATGACAGTTGCTCAACAGAATAACCAGATTTCATTATTACATGAATTTATAGCGTATTCAATTAGATCTTATGATATTCTTTTATTTGAAAGCCCGGTGCTCTCTTTTTTGCTTTGTATATAATTAACCGAAGAAATGAACTGATCTCACGTTGAACCAGTAATAACTGGTTGCATTGAGAAAATTAAATCAAAGCCAAATCGTTTGTTCTGACTAAATATAAGATCTTTGTAGAGCTTGTCCATCGCAAGAAACTGTTGTATGACTAAGTTATACCTGGAATAAAATATGTCTCTTGCAACCCGAAAAAAAAAAAAAAACTTTTAAAATATCTATCACAAAGATATCACAAACCGCGGGTAACAGCAAAATTGTCCGAAAAGTGTAACACTATAATCGTCCACCCCACAAAATATAAAATATTTAAAAAGCCAATAAAAACAAATTGAGTTTCTTTTCTCTTTTTAGCCATCTTGAAACCATCTCTTGTAAGAATCACTGAAAAACCCTTTGAGTTATTCAGCTAAAAATAGAATAGGTTAAAATCGTTTTGTGTAAGCCCCACTATCTTCCCTACAGGCTAATGGCAAGAGGAAAAAAATCATTCAGGCCTTCAATAATGATACCAAAATTCAGACTTTGGCTTCCATCTTCAAAGTTCATTCAAGAACCATCGAGAGAATGGTGAATAAGTTTAGGAAAAAGGGAAGAGTAGAGAGGAAAACTGGATCAGGAGGGATCATCATTCCAACTTAGAGCTAAAGAGATCAATTCGAAAAAAAGATCCAAATCAATCCATAAGGACGCTTGGCACGTGAGAGAAGACTTTTAGCTATGACAGTCCAAAGAGCAGTGAAAAACTTGAAAATGAAATTGCACGTGAAAGCTGTGAGGTAACATGTTACTCCGGGACAGAAACTTAGAAGGTTAGAGAGGGCGTAGATCATCTTGAAGAAGTTGAAAAATGATTCTGGAATACACACACACAGAGACATATATATATATATATATATATATATATATATATATATATATATATGAATTTTATTTCATTCTTTCATGAGCTTCCGACATTTAGCTATATTTAATTGATGATGAACATGTCATTTTCGTTTATGATTGATTTCATCACGATTCTTCTTGGAGAGAATTTATACATACTTATTCTTCAAAGTAGAGTACAACAGCAATATAAAAACCTAGTAGAATTCCAGTAGGATATCTTTAATCATTTCCAAGATACAATGTTTCAAATCTTAATCTAAAAAATGGACAATTTTGCTGTTATCCCATGAATATTGTTGTCATGAGATTTATGTTTTTGAATGATGTTGCATTTTTTTTTAATCAATCACATCACATATTTCAACAGTATTAAGAGATAGGAAAATTACTTAAGCGACCAAAGTATTAAACTGCTATGTAATATCTAAACATGTATATGACAGTGGATATTGGACAATGAGCAGAAGGCCGAGGCGTACAACGGCCGAAACGTTATAATGAATATGGCAACAAAGATGAGGACAATAGTCCGAATAATGTAAATGGTGTGCATAATACCTCATATCAGAAATATAGGCAGATAATGAAGGGCAGAGGCATTGTGATAAATATGGCAACAAAGATGAGGACAATAGTCCGAATAATGTAAATAGTGTACATAATACTTCATCTCAGAAATATAGACAGATACTGAAAGGCTAAAACGTTGTAATAAATATGGCAACAAAGATCAAGACAATAGTCCGAATAATGTAAATAGTGTACATAATACCTCATCTCAGAAATATAGACAGATACTGATGGGCCGAGACATTGTGATAGACATTGCAACAAAGATGAGGACAATAGTCCGAATAATGTAAATAGTGTAGATAATACTTCATCTCAGAAATATAGATAGATAGTGAAAGGCTGAAAGTTTGTAATAAATATGGCAACAAAGATGAGGACAATAATCCGAATAATGTAAATGGTGTACATAATGTCTCATCTCAGAAATATAGACGGATACTGGGTGGCCGAAAGGTTGTAATAGATATGGCGACAAAGATGAGGACAATAGTCCGAGTAATGTAAATAGTGTACATAATACCTCATCTCAGAAATATAGACATATACTGAAAAGCGGAAATGTTGTGATAAATATGGCGACAAAGATGAAGACAATAGTGCGAATAATGAAAATAGTATACATAATACCTCATCTCAGAAATATAGACAGATACTGAAACGCCGAGACATTGTGATAAATATTGCAACAAAGATGAGGACAATAGTCCGAATAATGTAAATAGTGTACATAATACCTCATCTAAAAAATATAGACAGTTACTGGATGGCTCAAAACGTTGTAATAAATATGGCAACAATGATGGGGACAATAATCCGAATAATGTAAATAATGTACATAATACCTCATCTCCAAAATGTAGACTGATGACGAAATGCCGAAACGTTGTAATAAATCGCAACAAAGATGAATAATGTAAATAGTATACATAATACCTCATCTCAGAAATATAGACAGATACTGAAACGCCGAAATGTTGTAATAAATTTGGTAACAATGATGAGGACAATAGTCCGAATAATGTAAATAGTGTACATAATACTTCATCTCAGAAATATAGACAGATACTGAAGGGCCTAGACATTGTGATAAATATAGCAACAAAGATGAGGACAATAATCCGAATAATGTAAATGGTGTACATAATACCACATCTCAGAAATATAGACGTATACTGGGGGGGCCGAAACGTAATAAGTACGGCGACGAAGATGAGGACAATAGTCCGAATAATGTAAATAGTGTACATAATACTTCATCTCAGAAATATAGACAGATACTGAAAGGCCGAAATGTTGTAATAAATATGACAACAAAGAGGACAATAGTATGAATAATGTAAATAGTGTACATAATACCTCATCTCAGAAATATAGACAGATACTGAAAGGCTTAAACGTTGTAAAACATATGGCAACAAAGATGAGGACAATAGTCCTAATAATATAAATAGTGTACATAATACCTCATCTCAGAAATATAGACAGATACTGGAGGTTTCTCTCCGTTCACTCTTTCTCTTGTCTTCAATTCAATTCAATTCAAAAAGCGGCTAATAAGAATGTCTCGTAAAGTTTTATATTTCAGCGTGATAATTCAGAATGTCAGTAAAGTAATAATTTAAAAAGAGTGTAATAGAAACGTACACGGAAAGGATTATAATATTTCTGCGCGTGGATTCGAAATGTTAGGAAAATAAACGTTGAAAATGCGGTTAATAGGAACGTACACTAAAAGATTTGTGATATTTCTGCGTGAGAATTCGAAATGCGCATAAATAATAATTTTAATTGTGATTAATAGGAAAAGGAAAATAATATATTGGCGTCAATATTTGAAATGTAAGCAAAATTTTACTATAAAAAGAGACTAATGTGAACATATACGGAAAGGGTTATTATGTACAGTATTTACATTACTCGGTCTATTGTCCTCATCTTTATTGCCATATTTATCAAAACGTTTTGGTCGTTGTATGCTCCGGCCTTCTTCAGGTGGTCCGAGTAATGTAAATCCGGCCTTCTTCAGGTGGTTGGAATTTCAAACTGAACCCTTTATTTCTATCACTGGAGTAGACTGTTCTAGTTCCACGTGCCATGTTTAATGGATGTCAATTATCAGTTCTCTCCTGCTAATTTTCCCTCTGAAAGTTCTCCACTGCATTAACCGGGTATTGAACTCACAGTCTTTGGGTCTGTCACTGGATCTAACCAACGACATTATTCACTGTGCCATGCCACATCGGTGTATGAATTTCTGGGTATTATAAACCTAATGTTTTCAGCAACCATTTTTACCAGCGCTCATATTGCAATTTTTGCGGTTATTATTGCAGCTTTGTTATCATTGCTTTTCCCTGGCACTCCTTATTATTGGTTCCCATATTGTATTTATTTCTATGCTGAAGAAGGCCGGAGCGTACAACGGCCGAAACGTTGTGATAAATATGGCAACAAAGATGAGGACAATAGTCCGAGTAATGTAAATAGTGTACATAATACCTCATCTCAGAAATATAGACAGACTTTGAAGGGTTATTATATTTCAGCGTGAGAATGCGAAATGTTCATATATAATAATTCAAAAAGGGGCTAATATAAACGTACGCGAAAAGATTTGTAATAATTTAGCGTGACAATTCAAAATGTAAAGAATGTAATATTTCAAAAAGAAGGTAACACTAAGATACACGGAAAGGTTTATAAAGTTTCAGCGTGTGAATTCCAAATGTTCGGATAGTAATAATTAAAAACGAGGTTAATAGGAATGTACACAAAAAGGTTTATAATATTTGAGCGTGAGAATTCGAAATGTTAGTAAATAATAATTGAAATAGAGGCTAATGAGAATGTATAAGAAAAGAATTATAACTTTTCAGCATGAGAATTCGAAATGTTATGAAAGTAATAATTTTAAAATCGGCTAATAAGAACATAGACTAAGAGGATTATAATATTTCTGCGGGAGAATTCAAAATATTAGTAATTATTCAAAATTGACTAATATGAACGTATACGGAAAGTTTACAATATTTCGGCGTCAGAATTCTAAATGATCGGAAATTAATAATCAAAATGGCTAACAGGAACGTATATAAAAATATTTCTGCGTGAAAATTCGGAATGTTAGGAAAATAATTATTCAAAATGAAGCTAACAGGAACGTACACGAAAAGGTTTATAATATTTCTGCGAGAGAATTCGAAGTGGTTGGAAAGTAATAATTCGAAAAGTGTCGAATAAGGATGTACACGAAATGTTTATAATATTTCGGCGTGAGAATGCGAAATATTCGTAAATAATAATAGGAAGACAGGCTGATAGGAACGTTCTGGAAAAGGGTTATAATATTTCTGCGAGAGAATTCGAAGTGGTTGGAAAGTAATAATTCGAAAAGTGTCGAATAAGGATGTACACGAAATGTTTATAATATTTCGGCGTGAGAATGCGAAATATTCGTAAATACTAATAGGAAGACAGGCTGATAGGAACGTTCTGGAAAAGGGTTATAATATTTCTGTCTGAGAATTCGAAATGTTAGGAACGTAATAATTCGAAAGGTAGCTAATAGGAACGAACACGGAAATAATTAAAATACTTCAGCGTGAAAATTCTAAATGTTAGGTAAATAGCAATCCAAAATTTGTTTAATAGGAACATACACGAAGAGGATTATAGTATTTCAGCGAGATAATTCGAAATGCTTGGAAAGAAACAATTCATAAATTCGCTCATAGGAACGTACACTAAGAGGATTATGATATTTCAGCGAAAGAATTAGAAATGCTAAAAAAGTAACTATTGAAAATATGGCTAATAGAAAATTACACGAAATATTTATAATATTTCAGCGGGTGGATTCGAAATGTTAGGATAAGAACAATTCTAAAATGTCTACCAGTAACTTACACGAAAATGTTAGGAAATTAATATTTCAAAAACTGGCTAATAAGAACGTCATGAAATGTTTATAATATTTCAGCGAGAGGATCCGATATGTTAAGAAATAGCAATTCAAAAAAGGATTAAATGCAACTTACAATAAAAGGTTTATCATATTTCAGCGTGAGAATTCGAAATTTTCGGAAAGTAACAATGAAAAAAAATGGTAATAGGACTTATAGTTAGAGGTTCATAATATTTCCGCGAGAGATTTCGAAATGTTAGTAAAGAAAAAATTCAGAGAAAAGCTAACAGAAACTTACATCAAAAGGCTTACAATATTTCTATACGAGAATTCGAAATTTTAAGAAAGTAACAATTAAAAAAATACTAATAGAGACTCAGACGAAAAAGTTTATAATATTTCAGCGTGAGAATTCTAATTCTTAGGAAAGTATGAATTCGAAAAATGGCTAATAGCAACATATACGAAAACATTTATATTATTTCCGTGCGTGAATTCGAAAAGTTAAGGAAATAATAATTCCAAAAGTTGATAATATGATCGTAAAGGAAAAGGATTATAATATTTCGGCGTGAAAATTCGAAGTTGTCGGAATGTAATAATTAAAAAAGTCTCTAACTTGAACGTTCACGAAAGGTTTTATGATATTTCAGGCTGAGAATTCGAAATGTTTGGAATGTAATCATTGAAAAATTGGCTAATAGGAACATGTACGAAAAGGTTTATTATATTTCAGCGGAGAATTCGAAATGTTAAGAAATTAACAATTCAAATATAGGCTAATAGGAACGTACACGAAATGTTTAAAAATATTTCTGCTCGGGAGTTCGAAAAGTTAGTAAAATAGTAATTCAAAAAGTGGCTAATATGAACGTACACGTAAAGATTTATAATATTTCAGCCTGACAATTCTAAATGTAAGGAAATAATAATTCAAAAAGAGGCTAATATGAACGTACACGTAAAGATTTATAATATTTCAGCGAGACAATTCTAAATGTTAGGAAATAATAATTCAAAAAGAGGCTAATATGGACGTACACGTAAAGATTTATAATATTTCAGCGAGACAATTCTAAATGTTAGGAAATAATAATTCAAAAAGAGGCCAATATGAACGTACACGTAAAGATTTATAATATTTCAGCGAGACAATTGTAAATGTTAGGAAATAATTCAAAAAGAGGCTAATATGAACGTACACGTAACGATTTATATTTCAGCGAGACAATTGTAAATGTTAGGAAATAATAATTCAAAAAGAGGCTAATATGGACGTATACGTAAAGATTTATAATATTTCAGCGAGACAATTGTAAATGTTAGGAAATAATAATTCAAAAAGAGGCTAATATGAACGTACACGTAAAGATTTATAATATTTCAGCGAGACAATTCTAAATGTTAGGAAATAATAATTCAAAAAGAGGCTAATATGAACGTACACGTAAAGATTCCTAATATTTCAGCGAGACAATTCTAAATGTTAGGAAATAATTCAAAGAGGCTAATATGAACGTACACGTAAAGATTTATAATATTTCAGCGGGAGAATTGGAAGTGTTAGTAAATTAACAATTCAAAAACAGGCTCATAGTAACGTACACAAAAAGTTTTATAAAAGTTGTACTTGAAAATTCAAATGTTAGTTAAGTAACAATTTAAAAAGAGCCAAGTATTAACGTACACAAAAATGTTTATAATGTTTCAGTGTTAGAATTCCAAATGTCTGGAAAGTAATAATTGAAATCAGTCTAATAGTAATGTACACGATATGGTTAATAATATTTCAGCCTGAGATCTCGAAATGTCCGTAAATAATAATCCAAAAAGAGGCTAATAGATACATATACGATAATGTTTATAATATTTCAGCTGAAAATTCGAAATGTTGGAAAATGAACAATTCAAAATGAGGCTAATATGAACGCAAATCTTTATAATATTTCAGCGTGAAAATTCGAAATGTTATGAAAATAATAATGCAAATATGTGCTAAGTGATACGTACACGAAAAGAATTATACTATTTCATCGGAAGTACTAAATGTTAATAATGTAACTATTTTTAAAAGAGGCTAATAGCATCGTAGACGTAAAAGGTTATAAGATTTCAGCGTGAGAATTTGAAATATTTGGGAAATTAATTATTCAAAAAGAGGATAATATCAACATACACGAAAAATTTGTATAATATTTCAGCGTGAGATTTTGAAATGTGGGAAATATAAAAATTCAAATAGAGGCTAATATGAACTGACACGAAAAGGTGTATTATATTTCAGCATGAGTATTAGTAAAGTAATAATGCAAAAAGGGGCTAATGAGAACGTACATGAAAAGGTTTATGATATTTCAGCGTTAGAAATCAAAATTTTACGGAAGAAACTATTCAAAATACAAACGAACCCGAAATAGTTTACTATATTTCGGCGTAAGAATTCGAAATGATTATAAAGAATAATTCAATAATAGGCAAATAGGTACGTACACGCAGTGGCGTAGCTAGAGTAAACGTCACCCTGGGCGGTCCGCTCAAATGTCACGCCAATGGCCCCGATTCACCCTATGCTGAATGGTTAGCTGTAGTTAAATTTTCATACATGCTCTATTTCTACTTTACTCTACTGACCGGTACGTTACTGTTTACATCTATGATCCAAAACAAAATCCAATATCACAAAATAATCAGTTCAAATCAAAAGATTTTTAAAATGCAACTGTTCACTTTCAGAACAACTAAATACAAAACACGGCAATACACAAAAGAATGACATTCGATACTATGGTCTTAGAATTAATGTTTTCTTGTTTTCATTGTGGCAAACTGGTCAATGACATCGTCAAAATCTGTTTGTCTTATAAGCTCGTTTTCAATGGAGAGCACAGCCAGATCTGACAGTATCGACTGGCTCATGGTTGACGTAATTTTCTGTTGCTAATTTTCCGGTGTCCAATTTTTCGTTGCATCATTTTCTGGGTACCATTTAATTATCAATGATGTTTGAAAGTATTTTTCTTGGCAAAAATGTTCTATTTAATTCTTAAGCATTTTTCGGAACATTGTAAATCAACTGCATTCTTTTAAAGGTTACCTAGAGAATTTATGCAAAGTTTATTTTTTTGTTTTTCTTTGTACAAGTAAAATAAATTTACATCGTATTTTGATGTTATTATGATTTTAGTTTTAGTGATAATTTAAAAACAATAAATATTTATCATTAGTACCAATAACGGAAAACTAAGTTAAAAATTTAAAAGAATCGTTTTTGGAATCGGAAAATAGGCACAAATTTTTCCGATTACGATACCGTTTCCGATACTCCAAAAAGTTCCGATTTTTCCGATTCTCGATTCCGATTAATCGTTCCAACACTAGTAGATATATTCAAAAGTATATCGCTCACTCAATAGAAAATTGTATCTCAGCGAATTGATACGCAGGCAAGACTGAAATTGTTGCACTTTTGGCTTCGTATTTCGCTTTGTTGTTATTAATGATGCAGAAAACACCATATCATCCGATAAAATGTTACAACAATGTCTCTTGTTAGTAACCAAGATTGTAGCAACTGAAACATATGAGAGATGAAAACATTGCTATTTTTCCTACTCACAAATTTCCCGACAATTTATTAGAAAATTTCTGACGGGGGCACAAAACTGGGGGTTCATAAATTATTTCTGGGGGGGGGGTCATAAATTATTTCTGGGGGGAGGGGCATATGCCTGCCTCCGAAACCCTGTGTCTCCACCACTGTTTTAAGACTATTTTTGGCACCTTAGCCTGGTTGAAAAATTTTGTTGGGGGTGACATTGTGTCACCCCTCCTGTCCTGTGCTGGTACCCGGGGCGGTCCGCCCTCCTCGCCCCCCTTAGCTACGCCACTGCGTACACGAAAGGTTTATAATATTTCGTCTTTAGAATTCGAAATGTTTGGGAAGTAACAATTCAAAAACAGGCTAATATGATCGTACGCGAAAAGGTTTATGACATTTCAGCTTGAGAATTAAAAAATGATAGGAAAATAGTGATTCAAAAAGCGACTAATAAGTTCGCGAAAAGTTCAATAATATTTCAGCACGACATTTCGAAATGTTACGAAAGTAATAATTAAAACGAACTGACACGAAAAAAAAAAATTTCAGTGTTAGAATTGGAAATGTTAGATACGTAACAATTCCAAAAGTGCTAATCGGAACATACACGAAATTTTCTCCGTGAGAATTTTAAATGTAAGGAAAATATTAGGTTGGTGCAAAAATAATGCCGGAATAATGTCGTTTTTTTGACGTATCTTTAAGGTAAAAAAAAACGACATTAATACGTCATTATTTTTGCACCAACCTAATAACAATTTCAAAACGAGGCTAATATTAACGGACAGGAAAATGTTTATGATATTCCTGAGTGAGGATCCGAAATGTTCGTAAATAATAATTCAAACAGAGGCTAATAAGTACGTAAAAGAAAAAAACTTATAAAATTTCTGCGTGAGAATTCGAAATGTTAGTAAAGTAATAATTCGAAATGTGGGTAATAGGAAATTACACGAAAAGTTTATAATATTTCAGTGTGAAAATTCGAAATGTTAGGAAAATAATAATTCAGAATGAGGCTAATATGTACGCACACGAATATATCAGCGTAAAAACATGTACATTTTAGATACGTAACAATTCGTAACGAGGCTAATAATACTGTACCATTAAATAACGTGCAGATTAGACAAACCTGAGTTCCAGTCGTGGAAAGTGATAATATATCAGCGTAAAAACATTTACATTTTAGATACGTAACAATTCGTAACGAGGCTAATAATACTGTACCATTAAATAACGTGCAGATTAGACAAACCTGAGTTCCAGTCGTGGAAAGTGATAATATATCAGCGTAAAAACATTTACATTTTAGATACGTAACAATTCGTAACGAGGCTAATAATACTGTACCATTAAATAACGTGCAGATTAGACAAACCTGAGTTCCAGTCGTGGAAAGTGATAATATATCAGCGTAAAAACATGTACATTTTAGATACGTAACAATTCGTAACGAGGCTAATAATACTGTACCATTAAATAACGTGCAGATTAGACAAACCTGAGTTCCAGTCGTGGAAAGTGATAATATATCAGCGTAAAAACATTTACATTTTAGATACGTAACAATTCGTAACGAGGCTAATAATACTGTACCATTAAATAACGTGCAGATTAGACAAACCTGAGTTCCAGTCGTGGAAAGTGATAATATATCAGCGTAAAAACATGTACATTTTAGATACGTAACAATTCGTAACGAGGCTAATAATACTGTACTATTAAATAACGTGCAGATTAGACAAACCTGAGTTCCAGTCGTGGAAAGTGATAATATATCAGCGTAAAAACATTTACATTTTAGATACGTAACAATTCGTAACGAGGCTAATAATACTGTACCATTAAATAACGTGCAGATTAGACAAACCTGAGTTCCAGTCGTGGAAAGTGATAATATATCAGCGTAAAAACATGTACATTTTAGATACGTAACAATTCGTAACGAGGCTAATAATACTGTACCATTAAATAACGTGCAGATTAGACAAACCTGAGTTCCAGTCGTGGAAAGTGATAATATATCAGCGTAAAAACATTTACATTTTAGAACCATAGCGATTCAAATATATCTTATATTTTACGAAAATAAAAAAAAAAAACTGTATGTAGATGAAAAGATAGATTTCAAATCGCAGTGTTAGAACGAGTTTGTGTCAAAGTTTTTTCCTATTTCAAACTTTATGTAGTTTAAATAAATCTGTATTGCTACGACGTCACTTGTACAAATCAAGATACCGCTGGTTCAATTCACCGTCCTTGCTTTCTGAACACGTCACAATGTATGGCTGTCCTTCTCACTGCTTCAGCCTTCTTTTATCAGGCCAACACTGCGGTCGACCAACCAATCAGCGTTCCTCGCTTTCATTGTTACCCAGGCAAATAACCTCCTCCAGTTCGACCAATCATGGTTCGATGGTCTTCCCTACGAAGTTTACTTGAGGTTGTCGCACGTTTTTGTTCCTTTGCTGGAACTGATTTACAACCACTGGATGAAGCAGGGGTCTTTACCCCAACGCTTCACCAGGGGTGTGATCAAGTTGCTGCGTAAGGACAAGGGCGGTGGGGATGGGTTAGGGAACTTTCGCCCTTTAACGATGTTAAACACTGACTTAAAGATTTTGGCGAAGATCTTAGCCAACCGTTTGCAGCTTGTCCTGTCTAGTCTGATTGGCCCTGAACAGACTTGTGCTGTGAAGGGGAGGACTATTCAGGATAACCTTCATATGGTACGCGTGATCTTAGATCAAGTCGACAGTGAAGCCGCACTGATCAATTTAGATCAGTCCAAGGTCTTCGATAGGGTTGACCATCGATTTCTGGAGGCTGTCCTTTCGGCTGCCGGTTTCAGAGCCGACTTTCGCTCCTGGATCCGACTTTTGTATGCGACCCCGGTGCGCTGGTGGAAGTGAATGGGGTAAGATCGAAGCCTTTCGTATTGTCTCGCTCCATTCGTCAAGGTTGTCCGCTCTCGCCTCTGCTTTACGTTCTTGCGTTGGAACCATTCCTTCGCAAGTTGAAGGCGAATCCGGTCCTGCGCGGAATTTCCCTGCCTGGGGCTTCCACCTCAGCCAGGTATTCTGCCTATGCTGACGACGTTTCGGTTCTTGTGTCGAGCAGAGCCGAGATTGACGAAGTCAGCAAAGAGATCAGTGGGTATGAGATGGTGACAGGGGCCAAGATCAACCGCGATAAGTCTGTGGGCTTGCGGTTGGGTGCGTGGAAGGGAGTTTCTCTTCCCGGACCTTTCCTCTGGACGGATGGGCCGATCAAGATACTCGGTGTCTGGTTCGGTCCTGATCTCCAGTTGGAAATGAATTGGTCGGAGGTGCAAGGGAAGGCCGAGATCGCGGTTAATCTGTGGTCTCGGAGGAGACTTTCCCTGAAGGGAAGGGCGGAGGTATGTGTTTCACACATATATCCGATCCTCCTTTACCGACTTTCTGTGCTTCCGCTCCCGTATGCCAGACTAATGTCATTAGTCCGGACCTTGTTCTCTTTCTTGTGGAGAGACAAGGCCCCTATGGTAACTCGCGAGATCTGTTGCCTTCATCCCTCTGAGGGCGGTCTGGGTATGCCTAGCATTGAGATTCGTCAATATATGCTTCGCATTACCTTTCTAGACCGAATGTGTCGCGGATTGGATGAGGTGGGCACCTTTTGGAAAGAAGATGTCCGAAAACATTTCCCATCCCTGAGAAGTGTGCACTCGTGCGAGGAGGAGGCCGGCCGTAGACCTCGTGCCGAGTGCGCCTTCTACCGCGAATGTCGTAGTGCTTTGAAGCTCCTCTTACGGACGACGGATGGCCTCTCCGATGCCCAGGCGTTGTCTCGTAAGGCATTGTATCAATTGTTAGTTAGGGGGTCCGTTCAAGATGATCTGATCGACGAGCTCGGTCTTACGAAGCAGGAGGCTCGCTCGATATGGCCTTGGGCGCCTGGGTTGAAATGTCTCAATAACGATGAGGCATCACTCACCTGGCTGATGATTCGTGGGGCCCTCTGGGTCGGCAAGAGACTCTGTTCAGCAGGTTTGGAGAAATATCCAAACTGTCGTCGCTGCACTGGGGAAGTCGAGACCATTGGTCACGTTTTTTTTCAGTGCAAGACGGTAGTGCCGTTGTGCAAGTTTGTTGAAGGCCTCATGGTTCGCATGCTGCAGGGAAAGTTCTTTGTCCTGGAAGCCAGTCCTGTTTGTAGCAATGCGGTGCCGCAATTGACGAAGGCTGAACACTATGTGTTCTGTTGCTTACTAGGGATTATGAGAGTCGTGATTTGGACGACGCGTCAGAAGGGATTCCATGAGGGCGAGAAGTTCACCTCTTCCCAACTGATCTTGTACTTTAAGCATCAGCTTAAAGTCAAGATTAGGACGGAAAGGCGGCGGCTCACCTCATCGGAATTTGGCAAAAGGTGGGTGAATCTTGCGCGAATGTGTAGAGTGAAAGGGGCTGACCTAGAGTGGCACTTGGATGTCGGTTAGGTACAGGATTTGTCCTAACAGGGTTGAACATAGGCAACCCACCCAGATTTTAGGTTAGACTAGGTTTTCGATTTTTGAATCTTTAGTTTTCCCTTTTTTCTAGTAAACTTAGCTAGGGTATGCATGCGCATTGGTCCCTTTTATTTCTGTCCCTATTTTCCTTTTGTTTTAATTCCCCATCCCCTCCCTCGTTAGGTGGTCAGTGACTTCAGTTCTCGGGTGGATGCGGGTCGCCTTTCGTTTCGTGTGTGTGGTTTTTCGTATTTGTTGTTGTGTATGAATGTGTGTGTGTCTGTGTGAATGCTTGGAGGAATGAATGTTTTTTCTTATTTTTCTTAGCCCCGCATTGATTTCGTCTAGTTAACTGATTTTGCTGCCACATTTATGGTTTGTGGGGGGTTTTATTACTAACACAGTTTTGTTTAGTTTTTTATTGTAAATACTTAAGTCATATTGTATATACTCATTTGGGGATCTTTTAAAAGTTGTTGTTTTATTGACCCTCCCCCAACAGACAATTTTTGTACATAAGGGGACTAGTTAGGACTTCATAGAGAATTTGAGGCATTATGGTGCACATAGTAAGAAAGGTAGGAGTGAATGTGTTGTTATGGTGATTGGAATATTGTTAGTTTGTTTGGGTCCGTGTCTGGGACTAGCTAAGTTTAGATTTAAGACAGATGAAGACCGTCATTCCCCATCCCCCTTTTAGGCCTTGTGCCACATTTTATACATTTTTGTATAAATAAATATCGTTCGACCAATCAGCACACGACTTGCTATTGGTGAAAGCATGCCAAACTGTACAAAAACCCTCGTTACCACACATACTGCTAGACGGGAGAGTAATACCATTACCACGGGGCAAACTTGCTGATTTCACGTGCCGCCCGTTAAGGTAAGACCCTTATTTTCCTAGGCACCAGAGGCTAGCCATTCTGGCTCGCTTGCTTCTACCGGGCTGTTCACCACAAATTAATAGCTGAACTAAATTAAATACGAAAAGCATTTATCCATCAAAATATTACCATCTTTTCATATTGTCCGTTACTATCGTTATACCAGAACTTCAATTAGACGCCGATAACATTTGGATTGTTTAGAGGTAAAAAAAGTCCCTTCAACCTCATCCATATTGTGAACCACCGTCCATTCAGAAAATGAGAAATGTCTCGGAAAAGGTGGTAATCTACTGGTGCAATGTCTGGACTGCATGCACGTTGAGGCAGCAGTTTCAGCTTCTCAGGATCCTTAAATTAGCGCTTAGATACATTGAAAGTGTTTTCTGGGACATTGTCATGCTATAGGAGTGTGTGTTTGAATTAATAAATTCTGGGTAGCCGGATTACAAAGCACCATATACAAGCTGCATTTTTTTAACATAAAGGTCAGCGTTCATATCATGACCATCTCGGAAACATCTAAAGTGTAACATCACCTGTAACAAAACATTCTGAAGCTTGTCTCGAATAAAACCACCAATTTCCCTTATTAGGATTACGAAAAGGAATCCATTTTTATACCTAATTACGATTCGACCCCCCAAAACGAGTCGTTTGAGGACTTACCAGTAGATGTTTGCAAATGTTCACACCTCGTTGAACCTGGTCATTGATCAATACACGGTGAAATCCACGACTGAGCCTGTTCCCAAGGCCGAGCTTATGGAAGTGTCGATTGATAGTGCATTGTGAAGGACAATGTACAAGGGCTTTTGCTTGGCTGTTGTTAAAACATTACAAGTAAGACCTCATCTTTTACAACAGAAGGTCTACCTAACCTTCGTCTGTCTTCGAGGCTGGTGTCACCTTTCTTGAAATGTTTGAACCAGTTTTGTGCCAGACGTTCGTTGAGAGCTCCTGGACTTTCCATATTTTCTTTTGCCGCTGCCTTGACACTCAGTCCTTTTCCGCAGGGAGCGTAAAAATGGCTCTAATTGCAATCTTTTCACCACTCATTATCAAAACTTTAAAATCATCATCATCATCATCATCATCATCATCATCATCATCATCATCATCATCATCATCATCCTTTGACCTCCCTATGTTTGGTCGAAACTCCATTGACAATCCCTTGCCACACAGTTTGTTCCTGCATTGCTGTCCCCAGATCCCTAATGTCCAATCCTGTGTCCCGAGCTATGGTGTCTGCGAAATTCAATTTTCGTGAGAAGATATTTCCAGAAGTAAAGATGAGACGATTTCCCTGTCCTCACAGTGGCAGCTGCCGGTAAACTGTAATCGTTTTTGTCCGAGAGATTGGTCACAGAACTCCGTAAATAGCGTTGCATACACGGACATATAAATTACCTAGTGCTTTAGCACTAATTAAATGCCTGTAGGTGGGCGTAAAAAAAATCTGCATAATTGACTGAGGCACATATAAAAGCCGGCAGATTCCCACCCCTTTGGGAGAAACAAGGAGAAAAACGTTTCAGCTTGTCAGCTGTGAGGTTCAAGGACAAAGACGTGGCAGGGAAGCAATTGAAACATGTTATTACGGATATATTATGAAAATATGAAAATAAAGAATTAACAATTCAAAAACGATAGGATAACAAGCTGTATCAAATTAATGATATAACATGACGACGAATATAATCAGTGAAAATATAAAAACTCTTTTGAGTCAACCTGGTATTGTTGACGTGCAAAACCCATTATTCATCACCTGTAACAATGCAACGAAACGTAAACAATTCCTAATTGAAAGACTAATTTAGAGGTTGGAACCTTGTAACTATGTGTTCGGTTCTGAGATGAAAGGTCATGAAGGACACAAATTACCACTGTGCAAGTTTTCCTAATTCGACAGAGAGGTTCCTGAATATGATATATTAAGTTTAAAATGTCTTCTTTTGACGTTTGATCCAATCCAGTAGTCTCTTTCAGAAGTTTATCATGAGTCATCTTCCACAGTGTGGTTTGTCAAATATTTCACAATCGTCATACATTTTAAAGCGCAGAAGACAGATAAATTTACTGCATTTGGATTTACTGCGAGAATGTTGTTCCATGAATCTATAGAATTCCTTTTCAAATTGATACAGAAAGCAATAGCCAATATATTGTTTTTTAAATTATAATCGCCCATGGTACTGAACTTTGAAATTCACTCTAAACGAGAGACAAGATACTGCATTACTTCAACCAACGCTTTTATCCACTGGGCCATGTGTCCTATATAGAAGGCCGGGGCGTACAATGGTCAAAACGTGAATATAACAATAATAATGTAAATAGTGCAAATAAGCACTGATTTGTTTTTATTTTTGTTGATGTGCCAAACCCATTATTCATTAACTGTAACAATGCAACGAAACGTTAACCATTTTTTATTAAAATACTAATTTAGACGATGGAACATTGTAAATATGTGTTCGGTTCTGAGGTGAAAGGTCATAAAGAACACAAACTACAACTTTGCAGGTTTTCTCAATTCGACAGCGAGATTTATAAATATGATATATTAAGTTTAAAATGTTTTGTTTTGACGTTCGATCCAATCCAGTAGTCCCTTTCAAAAGATCTTCATGAGTGTGGTTTGTCAAATATGTCACAATCTTCATACATTTTAAACCGCAGAAGACAGATAAATTTACTGCATTTGGATTTACTGCGAGAATGTTACATGAATCTGTAGCAATAATTTCGAAACTGATACAGTAAGCAATAGCCAATTGCAAATTCCACGGACTGTCTTATAATTTGACCATGATCTTGCATCAATATCTCAATGTATCAAAGATGCAGAATCCTTGCTGTAATTACTCGAGCTTTCGTGAACCCGGAAGGTCTCTGTTGCAGTGTAAGACAGAATATACCACAACATTCCCTGAACCATTACCGCTGAAGTGACTCAATAATACATCCATCAAAAAAAGTTGGGAACTTCAAATATCTTGGATCTCATATAATAGATTCCCCAAAATGACTTCAACATCCACAAAGCTCTTGTATGAGATGAGTGCAACAAACTTCACAAGATTTGGCGCTAGAACCTTCCATCCTCTTTAAAAGCCCAAACATTTCGAAGATTGATTGAACCAGCCCTACTATATGTATCAGAAAGTTGGACATTGTTTGTCTTGAAAGACGAGTGGATGGAACATGCAAATCTATTTAGAAAAGTCCAGATCATCAGTTGGAGATCCCATGCAATGTTTAACACAATTTACGGAGAACTGAGACCAATCTGTCTTAAGCTCAAGCAAAAGCGATTCCAGTTTGCTGGCTACTGCCACCGAGTGAACCAGGAGGTCGTCTCATCCTTACTTTTATGGCAGCCTTCTGGAGGTGTCTTCTCACTAATTTTGACTTTCCCAGACACCGTGGCTCCGGACACAGGGTTGGACATTGGAGATCTAAGAACGAAAATTCAGTATCGAAAAGGACCGAAAAGGACCGAGCTATGTCGAAAGAGATTGTTAATGGAGTTTCGGCAGCCCACAGGGAGGTCGAAGGATGATGATGATGATGATGATTCCCAAGCGGTCACCCATCTAAGTACTGACTGGACTTGACGTTACTTAATTTCGGTAATTTTAATCGAAACGCTGTCTCAACGTATTATAGTTGTAGTCCCTCACCCGAAGCAAAACAAAGAAAAAAATACATTAAAAATAACTCACTTCAAAGATTGACTCTTAAAAAATGTAACCGATCACACAATATTTACTCTTAGAGGAAACTTTCAAAATCTGAATGATCTGTTGAGAACAAATTCGCCCCTGAACTTCAAATGACTTTTTTTTATCTTATCTTCGTGGATTTTTTACCGAGCTCCCAAAAAGCTGAAAAGTCAAAGTAATAGACCTTGGTTTCTTGCAAAAAAGTACAGGCCCATTACGATTATAAAAATGAGTGTTGACGATCCCATCAAGTTAGTTTACCTTGGTATAAATTTCTCTTAGTGTACAGAAAAAGAATTTATTTTCAACAAATGGATAATCCAGAAACGTTTTCGTAGACTTCATCTGCCGTTGTTCTCGAAGTAAAAAACGAGGAAAATCAAAAGAATGTCAATCCCAGGTGTTTTTTAAAAAGTCTTGCTCATAAAGGCGTAGCTTTTACAAGGTTACGAACTGCCAACTTTCGATATCTTTTCTTAAAGTAAAAATCAATAACGGTTATCGTATTGCATTTCTTGATGTCTCCAACCGGAACAGAAAACAAAGATAGAGGATCTTTATCTATTTTTACAAAAATCTAGAGAGCCACTCAAGATAGTGGAAACACTAATGATGAGTGTGGTATGTGAAATGAGTGGAAGATACGTCTGTAGAAAGTGACAAATAGGAGGATTGATAAATATTTATCATTTATTTGAAATAGGTTAATATTAAAGTATAATCTTTCTTGATTTAAAATGGGGCAAGATTAAAATATACGGAGAAGCATAATCATGGGGGTCTGATCCACAAATTAGTATTTCAGGAGGGGGCTATCAGAATGTTATTTCCTTCTGTCATTTTGAATACAGAGGAAATAAGAATGATTCGAATGCGTGGAAATAGCAAGGTGTGTCATGTAAATGTCTGATTAAAATATACGGAGAAGTATAATCGTGAGAATCTGTTCCACAAATTAGTATTTCAGGAGGGGGCCATAAGAATGTAATTTCTTTCTGTCATTTTGAATATGGTGGAAATAAAGATGATTCGAGCCCGTGGAAAAAGCAATGCGAATCGTAGGTGTACAGAGGTGAATCTAAATAATGGTGTTCTTTTGAAACTATTGAGTGATGTTCTTCTGACACGATAGATTTACTAACAAATGCTTGCAAAAAAACTTTTGATATAAAAAAATAATTTTTCTGGCAGATAGCAAAAGGCGCCAGAAGCAGAGTTCTCTGCGCGAAAAATACGAAGCTTAGTTAGAATAAAGGATATAAGAAAACTTAATTGAACAAAACGTTAATTCAGTTAGTTATGTGCCATGCAAGATGAAGCAGATTCTTTTGGAAGAAGATTCATACCTTTCCCAAGGATATTAGCACGTAAGTGAATGTAACATATTCAACTGGAATTCGAACTCAGCTCTCCGATTCCTCACTCTGAGCTGCTATCCATTATTCCACCGTGTCTCTAAACGTTAATTACTTTTTTGATAATGTCGAATGCAAAAAAATATTTTTTATTTATTCGCAATAAACAGTCAAAATTTACTTCAGTTACTCAAAGATACATTACAACCTGCAGGGACTGCCATAGCAAAAAGAAAGCACATTCTGTTTTTGTGGTCATTGATTGCAATTATTATTATTATTATTACTATTATTATTATTATTATTATTAGTAGTAGTAGTAGTAGTAGTAGTAGTAGTAGTAGTTGTTGTTGTTGTTGTAGTATTCCTTCTTCCTGTCCAATTGTACTTGTTCCAACTGAAATTAAGTTGTACGTTTTCTAGAAATGGTCTTGGGTTGAAAAATAGAGATTGCTGCATTAAAATGTATCAGTATATCCGGGTAACTTGCACAGATCTTGCTAGAATATATAAATGCGCGTGCGTGTGCGTGTTCTCTGTTACAGCTATGACCGCTGTATAAAAGTTATTAGCTAAGAGATATTGGTATTGTAACAATCTAATCAACAGGCAACATGAAAGATAACTGATGGTATCCAATTTTACTAAAGGTAACCTTTGAAAAAAAGTGACCACATCTTTTCTCTACTGCAAGCAATATATCTACTCTTACCCTCTTCATAGTGACAATAGAAGTCCTGCAAACTGTAATGTATCTTTGAAGATCTTAAAAAAAATATATCAAAATACAAGAATCTTGGAGTAGTAATCTCAAAAATGTCAAACGTGAGGGCATCAATAATTCCAGTTACATTTGGAGCCCCTGGTTTGATTAGAAAACGTTCCGATAGAATCAATGATGAGGTCATGGTAGCCCAGAAATTTGTACTCTTAAGTAAAGATCATAGCTTACTATGGGCTTTATATATGTAAAATGTGTGATCTTAGTTTGCATTTATTTTATTTTTTATAGAAATGTATAGTGGAAAAAGTCTTGATGCCATTTCTGCCCTTAGGTCTCTGATTGGGTCCAAAAGGAAATGAGTATACACCAGAAATCAAAGGAAATAATAATATTATCATTATTGATAATAATAATAATAATAATAATAATAATATATATATATATATATATATATATATATATATATATATATATATATATATATATATATATATATATATTATGCAGTGTTACATTAGAAAATGCATATACCCACTACAAAACTGTACATCTTGTTTGAACGTTTAAATTTTTTTTAACGTTTCATCAGTGGGAATGTTAGCATCGTGATTTCCCACCTGATGAAACGTGAAAATAATTGTTAATGTTGAAACAATATGTACAGTTTTGTAGTGGCTATAAGGTTATTCTAATGTAACGCTGCATAATAAATAAATATTTATTGCTCCACTTCTAAGAAGAAGAAAAAGATCCGAAAAGAATATTATAGGAGAGTGCGTCTGATACTAGAAAGCGAACTTAATGGGGCCAAGAAAATGAAAGCTATCAACATCTTAGCTATACCCGTAGTAACATGCCACTTCAACATTATGAAATGGAAGTTGAATGACATTAAAATATTGGGCGCCAAGACCAGAAAAATGCTTACCCCAATGAGGATACACCACCCAAAATCAGATGTTGATAGGCTGCATGTACCAAGAGTTTTAGGAGGCCGAAGTCTAATCCAACTTGAATTAACTCTAAAAACTACAATAATCGGATTGGAAGCATAACTCCCCAAAACCCTTGACCCTTTCCTACACATAAGAAAATACTAAATCTACCCCTTTAACATAGAAGTTGGACTCTTCAAGAGACAGTTTAATATAGCTGAAATCATACCAACAAAAAAAAAAGAAGCGAATAGCATCTACACAAAACGAGTAAAACAGAAAGCAAAAAAAAAAAAAAAAAAAAAATTAGAGGCCAAGGCATTGCACGGAAAATACCGAAGTAGAACAATAGAAGCAGATGTGGACCAACAGAAAACACATCAGTGGCTAAGGAACACCGGGTTGATAGTAAAGACAGAAGGTCTAATTATCGCAGCTCAGTCCTAAAGCATCGCAATCCTATCACTCTCACATAATCAAGGATCGAACTAACCCGAAATGCAGGATCTGCGGAAAATATGATGAAATCGTTGAACATATCATCCTAGGATACCCGGCACCAGTAAAAAAGAATATACCCAGAGACATAGCAAGATGTGCACTAGAAAATATGAAAGAGATGGTATGAGCGCCAACCAGACACAGTTATGAAAAATATGGTGTAACTATCCTCTGGGACATGTCACTTCAAACTGACAGTGAAATAAATTCCAACAGAATAATATTATCATAAAAGGCAAGAAATTCAGGAAGTTTATGCCTATTGGTCATAGCAGTAGCATCTGAGAGAGACACCTCCATGATCGAGAAATTGTCCAAATACAAGGACATGTATATCGAGATTAACAGGATGTAGGGAATGAAGACTGAGACTGTACCAATAGTAATCGGAGCACTGGGCCTCGTGAGAAAAGGAATGGATAATTTTACTAACAGTGTTCAAGGTAACATCAACGTACAAGTTTCCCAGAAGATCACCCTTCTAGGAGTATCCCATATACTAAGAAAAGTGATATCAGTTAAATGATAATTCTCCCATAGGGCCCAAGGACCATAGTTTGAACTCGGCTCTACAGGATACAAAGCAGAAAATATAAGATGCGCAAATAATAATAATAATAATAATAATAATAATAATAATAAAAGAAACAAAAATGTTCAAAATAGAGTTTCAAATGGATGTAGAAATACAAGTAAAGCACAATAGACCGGCTGAAGCTGCAAAATTCTTAAAAAAGAAAGCAAAGACAAATGCAACCGACCAGATACAGAAACAATGGCAAGATAAACCGCTTCTTAGCCAATAATCTGCTCGTACCAAACAAGCTGACGTAGAGAAAACCCGTACCCATCAGTGGCTACGCAGTGCAGGGTTGAATGCTGAAACTGAAGGTTTTATCCTTGCTGCACAGGACCAATGCTTGTTAACTAGAAATTATCAAGCACATATAATAAAATATTGTGTTAGCCCAAAATGCAGATTCTGTGATAAATATCCAGAAACAATTGATCTTGTATCAGGTTGCACAATATTGGCACCCACTGAATATAAAACCCGGCATGACAGAGTATGAACACCACCCAGACCCGGTTACGGAGATAGGACCTGTTACAATTCTATGCGACTACACAATACACACTGACAGAACAATCAAAGCCAACCGCACAGATATTGTTATTAGAGACCTCAAACAAAAATTGCCCCATTATTGATATGGAAGTCTTTGCAGACTGTAATGTACCTTTGAAGATATTCAAAAAGCTGTCAAAATACATGGACCTTGAGATAGAAATATCAAAAATGTGGCATATGGGAACATCAACAATCCCTGTTGTAGCCCTAAGACTGGTTGGAAACGATTCCAGTAGACTAATTGAAGGGATTCCTGGAAGCCCATGCCTCAAAGAGATACAAAAAATTGTTCCACAAGTACATCCCACACGTTACGAAGGGCTTTATCTATATAATGTTTTATTTTTTTTGTCAGTGGAAAGTGTCATGATGCCATTTCTAACCTTAGGTACCTGGTCGGAACACGGAAATAAATGTGTAAACGCCAGAAATCAAAGGAAATAATAATAATAATAATAATAATAATAATATTAATAATAATAATAATAATAATAATAATAATAATAATGTACCAAATCCAGAAACGATGTCAACATAAGCCTTGGTCAGTATTCTGCCCGTTCGAAACAATCTGATGTAGACAAACCCGTATTCATCCATGGTTACGTAGTGCAGGGTTAAAAGCTGAAAATGCAGATTTGATTCTTGCTGCACAGGAACAATGCTTGTTGACTAGATATTACCAAGCACACATACTGAAAAATTATGTTAAATCGAAATACAGATTCTATGGTAATTATCCATAAGCAGTTGACCATCTTGTATCAGGTTGCACGCTACTGTCGCCCACTGAATATAAAACCCGGCATGACAGAGTAGCCAATATCTGCCCTGGAATATCTGCAACCATTATGAAAAGAAAAATGCAAAAAATTGGTACGAACACCACCAACACCCGGTAACCTGTAACAATTTTATGCGATTTTGCAATACACACAGACAGAACAAACTAATTTAATCGTCCAGTGGTCGCGATCAATGGCCACGAAAAGAGACTGTGCTTTCTTATTGACCTGAGTCTTTGCACATTGTTATGAATCTTTGAAAATCTTCAAAAGACTATCAAAATACGAAGAACTTGAAATCGAAATCTTAACAATGTAACACATGCGGACATCGCCAATTTCAGTTGGGGTTGGAGCCCTCGGAAAGATTGAAAAACTTTCCAAAAATCTCATTGAAGGAATTTTTGGTAGCCGAAGCTTTAACGAAATACAAAAAATTGTACTCACAATTAGAGCCCATACCCACGAAGAGCTTTATGTTTGTTAATGTGTCTTAGTTTGTTCTTTTTTTTTTGCAAAAAATGATCAGTGGAAATGTCATGATGTTATTTCTGACCTTAGGTCTCTGGTTCGGACCCAGAGAGAAATTAGCATACACCAAAAATCAAGGAAAATAGACAAGTAACTTCACGTCTTTGCCACATGTTATCGTCAAAATGTTTATGTCATTATTAAGAGGAAAGAGCGAAGTATTTTTTTAATTATATATATATATATATATTTTACTCTTTTGTAACACGTTAGAAATTTTGGTCAAAAACTTGTTTCTTTATGTGTCAACTGTGTAACTAAGCTGTGGTGGACGTTTGCGCGCCTGTTTTCAGGTAAAATAACGCATTAATTTGGAAAGTCTTGCAAAAATCAAATAATTTTCGGATTTTAATGAAAATTTCAAGACTTATTGATAAATAAATTAATTTATTTTTGAAATTATTATTTTTGGAAAATCTTGGTAAAATTATTTGTATTACATCTGTTATCCCCCGCTTAATTTCATGGAATTTTCTAGAATTTAAAATCGTCAACGAAATGTCTTTTGTTAATTAAAAGCAGGACTCCTTGGAGAATGGATATCATCAATATTTTTTTCAAAATCTTACCAAATTCTCTAAAATCTGCTGCAAATCGTAAACTAAAAATTGCAATAAAACTGTCTAATTATTTAATTAAATACGTTTTAATTGCTTTTATAAATAATCTATATTAAGGACATTATAGTCCGAAGAAAAAAAAATTGATGAATAATGATTTTTTTTACAAGAATTGTTTGTGCTTTTCTTTTAAATTTATAAATTTACAAAAATGTTTTAACAAATTCTTCCAAACATCGTTAAAGTTAACGCATTAAGTGAAGAATATGTTTACTAAATCAAAATTGAAAAGCTTAATACAAATACAAAAAGAAACTTATGAAATAATTAAAAGAAACATTTTTATGTGTCTAAGTGTTTTCGTTTTTTTTCGTTTTTTTTTTAAGTACGGTGTTTTATGTGTCATTATCTTTAAAAGGTCACGTTTTTCAAGGGTCGTCCCTCCCTTACGGATAAACATTTTCAACTGTGGGCAATTGTTTCATTTAACTTCCGAGTACGACTGAAGAGGCAACTGAAAAGAAAAACGAACCTTTTCAGAGAGACAAAATATTCCGAAAAGTCTTATCACTGTTATGTATGGTAATAGTTTTTTCATATAAAATTATTTGAGGTATTTAGAACATGCTTAAATAAAATAAGTGTACAATTACTTAAGAAGTGATAATATTTTGATATGAGACGTTCAGATTTCATGAACCTATTCACGTCCAAAAGCCAAAAGCTACTTCGCTGACAATCTAGAATGCAGTCTGTCTGTCTCTCTCTCTCTGTCTCTCTCTCTCTCTGCGAACTACGATCAAATCGAAAGTGGGGATTGAATGTAACAAAGAAAGAGATACAGCTGCCCGGCCCGTTTAGGATCAAAGTGTAGTATCTGTGCTTTGTGATCATCCGGGCTGGCTTCTGTCGAACTCTCTAATGCAGAGAGGAACTCGGAGGAAGCTTTGCCGAAGGGCAAGGTTTCCTTCGGGGAGGTAGACAGGACCTGAACCCGTCAAGGCGGGTTCAAAGGTCATATTTTTGGCCGAGCCTACGGGCTCGCGGGCTACCCACATTAAACCGGCCTTGTGCCACATTTAATCCTCGTGGGTGGATTAATAAATACCAAGAAAGGGATACACAACTGCAAAGAAAGAAAAAATGAGAGCGAGAGAGAGGTCGGGTAGAAAAGTATAGAGATGGGGAGATAAATATATGTCAGACAAAACATGGCCAAGGTTTATATTTTATTTCAGCTGGAATAAAACTTCACTTAAAGTTACTTATCTTCGCGGTGTGAAGGATTGTGGGATCGACTGGCTAACAAACAGGACCAATGCTTGTTAACTAGATATATTGTATAGGCACCTCCACACATTTTGACGCATTAGGGGAAGACTATGTTTACTAAATCAAAATTGAAAAGCTTAATACAAATTCAACAAAAACTTATGAAATAATTAAAAAACATTTTTATGTCTAAATGTTTTTTTTTCTACAATGCAATCTCTCTCCCTCTCTCTCTCTCCCACCCCTCTCTCCCTCTCCCTCTCTCTCTCTTCCTCTCTATCTCCCTCTCCCCCTCTTCCTCTCTCTCTCTCTCGCTGCGAACTACGTTCAAATCCAGCGATGATGTTCTAATTTCACAGCAAATTTGACCCTCAAGAACACCCAAGGTGTGTCACAAAAGCGCGCACCCTAAAACTATACGCGCGTGGGTGCATGCGCACGGGCAGTTACAAAGACGCACACACAGACCTAATGAGGATAAAAACATTTACGTTATTAAGAGGAAAGACCAAAATATTTTTTAATTATTTCTATTTTTTTTTACACCTTTCTAACACGTTCGAAATCTGCTCTGAACCGTAAAAAAAATATTCTGCACTAGCAGTAGAGCCCGGCGTTGCCCGGGGATGTAACAGTAAGAGATAGATCAAGTATCGACCATCATAAAGACTGAAAAATAAAACTGACAAAGATTATCGTTTAAGGTTGATGGATACACATGTCTTAATTAGTTTTTTTTTTTTTTTTTTTTACGAATTGGTCAAACTCAAACACAAACAAAAACATTGTTGTCAATCGTTATGAGTCTATCGATTGAATAGAATTTTATTATAAACAATTGTCTTGTAAATGGAATTTTTAAAGCATTCTGAATGTAAAAATAAAGAAAAAAGTGTGAAAGACAATAAGAAACACTACCTGCCAAAAAAAAATGAAGTTTTGTTGAAATATAGGAAATCCGATCCCATATATAAACGAACACACACACACACACACACACACACTCTCACAAACAACCTGGGTTTTATAAGTATAACTCGATATGAGTTGTCCCCCTTTAATTAATGCCTCTTAATCATGTTTTCAAATTGATTTTGTGCAAAAACAATTGTGTTTTTCCAATTTCTGGTGCTGTCAGAACCACCACAAGGTAATTTTACGTAGTCCTGTGAAGTTTTGTTGAAATCGGTTGAAAAATGTAGGAAATCCGATCCAATGTATAAACGTACAGACACACACACAGACACACACACACACACACACACACACACACAACCTGGGTTTTATAATAAGTAAGATTACTTAGAGGCGGTTAGGTAGGATTGTTAAGTATAAGCAACATTAACGAATCAAAAATTGAAAGGATCATTAAAAGTCGTTTGTGCCGATTCTTATATATATATATATATATATATATATATATATATATATATATATATATATATATATATATATATATATATATATATTATGTATATGTAACGTGCTCCTGTTTGAAAGTAGGGTGACCATACATGACATAATCAGAAAACATGAGCGATGATTAGAATGAATTTAAATTCAACATTCCTAAAATTACATTACGGAGAAATTTCTCCAACATTTTTAATAGTACTAAGTAGTTAAAAATTATATAAAAAGCGTTCATCCATCATTTTCTTAAATTATGTTTTAACAGATAAGATCTCATTGGAAAAATGATAAAAGTGTCAACACCTCGTCAAGTTGATTTACAAAGTGTTGACAAGCACTCAAAATCAGGCTACTGGTTGTTTTAAAAATCCATTTCTCTATTATTGTAAACTTAAAGTAAATAATATTTGTTTTCAAATCAGATTAATTATACTTCAAATTAGCTAATATTCCTCAAATATAATTACAGAAAAGCATATTTTATTTTTATTTTTTTAAACCGAGAATTAAATTAAATTTTGTATATAAATGTGTCAACAAAAGCTGATTTTTAACGAGAGATTAAAAATGGTGACATTCTAATCAATATAACTTCTATGTGAAATACACCAGAGTATTTTGCTTATTTGAAATAGTAAATGTAATCATTTAGCTTTCAATTAAAGCTAAAAAAAAAAGAAAAATAAATTATCAGGAATGATTTTTCATTTTTAAAATTTCATTTTAAATCAAAGTATCGAAATAGAGGAGGTACCTCTACAATACACATTACCTATAATACATCGTTAGGTCTGTAACAGATTCGCGAAAATAAGATTACAAAAAAGGTTTTAATTTCAATATGTCATTTACTGTTCAAACAGGAATTTGTACTCATCCGGTCACGAAAGATGATTTATCCCCTCACAACAAACAACTGCCATAATCTAAGATTCTCCCCACTTTCAATACCTCCCTGTGTTGCACTCTCTTTTTGTCTCTCAATTTTCCTCTCTCCCTTTTCTGTTTTACACTATATACCCCTCTCTCTTTCTGTGCGCTTCTCGGCCAAACGTGGGAAACCTATTATTTATGTATAGATTTTTATTTTTTATTTCCCGCATAAATTCTTTATAATAGTCATTTTTAGTTTTATTCCTTTTTTGTATAAATATTGTAGTTTACATGTTTGATCCGGATACACATAGCAATGGATTTTATATTTAGATATAAAATCAGCTTCTCTCTCTCTCTCTCTTTCTCTTTCTCTATCTATCTATCTATCTATCTATCTATCTATCTATCTATTATTATTATTATTATTATTATTATTATTATTAATTTATTAATTTAAAAATATGGTCCCATCGCTACACAGTAATTTGTATGTTTAAAAAAGAATCTGAAACTTTAAATTCAATTATAGAATTAAATTAAAATCCCTAGTACTGTTTCATTTTCAAGCGATTTTTGGAATAACTTATTTTGAAATTTACTGAATTTCTAAGCACATACATTCTTGATATTAGTTGTTAAGCTTAGGGGAAATTGATTCATTTTGATAAGGAGTGGTAAGTTATCCATTTTCATAGGCAACCTACGTATCAAAATATGAGTTACTTTCAAAATCAGGTTAAGGTAGGGTAGGGGTGCCTATTCAACAAATGATGGCATCCGTTTTACGCATGTCGTTTGGATTTCTTTTTCAGTGACAAATATATATATATATATATATATATATATATATATATATATATATATATATATATATATATTTAAGTTGATTTTTGTGTGTAACAATTTAGGGGTAATGTTCAAAATTTTGACATGAAGCACACAGAAGTCATGAACCTATTCACGACTATACGCAAAAAGCTACCGCGCTGATAAGATACAAAGCAACCCCCTTCTTTTCCTCTCTCTGCGAACTACACTCTAGAAATCTGTTTCTTTTCGTGGCTGCTTTCAGTGACTGAAAGCAGCCACGAAAAGAAACAGATACACAACTGCAAAGAAAGAAAGAATAAAAGAAAGAAAGAGAGAGGGGGATAGAAAGGGATAGAAAGAGGAGTTTTGTCTGACATATATTTATGCCAGACAAAACTTAACTATGGTTTATATTTTATTTCAGTTTGAATTAAACTTAACATAACGTTACTTTTCTTTGAGTTGTCTTGGATTGTGGAATCGACTGTCAAAGTGATGATCTAATTTCTCATAAATTTTACTCTCAAAAACACCCAAGGTGCGTTAGAAAAACGTGCGTACATAAGAGATGCGTACGTTCACACGCACACAATGAGGAAAAAATAGGGATTTAATTCCTGAGGTGTTTATAAATTGTATACCATTCAATGATTAACGTTAGCAACGAACTGTGATAAATAATAAAAATGTACTAAGATTAAACGAAAATTACTTAATTCCATCTTGGCGTCAAAATTGACGCCACACGTACTCGAGTGTATATATATATAATGAAATAAACATGTATATTTGTAAACAAATAGGTCAAGATAAGATTAAAAAGAATACAGATTTTTATTTCAAAAGATAATTTGAAGTTGTTGCGGGAATCAACACTTCCGATACGTGGTGTGGCCGGCATGCCACCGAGTGGCAGATGGTGGCTTACGTGTAGGGTAGCGATGTCTCGGCGTCCGAACCTCCTGAGGATTCAGAATATATATATATATATATATATATATATATATATATATATATATATATATATATATATATATATATGTGTGTGTGTGTGTATATATATTCGAGGTGTAGGCGTTTTTTTTTTATAAATATATATGGGCTGGTGTAACGACTGTCCCACAAACAATATTTAGCTGACTACTGAAATTATTACGAGACTTTCGGAGTAACACCGCCCATCGCCTTTGAACGGACCCCTTGGCATTGTTACAACGATTCCTGTGACTGGCTGAAAAGGGACTAGTCAGGAGACCCCTTCTTAAAGCTGCTTCTCCGATATGCGCGCCATTATTTGAATCTTACTTCCTCTTTCCCATGTTGACTTTCAACCAGGTGTGGACGTTTTTTTATAAATGTTTATGCATTCCGAGTAGCACGCACAAAAAAAAAAAAAATACTGCTCCCAGAAAGAAAAACACAAAAAAACTTCACCAACATATCTTTGGAACCCGGCTTTGTAGCGCCGACTCTACGTCAAGAAATATTTTCTTAATCCTCAGGAGGTCCTGACGCCGAGACATCGCTACCCTACACGCAAGCCACTATCTGCCACTGGGTGGCATGCCGCTAGCGTTTACTGCTGGTAGTCCACTGTCGGACCGCCGACGAGTTCCTCTTATTAATGTTACCCCTGGCGGACAGATAAGAGGCCCTCCGGTGGCGTGACGGTGACTGCCACCAGAGAACCGCTGGTGTTGCCATCGTCGGGCCACTAAGGGCATGTGTCTAGGGTAGCCACCGACACGGCAACAAGAAAATCACAGGATCCCTCTTAAAAAGACGTTTAGTTTCTCTGACAAGATGTCCGTAAAATAACATTTTTTGCAACATTATTATTGTAAACCTCCCTTCCTTTCTCTTTTCTTCTGTTATACTCATAAAAAATTTGAATCTCAAAGATTTGGTTCGTTCTTTTTTTCTCACGCCGTGTCTCGTCACTTAATTATCCATTTTTTCTTCAGCTGTAATAAGTTATCTTTTCGAACAAAATAAAACGGTTGAAATACCAACAAGATTCATGTGAGTCCGGGTAGCATTAAGTACACAATACATGGAATTTATTACAAACGACAATTAACATCTCTATCTATAAAAGGTAGGATGGATGTGTGTGTGTGTGCGTGTATAGCAAATGCACAGCCGCAATTTTCGACGGATTTGCACCAAAATTTACATGCATATGCTCCAAGTTAGCGGAAAGGCCAAGACCGACTTTACATTTCCCAACTCCCATCGATAGTGGAAATAATCGATTTTTCATGCTTCTACGGCAGTTTTCATGTAGTTTGCGGCCATTTTCTACTGGCCAGAGTGAGAGCCTATAGCTGGCTGCCACGAATAGGCAGGAAGATTCTATTGGCCAGCGTGAGAGCCAACAGATGACTGACACGAATGTTAACTAGCATGCTAGCATGCAAAAAAAATCGATAGCTGCATTCGTCACAAGTGGGGAAAAATTTAAATCTGCATGGCACTTTACTCCAATTGGCTCTTTCGCTTGCTTAAACTCAACGTTGATTCTGATTCCGCAGAACTGGGTTGGGTGTAAAAAGTATTTGTTCTTAACATTCTTTTATCATTCGGTTTTTCCATTTACGAGTCCTTTTTTAAAGCTGATCGTTTTGTGTTCATTTTGTTTAGTTCTTTTCTCGTAACAGATTTAATGTTTAGTATAGAGCTTATAAAAAATTCGCAGTGTAGCAACATCAGCACGGCAAAGGGCACTCCTTTAAAGACAAGGAAGGGCAAAAATATTTTAAGTCAAATGATAGCGATTGCTGTATGAGTCGTACGATTGTTGAATCAAGCACGGGCAACGCCGGGCCATGCTGCTAGTTTGTTATAAACAAAAGAATTATATGTTTACACAATTAATATTAAAATTAGCTGTATGTATGTGCTGGAAAGATCTTTGCAGCACATACATACAGCTAGTTTTATATATATATATATATATATATATGTGTGTGTGTGTGTGTGTTATTTAGAAATACGATTTTGTATAAGTATTTTTATTTCAACTTTCTTCAAACAGACAATTATTTTTATGTTGAAAGCAACTTCAATAACTGCTGCAAACAAATCTATTTTTAAAATATCTCTACTTTCACAAACTCTTCATGAAACTGAATTTAAACAGTAACATAAGTTTGACGCAACGGATCACGGGTGGTCTAGTTGATATTAAAACTAGCTTTAAGAATGTGCTTCAAAGAAGTACCTTTATCTAAGATGGCCCCCACCTGCAATCTCTTTTTTTCTGTCTCTCTACGTCCGTCTACCTATTTCTTTTAAACCTCATTGTCACTTATCTCTTTCTGTTTGCCTGCTTTACCAAGCGTGTAAATATATATTTGTGTTTGTATTTGTGCTTGTTGTGCAGCACAGTGACCTTTCCAGATGGCGCTAGCCGTGGAACGCGTGTGAACAGATTAATAATGCAAGCCATTACCAGAATAAATATGATCCATCGCCTCGTAAACCATATTAAATTCAATATAGAAACGCCGTGAATATGACAGTAAGGATGAGGACAACAGTCGGAACAATGTAAATAATTTCCATACCTCATGTCAGAAATATAAACAAATCGCTAATAATAATAATGGCAAAGAGAAATTGAACAATTAAAACATACGGGATTACCTAGTATATAAGAGTTTATATGAAACATATTAATAGCCTAATGAGAGATTCATATGGCTATACCAATTATTTAACATCTATTGAACAGGAGAAAAACAGCATTTTAGTAATAACATATAACATTTACATTTTAGAAATGAGGCTAATAATAATTTAACCTTTCTAAACAAATCGAAGCTGACAAGGAAAAGATCTAGTCGAGGAGAGAAATAATTTAAGAAACAGGAGAATTCAAAACGAGGCTAATAATAATTTACAGAGGCACGGTGGAGTAATAGTGGCTCGGAATGAAGAATCCGAGAGCCGAGTTCGAATTCCAGTCGAATCCATTACCTTCAATTACGTGCTAATACCCTTCGTGTATAAATTGTCTTAGATGGCAACAGGTTTACTACAAAGAGAGATGGCAACCTACTGTCAAATCTGCCTCGTCAGTCATGTATCGAAAGCGTGTATCACGTATGGCACATACCTGACATGACAGAAGAGAAAGAGTTCAAATTGAGGATAGTAATGATATATCAGCGTAATGTGACTAATAAAAACAAGGGTAATGATAATTTATCGTTTCAAATGGTGCACAGTAGACAAGTAAGAGTTCAAATTGAGGAGAGTAATAATATGTTAGCATAATAAAAATTTATAAATAAAACGTGGCTAATAGTAACTTACACTTTCAAGCAGTATATGGCAGAGGAAAAAGACTTCAAATTAAGGAGCGTCATATGTGATACAATTTTGTCATTTCTATGTTGCCTGTTGGACTGTTACGACGGACTATCGTTTGAACTGCGATTTGGCTACAAGTTTTGCTGTCGTGAGACAGAAAAAATCTATTGGAGACGTTTGTTGCTACTCTAAGCTGGCAGTTTTTTCTCGTTTTTCTTTTCTTTACAACTACAGAACCCACTAAGACTGATTGAAGTCATTCCGGGATTTTCTTCGTGACACCCCTTGAACTGACATCTTAAAACTCCCAATTAAAAATTGCACAACTAAGGTTTCTTCCTGGGTCAAAACAGACATGGACGCTTTCATCACATGCCAGGGGAAACAGCAATCTTCTCCATGGGTCACACCAGCATGCTCGGCCGCCATAGCACTTAGGAAGCACTATTTCCGGTTATACCAGTGTGACAGCTCTTATCCTAACAGATGCCTATTTGCTGTAACAGATGTAAGCGACTCTTTGAAAAAGCTAATCCTCGTTTGATGAGAGAATGAGGTACCGCATAACCTCTAACAACTTTTTCTCTCGTAACCACTGGAGTCTCTGTAATAGAATACTAAATAATTGCAAGGTCTCTTACCTCCTTTCAATAGATTTGAGGTGTTATCATCCTCGTTGATAAAGCTGAATGCTTTGCCGATAAATTCTCCTCAAAGTCTACTCTTAACTCATCTGGAGTACCCCTGTCTAACTTCTCACTTAGAACTGATCCACTGTTGAGTTATGTGCATATAAAAATTTCCATGATTTCTGCATTCATTTCTAACCTTGATCCCGACAAAGCATGTGGACCTCGTGACATCCCTGTTAAAGTCATCAAGAAGTGTACTCCCGAAGTAACTCCTGTTCTCTTTAAATGGTATAATAAATGCCTCGCTGACTCTTGCTTTCCTGCTTGCTGGAAGTTATTATCTCTTCTTCCAGTTTTTAAGAACTCTGGTTATCCATCTGACCCATCTAACTATCGACCTATTAGCCTTCTGCCTCTTTTGGGGAAATTCCTAGAGGTACTAATCAATGCTGAATTGATTCATCAACTCTCAACGTAGGGCCTTTTCTCAGAGGAGCAATACGGCTTTCGTTTCTCCAGATCAACTGCTGATATACTAGCAATAATCGCGAAAAGAGTTTATCATGCCCCAGATAAAAACGGTGAAATTTGGGTTGTAGCATTGGACATCTCAAAAAATCTTTGACACTACTAGACTGGCGGCGTGATCTCATCAATTTACAGTTGAGCTAGCTATTAGGTTGGTGCAAAAATAATGACGCAATAATATCGTTTTTTGACGTATTTTTTAACGTCAAAAAACGACATTATTACGTCATTATTTTTGCACCAACCTAATAGATATAGCCGTAACTTCTATGCTAATAGTTTCTTTTCTCGCACTTCTTGCTTGTGAAACTCCCTCCCGGCTCCATGATTTCCAACCATTTGAAAAAATTTAAATGCAATTTCAATGGCTATCTACTGTTCTACTGATTACTATTTTCTCTTTCTCCTCATTAGTAATGTTTCAGTTCCTAATTTCTCCACACCTTGTAACCCCTTGAGTGCTAGTGGCGTTACTGACTTGCTTGGGGTGATATCGATTGAAAAAAAGAAGTAATAATTTACAACTTCAAATGGTAGACATCAGACGAGTAAGAATTCAATTTGAGGAGAGTAATAATACATCAGTGTAATAACTTCTAAGTTTTAGAAACGTGAAAATTCTAAACGTGTCTAATAATAATTTAACATTTCAAACAGTATAGATTAAACAAGCAAGCGTTCAAACCGAGGAGAGTAATAATATATTAGTGTAAAAAGGGGAATGCAAAATTAATTTCAACTTTACCCATCGCGACGCGAATGAGTCCGAATTTTTATTGGCGGTAACTTCAAAACTGTATTTTATCAAAATTTCTTTGTTATTTTCGAATTAAACATGTAGGTTTAAACCTAAATTGAACTATTCGGGTAATTAGAAACTGAGCGCGGCGCTTGAAATGCAAATTACCCTTTTGAGGTTCCGAGTTGAAATTAGTTCTATCACCCTAAAAAGTCTACATTTTCGAAACATAATTCAAAACGAGCCTAATAATAATTTATAATGTCAAACGGGACTCGTCAGACGAAAAAGTTCAAATCGGGTAGAGTAATAATATATCAATGTTAAAAATGCCTACATTTTAGAAACTTAACAATTCAAAACGAGGCTAATAGTACTGTACCATGTGAAAAAAAGTGAATATTGGAGAAAAACGCCATTTCAAAACGATTATGTCTTTTTACAAATTGTTGGTGATAGAAACTTAACAGATCTTTTCATCCAATCTCATCCCAATTCAGGGCTGGTGTCAATAAACCCATCGATCAGCCTATTGTGCAGAGGACACTTTATTAAACGTCGTTTCTTATTCGTCCACCAACAACAGTGTGAAAATATGACGACTTTAGACCGTGGAGAATTGACCCCGCGTCGCCTGGTCATACAAAACAGGTCTTCAGCTATTTTCCGCGTACGGTTGAGTTTGTATGTAGAATAAACCAATAGAGACCATAGAGCAAACCATATGCTGTGTTAGTTTGTGTTGTCTTTCTAATGGTGTCGGTTCTGTTCTCATGAAGTCCGCAATAATTATTAATATAACTGAATTCTATCTTGACAGGTTTGTTATGGGGATATCTAGATACAAACGTTTCCGCTTGCCTTTTCCTGGAAGTGGTGCTTGTTCCAGCAAGATAACGTAACTTCTTATTGAGCGTGGATGACGTGAAACAAATTCAATAACTATCAAATAACTTCTAGGTATTCCACTGGTTCGAGCGATCCCCAGGTTTAAACGACATTAAGCAAATATCCTGCACTTAAACAAAGACAGCTCTTTTATCGAGAGTCTTGGAATGTGTCTGAACTGATATTTCCAGGTGACGATTCAAACACATTTTCACGTTCAGTCGAAGCAAAGAGATACACGTTATAATTGTCTGTACTGTTTCTGGCACCTTATTTTTCATCGTGCTATTTACGAAGTTTAAAATAAATGGGGATTGGATGATGGATGACTGTGTATAATCCCATAAATAATGAGACTGCTTTGAAAATCAGAATTTGAAATTTTGACTTTAACTTCCGTTCAAATGGGAAGAGAAAAGAGGGGAGGAAGGTTACTTTGCGCCTTATCTGCAAGTTTAGATGATTTGAGATACGAGAGAGGACCAGCTATGGAGAAGCTTCCGGATAAATATTTTAGAATGAATCGATCGAAAGAACAACTCATGGATTTTGATTGGTTCCCTGTACTCATGACTGCAGTTACATGAATGAAAAACTTAAAAATGGCAAGCGATGAGGGGTGCGTTATCCTAATCATTTATCTCAGTTCGTGCAGATACTCAAACTTTTACGCGAAATCGTACCAGAGAAAGATAAGATGGCAGATGCTTCCTTCTCAGGCCTGCATTTAGTATCTAATCTTTTTTTGTGTGTGCAGGGAAGGTTCAGAGTAGACGGTGGACTGCATTTATAAGATTGATGCGGTCTTCAGATAAACAAAAGGGAAAAACAATAGCAGAGGACACCGACCCACCATGAAGGTCTTCATCGCAATCTGCCTGCTGGCATTGGCTTTCGCCAACGAATCTGTAAGTAATCAGTTATTAACACCTTATTTTCGCGTCATAGACGCACGAAACAATCCATTCTTCTCTCTATCCAGTAGATGCGTTTGAACCTAAAATCGTTTTTTGGTTATTCATTGGTGGATTAAGATCTTATCCATCTATCTATCTATCTATCTATCTATCTATCTATCTATCTATCTATCTATCTATAAATGTTTCCCTTATTCTATTCATATATCTTTCAGTATATCGTATTCTATTCATATCTATCTATCTATCTATCTATCTATCTATCTATCTATCTGCCATATTTTCTTCTATTCCTTTCTATCTATATCTATCTGATTTATTCTATTCATATCTATCTATCTATCTATCTATCTATCTATCTATCTATCTATCTATCTATCTATCTGTTTTCCTTGCCCTATCCATATCTATCCTATTCTATTCATATATATCTATTTTATTATATGTATATCTATCTATATATTACCTATCTTATTCTATTCATATCTCTTTATCTATCTATCTGTTTGCATTACTCTATGCATATCTATCTATCTATCCATCTATGTATCTATCTATCTATCTATCTATCTATCTATCTAAATGTGTGTGTGCATGTATATGTGTGTATGTATGTGTGTGTATGTATGTGTGTGTGCGCGCGTGCGTGCGTGCATGTGTGTTTCTGTTATTGTTCAGGAATATATCACTTTTTGAAAGACGCATCTCTTAAACTGAGGACATTGTTAGACATGAAATTTCTTGTTGCCATTGGATCGCAAGAAATAGTCCGGTAGAAGCTATGACAAGTGGAACTGGAAGTTTGAGCAAGTTTTGGGAAAATCCCAAAGACCGCTCAAATATAAAGTGCATTGCTGGACGAAATAGGCATTCTATCACTTAATATTCTGTGTGAAGGTCCTGTTACTGCTGGTGAGAATACTGAGTGATTGAACAAAATGCATAAGGAACTATCACATCGATTACAACAGTTCACCTTAGCAGAGAACCGTAAGATTCTTCACGAATTTGGTTATCGTTGTGAAGACTTTTGTAGAAGTCTTCAAATGTTTTCTGTGAATCCTTCACAGAGAAAGAGGTTAGTGGGCACGAAGTTTCCAAAAGTTGTTCCTTGGGCTTGCACTGAAAATTTTCCTTCTCCTATACTGGCTTCCATTCAAGGTAAGAGATCAGTCTGTTCTTCTATTAAGCCATAGAGATTTGTTTAGAGTGTACGGGTAGCGTCGGGGAAAGTGAATTCGCCGTGCCGAGTTCAAACGCCGGTCGATTTTGTTTTGGTTCATTTTACGGTTATGTTTCTGGAAACGCATCCAATTCGAACTCAAGTGAACACAATGAATGTTTTATGATCATATGGAACGCTAAAATAGAAACACTAATCATGCCAAATCAGGGGATTCCGTATTTGCTTGTTCTCGGTGATGGCGGCAAGTTCCCTTAAATCTTCCATTTTCTTGCATTCCAATCAATTTTGATCTTCTAAAATTTAAATGCAATATAAGTCGTCGTCATCTGTATTTTTTTAAAAATTCCGATTCTTATATTCGTCTCTCCCCTTAATAATGTTTTTTTTTTTTTTTTTTTTTTTTTTTTATCTCAGACTTTTACACATCCAGTAAATTCTTGGTGTCTTTATCACCTTACTTGTGGTGAAATGATTACGTGAACATCTCTAGATTTCTTCTAGGTAATTTTTAAAATCGATTCGCGTGTCCCTACACGAGACCTTTAGGCCAAACATAACGTTGTCCTCTCATTGCAATAGTTCTCTACATTTAATTCTTCTTGTAAATCTGTAACAGTTTTTGTTTTTAAAACGTAATAGCACCGTCTAAACCAGTGGTCGGCAACCTTTTGCAAACTATGTGCCGACTTAGGGTTTAAAATCATTCAGTTTCCCAACAGCATGCGTATTTCTATACAAGTCAAAGTCAATATACCTGTTCTACAATATATTTTTATGTAGTAATATATAGTATGTATACTTTAGTATATATTAAAATTGAAACATCTTTGCGTTGTAGTTATTAGGTTGGTGCAAAAATAATGACGTTTACTCACGTAGTAACATATGTGAGAAAACGACATTATTTTTGCACCAACCTAATAGTTATTAGTTCGTACTTCCTGGTGTCATTTGCGGCTGCGTGTCATAGAATATTTTTTCTTTTCAAACAACCAAATATTTTCATGTTTACTTGTTAAAATATTTAGACTAAATAGAATATTTGTTATATCTATTTTAAATTTTTCTAAATTTTTGGATAGATCATTAGAATTATTTTTTCAATGCTTTTTCTTTCTGTTTTTTTTTTATTTGCATTTAATAGAAATTTTTTTCTTTTTTTCTTATTGTTTTTTAACATTAATTCTAAGATCGTTCAATTTTTGGATGGATCATTGTCATTAGAATTATTTTTTCAATGCTTTGTCTTTTTGTTTTTTATTTGCTTTTAATAGAATTGTTTTTCCTTGTTTGTTGTTGCTTTAAACAGATTAAGAAAAATGTATTACAATTCATTATTTAAGCATGCACACAAATACGCAGACAACCTCTTGCTGACTATGTGCCGACTTCGGGTTTTAAAATCATTCAGTGTGCAAACAAGCATACGTATTTTTATACAAGTCATGGTCAATATTCCTGTTCTACAATATATTTTATATAGTAATATACAGTATATATATATTTTAACATATATTAAAATTGAAACAGCTAAATATATTCATTGCTTTGTAGTATTTACTGGTCCGGAATTCATAAAGTCATTTGCGGCTCTGTGCCATTGGAAATTGTTTGACGTGCCAAGTGTAGCACGCGTGGCGTAGGTTGCGGACCCCTGCTCTGGACAACATCACCGTTTGTTAATACTGGGCCTGCAATTGATGCTACATTCTGCTGATTTCTATATCGTCATCTTCATTTTGTCCTCCCGCATTCATTAGGTGTAAACGAATTTCGTTATAAAGAAAGCCTAGATCAGGGGTCGACAACCTTTTGCTAACTATATGCCGACTTAGTGTTTTAAAATAATTCAATGTGCCAATAATATGCGTATTTTTATACAAGTCAAGAGCAATATACCTGTTCTACAATATATTTTATATAGCAATATATATCATATATATTTTAACATATATTAAAATTGAAACAGCTAAATATCTTCGTTGCGTTGTAGTAGTTATTGGTTCGGACTTCGTGATGTCATTTGCGGCTGCAGGCCATTGAAAATTGCTTGGTGGGCCATGTGTGGCATGCGTGCCGTATGTTCCGGACCTTTGGTCTAAACTAGGGCAATAGCCTAAATGAGATAAAAAAGATTATGTCCTTGATTAGTGGGAGTAATTGCTTGAGAATTGAGTGTTCAAAATTTTTATTCATAGGCAACAGGCTTGAGACAATTTTCTGGTACAGAAACTCCCTATTTAATTTAAATGGTTAATAACTTTATTACTTATTGGTCGATTTTCGTAAGACGTTTCATTTGGAACAGTATAAGTATAGTCAGTTATGTGCCATGCGTGATACACATTTAGGTGATCATGTATCTTTCGATACATGACTGACGAGGCAGATTTTTTCCAGCAGTAGGTTGCCATTTCTTTCTGCGGTAGACCAGTTGCCATCAAAGTCTACAGAACCCGGTCTGTCCTGCTAGTTACCCATAGCTGGGGCGGAGGACGAGAAGAGGAGGATTCATGCCTTTCCCAAGGGTATTAGCATAAGTGAATAGTATATATACTTTAGTACAGTACCGAATTAAAATTCTGAACATCCACAAGCTTCGTCTACCTGTGTTTGTAATTGTCTGGATACATCCTTGAAAATTCGCTGCACTTATACTAGAAAGACTAAAAAAAATTAATAACAACGACTAATAATTTATTTAATAAGAATTCAAACGATATTATACCTAAGATAATGATTACGTCTGCTAAAGTGAAACTGATTTTTTTTCTTTTAAGCAAAGGGCAGCTTAATCAAGTATTAATTATTCAGTATTCACCGTTATATTTTTATCCGTTCTCAGTAGAAAATTCTCGTTATGGTAAAAAAATATGTTTTTTCTCTCTCAGTTCATTACTAAATTATGTTACACAGCTTACCTTTAAGGATCGAAATTATTAGGTTGGTGCCAAAATAATGACGTAATAATGTCGTTTTTTGACGTATTTTTAACGTCAAAAAACGACATTGTTACGTCATTATTTTGGTACCAACCTAATACTTTTAATTACCTGCGGGATAAGATCCCGAATCGTTAAGTCAGAACATGTGTATTTGTTCTTTTTCTTTTCAGATAAAAAAACAAAACTGAATTTAAATATATCTGTAATTTTTCATGATTCAATTTTTTAAAAAAATTCGATAAATAATGAAAAATGCCTGGGTAGATTTTATCCAAATGGCATCGTAATTATTTTTTATCGAAACATCAAGAACATTATTATTAGTCCGTTATTAATTATAACGAATCAGAAATAAGTCGAATGGAAACGAAAGAGAGACTAACAAAAGTTAATAACAACGACTAATAATTTATTTAATAAGAATTCAAACGATATTATACCTAAGATAATGATTACGTCTGCTAAAGTGAAACTGATTTTTTTCTTTTAAGCAAAGGGCAGCTTAATCAAGTATTAATTATTCAGTATTCACCGTCAACTAAAGGCTGCCTACGAGTGAAGAATACTTTTCTCAAAAGGAAGCAGAATACGGAGAGAAAGTTCATGCCTTATTCAAGATATTAGGTTGGTGCAAAAATAATGTCGTTTTTGACGTAATTTTTAACGTAAAAAACGACATTTATGCACCAACCTAATATTTAGTTAAGAGTAAATACAGTCACGTCCAATATTTAATGAAATTGGAGCCATAATCTATTTAATCTCTTCCCAGACTCTGCTTAACGCACACAAGCACAGATGCGAAGAGATGGGCACTGATTATTTAATGCCATACAGTACCAGACATGGCAACAGTATTCAATGCGCGGACGAATGGTAGTTTTGTAAATATGCAAGATGGACTCTGAGGAGAAAAACCTTAGCACGACACAATGAACCAACTTTCCTTGCAGTAGATGCAGCTATTTATTCAATGTAGTTGTTCCACTTCAAGTCAGTTGAAAGAAGACGTAATGAGACACTCTCATGCTGATGGCGGTCAAGGAAGTTTCTCTGTTGTGGTTAAATGAGAGCAGTTTAGTTTTGGAGGCATTAAAATTACCCATCCATTTTCTGCCCCGACTAACCACTGATTGGCGGTCCATTTCAAGAGCAGTGGCCAGTTTAACTTTATCAGCTCTGTTGGATTTGCTATTGAAACAATAGCAAATTATTGAGGCAATAGCGAAAAGTTAATTTTTAATACGCAATTTCTTTCCACCCACTCTGTACGTCTTAGCCAAACGTTTCAGTTCGGCTGTCATATTGTATATTTTAAAAATTTTCACCGGTTAAATGAAAAAAAAAAACAAAAAACAGAATCAATAAAATTTACAAGAATGAATAGCCTTTATTTGACCTTTGTTTCAATAGTCACCCGAGTCAAAAAATAGATTACATTTAAGAAGATATAATGCTATGCTTCTGCTGTGAATATGAGTAAAAGTATCGAACACTACTAAATGCTTTGTGAAAATAATCAGTTATGTACAAATGAATAAAGCAAGTTACTTATTTCAGTGTCAATATTGTAAGTTACTGCGGCATGACTGAAATCATGTAAATCCCAAGCCTTACTTTGACGAACCCTGCACTCATCTGTTCAGTGGCATGTAGAATGATCACATTTAGTTTGATAGTATTTTGAAAATGATTTATAACCAAAATTATATTCATGGGGAAATATCCAACTAATATTTTTTTTTACGTTTTTTCTTAAATTTAGACAACAGAACGTGCAGGTGAGAATTATCTTTTCTTTATATTTTTTTTGGTTTTTGTTTCTTTCAATTAAACCTTAATTGCCATAGCCGCCATCTTTGCTAATGAACATTTCTTTATCTCGCTCAAAATATTGGCTTCTGCTTTCATTTCTTTCGTTTAAAAATTTGCCTTCGTTTTTGCTATGCTTTAATTAATTAGCTTTTCTGGGTTTTTTTTTTTTATTTCTTTTACTTATTTATTTTCCTTCATTAATATTTTTCTTTCATTTCTTCAAATATCTTACACTATTCGAATGATTAATAAAAGAAAAAAATATTTCTTTATTACTTATTTGTGTATGTGTTTTGAAGGACCCAAAATAATAAATCCTTATTCTTTATGAGGTTATATTTTTATCCGTTCTCAGAAAATCCTCGTTATGGGAAAAAATGTTTTTTGCTCTCTCAGTTCATTACTAAATTATGTTACGCAGCTTACCTTTAAGGATCGAAATTATTAGGTTGGTGCCAAAATAATGACGTAATAATGTCGTTTTTTGACATATTTTTTAACGTCAAAAAACGACATTATTACGTCATTATTTTTGCACCAACCTAATACTTTTAATTACCTGCGGGATAAGATCCCGAATCGTTAAGTCAGAACATGTGTATTTGTTCTTTTTCTTTTCAGATAAAAAAACAAAACTGAATTTAAATATATCTGTAATTTTTCATGATTCAATTTTTTTTAAAAATTCGATAAAGTAATGAAAAATGCCTGGGTAGATTTTATCCAAATGGCATCGTAATTATTTTTTATCGAAACATCAAGAACATTATTATTAGTCCGTTATTAATTATAACGAATCAGAAATAAGTCGAATGGAAACGAAAGAGAGACTAACAAAAGTTAATAACAACGACTAATAATTTATTTAATAAGAATTCAAACGATATTATACCTAAGATAATGATTAAGTCTGCTAATGTGAAACTGGGTTTTTTTCTTCTAATGAAAGGGCAGCTTAATCAAGTATTAATTATTCAGTATTCACCGTCAACTAAAGGCGGCCAACGAGTGAAGAATACTTTTCTCAAAAGGAGGCAGAATACGGAAAGGAAGTTCATGCCTTATTAGGTTGGTGCAAAAATAATGTCGTTTTTTGACGTAATTTTTAACGTAAAAAACGACATTTATGCACCAACCTAATATTTAGTTAAGAGTAAATACAGTCACGTCCAATATTTAATGAAATTGGAGCCATAATCTATTTAATCTTTTCCCAGACTCTGCTTAACGCACACAAGCACAGATGCGAAGAGATGGGCACTGATTATTTAATGCCATACGGTACCAGACGAATCTGCTAATAGAGAACAATGCTCCTACTTTGCCTACTGAGGCAGGTGTATTAATAATAGAGGGGCCTATGCCGATAGTGTATGTAACCATATTTGGGGTAAGAATGATCTTGGAGAGAAAAGTATTCAATGCTAAATATGCCAAGAAGTAGTGATCAAGATAAAACCTTTCCAAAACAGAAACTATTACCTGGAATTGGAATGAAACAATGACACATATAGTGAATCCTTTCAGGATATGAAATTTATAAATACTAAACATTTCAAATACCTCGCCGTATTAATCAGTTATTACAAATTTAGAATAGAAGAAAAGGAAATTGAACATAGAGTAGTTTGCGCTAGATGTAGTTCTACCCAACATCGAAGAACTAAGATAATAACTTGAAAACTTGAGTCATGTTCTGAAATGGCCACGTGAGATCGATACTTTCACATAGATCATGTCCAAGCCGTTCAGAAACATCTAAACTATCAAATATATATATTTGTGACGTACGGTGGCTGTTAATAATTAAGTGTAACTCAGGACTTCAAGGTTAAAATAAAACAGTATTTAATTACAACCGCTAATAAATACTTAACAAGAACAAAGAAGTAAAATTCAACCAAAGATAATTAACCTTTTCAGTAAATACCTTGTTAGTAGCGCGGCTCGGCTTAACGTCCGCTAAAAATCAATCAAAACTAAAATCATCCATGCACAATAATTCACACTAATTCGACTGGATAGTTCCGCTCAATAGTCACTCAATAATCACCCCAGTCAGTAGCCTGACACCGCTATTTATACACCTGGCGGAAAACATATTTTTCTAAGTCCAGAGTGTCACGTTCGAACCTCGGTTTCGGTAGTTACTCATTTTCTTTCTCTATGAAAATATTCAACCGTTTTCTCTGATTAATGATTAAAATTGGCTTCAAGCGAATGAATCCTGCAGGTGTTAGTAAGGACCATCCTCCTTCAACTATCGTTGGATGGGGATACAGAATCACAAAAAAAAAAAAAAAAAAAAAAACTATCCCAAATGACAGAAAACACTTGAAGATTTTCAACAGCAACAACTTAGATGGATTTCATATGTAACTCAAAGAGCCAATAATGACATAATGAAGTTGTTGATACTACTTCAAACAAAAGATTAAGAGGGAACCTGCCACCCACACTGGAAAGAGCGATAACAGTGGACATGACAACCTTATTCTCCTGAAAAAAGTGTTTTAATAAATTTTTTGACAGTCAAAAAAAAGAAGAAAAAAATAAAGAGATGTAAAAAGAAAGAAACAATAAAGAAGAAAAGAGAACAAATTAAAACAAAAGATTTAATAAGAAGAAAATGAAGAAATACTGAAAAAAGAAAGCAAGAAAAGGAAATAAATAAATAAAGAAAGAAAGAAAAAGAAATAAAGAAAAAGAAATAAAGAAATGAAATAAATAAAGAAAAAAGGAAATTAAAAGAAAGAAAGAAAGAAAGAAATAAAGAAAGAAAGATAGTTCGGTCAAAAATACCGGAAGTTTCCATGCAAGGAAACAGTTATTACAATAACCAATTGCTGATTCTTTTGCTCTTTAGCGTTGCGTCAACCAGTAACCATAAGATAACATTTTGATCTTTCTTCAAATACCGTGCTGAAGATTTTGAAATATATATATATATATATATATATATATATATATATATATATATATATATATATATATATTGTGACAGTAAAGGTTTCTTTTTTATTCTTTACGAATGTCAAACAAAGAAGACACTGGTCTAACTATGCAAATTCGTTTGCAATGGAAATAGATTTAAAAAAAAACCTTTGGAGATGGTTAATTGAAGGAAAGCATGTTTTTAGCAAGAGAAACGAAACCTGGCTTCAACCAAAGTGTCGTCAGTTTCAAAGAAACATGACTTCGGTAAGAAATCTGTCATTGAATAGAAACCTGGCTACACAATAAGAGCGCTCAATTTCATGGAAACATTGCTCCAAAAATAGAGAACTATCAAACTCTCAGAGTAGAGCTGTTAATCGAAAGGAAACCTGCCTCTAACAAGAGAGTCTTCATTTGAAAGAAAAACTAGACACCGACAAGCGTTATCGAATGCAAAAAAAAACATGGTTCCAACAAGAAATTTTTCAATTAAAAGAAAACTTGATTCCAACAAAGACTATCAACTGAAAAGAAAAATGGCTACAGCAAGAAAAGCTGTAAATTGAAAGGAAACAGTCACAAGAAGAATGTTTTCAACTGAAATAAAATATGGCTCCAACAAGATAATTGTTGAAACAGTAGAAAGGATTATAAAAATCCTTTGGTAAGTAAATGCAACATAGAAATGTTGCATTTACTTACCAAAGGAGTTTTATAATCCTTTCTACTGACAAATCAAGTTGGTTATTGATAATCATCAGTGTGTAAAATGTTGATGTAAGTGTAAAACAAAATGGAAAGCTGATAAAAGGAAAACATACGTATGTATCAGGGACGGCAGCATAACACAGGAGAGAGAAAGCTGAAAGCTGCGAGGGAAAATCATAAATTATCCGCACTCTTATATAAAGACATGTTATAACGAAAATGCGAATAATTTTTCATTTACCATCTGATATGCCAGGGACTCACATCGTGAGTATCAGATTCTTATATGTCCCAGAAACTTCATCTGCCGCTTTTATTGAAATTATTACGGAGTCGCTAACTGGGTGCCCTGTGATTGGATGAAAAACAATCAATCACAGACTACCTTTTTAGATTTTGACCAAACCCCCACATGAGCGGTTTTTACAAACTCTCATCCTCTTTTGCTTGGTGGGAACCTCAGAGACAACACGTTCACCGTCTGCACTCTCCGTCATCTGAACACCAGGACACGTGTGGGGGCTTAGACAGCAACTGAAGCACAGAAGTCAAGTCCCTATTTTCTTGAACCCAGCCAAAACGACACAGGAAATATAAAACAGTTAAAAGGGCGCATCTTTCAGTTCCGCAAACCCGACTGTTTGCAATGAAACTTTCCTCTCTTTTCCTACAATACTAGTTTTTTCAAACATTTTCATCTGTGTTTGTGTTCCTTTCTTCTTGCCGGCGTCACAATATTTAACTGGGAAATCCCAATACTTTCTGATGTATTTGTATAAGCCTTTTTCTTGTTTGTAACCTCTCTCAGACCTCATCGTTGCTCACATGTTCTGTCCATGATATCCTTAGCATCCTTACTTTCATGGTAACTGTTCAGATGAACTCTTTGCTATGGTACCTAAACTTTTGTAATTTAATCGTAATACTAGACAGGCGTCAAGATTTCATCAATTTACAGGCTAGGTGTAACCGTAATTTATACGCAAACACTTCCTTTTCTCCCACTTTCCGCTTGGGAAACTAACTTCCGGCTCCATGCTTTCCCGCCTGCTTTAATCTTCAAAAATTTAAATGCAATGAAAATTGCTATTAATGGAAATTTAAATTCGTAAAAATATTTGTTCTATTTAATTTTGTTCTAAGAGGTGAATTATTATTTTTAACTATGTTTGGATCTTTTAGATTTTTTGTAATAAATAGTCTAAATTTTGTTATTGCCAATTTTTACTCGTAAAGACTCTTGCCATCTTAATTTCTCTAGTGAATGCCCCTTAGATATAAAATAGGTGTTAATCAAAAATTTTGTCAAGAGAGCGCACGAGAATTCATCCTCTCGCACGCTTTTCTTTAAATAACGTAAAACAAACGCTTATTACTATCGGATTTCCTAATCAATTGTTGGATTCCTATATTAGGCATTTTCCGTCTAAGGTATCTAGGAGCAACGACGATAATAGAAATATAAACAATAACATTAATATTTTATATAAAAATCAAATGAACGAAAATTAATAGCAAGACGAAACTAGAATTAAGAATATTATTAAAAAAAATGGACAACAATAATTCACAATAACCAAAAAATTAGACTAATTATTTATTACAAAAAAATGTAAAAACTCCAACGTTATAGTTAAAAATAATAATAAATAGAACAAAATTGAATAGGCCAAATATTATTTACGAATTTAAATATCGATTGAGGAAATGTATTGCGCATCACTCAAACAATTTTATAGGCCGTACTACAATATGTTTGACACGAAGACTCACTCTACACCTTTCTGACCATAGCTCAATTAGGTTTCATTTAAATATTCATGGAGACCTACTGGACTCTATTCGTAAAATACCTTTTGACAATACAAATATAACAGCATGGCTACATGTAAAAATGCTAAAAATAATGGAAGCCTTATGAATAAAAACAAAAAAAAACACCACATAATAATATCAATTATGAACATGGACACAATATCATGACCGTGTTTTGAATATGAAAACATTATATAAATACATACATGCAACAGTCTATTTCTTGTTAACAGTTAATATATTCCAACCTTGAAAATAACTAAATGTATAGCCGAAAGCACTCGGAAAGAAAGAACAGACAGTTTTTCTATAATTTATCCTCCGAAAAGAAAAAAATCACATAAGAACTTGTATAAAAAACTAAATCAAAGTACTTGGTCTGTCGTATTCAGTAACACACACACACACACGCACACACACACACACACACACACACACATATATATATATATATATATATATATGAAGAAATATAGTCTTAAGATGTGCTATATTTATGGGATAAAGTGCTCAATATCAGAGATAGAGCGTGTGTCAATATAAAAGTGAAAATAGAAGTCAACACTTAAAGGCGACAGGGTGGCCTGACGATTGCATCTAGCATAAAACAGACTTTCGCCTCTAAGTGTTGTCTTCTATGTTAACTTATATATATATATATATATATATATATAAATTAGGTTGGTGCAAAAATAATGACGTAATAATGTCGTTTTTTGACGTTAAAAAATACGTCAAAAACGACATTATTACGTCATTATTTTTGCAACAACCTAATATATATATATATATATATATATATATATATATATATATATATATATATATATATATATATAACGGCGAATTGTATCTTTAATGTCCTTTTCTTGTTTATAATTAAGATGCATCTTGTTATTCTCAATTTATCTGTATTATTGAGGGTGGGATTTATATATCTATGTTTATGTGTGTAATTGCTTGCATAATGTATTATCAACTGTTTAAAATTATTTACATAGACTTTAAATTACTTGATGAACTGTTGGCATCAAACAAGAAATCATACATTGTGTCTGGGCGTCCGGCATCCAACTGCGAATTTCCTTCCATTGTTTCTCTGAGCATCACAAAGAACGGTAAAGGATTTCTGTGTGGCGGTACCCTCATCGATGCGACCCATGTTCTCACCGCTGCTCATTGCGTGTAAGTCCGATTTGGTTTTATTAGAGAATTAATATTTCAGAAATCTTTGTTGTAGCCAATTCGTTAGTGAAAAAAAAAAAACAATTTCCTAAACCAATATTATGATTACGGTACTTTGCAAAATCCCGAGTTTGCATTCATTTCGAAACTTTATACAATTTATTTAATACTAGCAGCATGGCACGGCGTTGCCCGTGCTTCTTTCAAAAATCGTACGACTCATTCAGCAATCGCTATCACTTGACTTGAAATATTTTTCCTTTCCTTGCCTTTAAAGGAGTGCCATTTTCCGTGCTGATGTTGCTACATGCTTTACTTCTTGCGATTTTTTTCTAAGCTTTATGCTAGACATTAAATCTGTTACGAAAAAAGAACTAAACAAAATGAACACAAAACGATCAGCTTTAAAAAAAAATGGACTCGTAACTGGAAAAACCAAATGAAAAAAGAATGTTAACAACAAATACTTTTCCACACCCAACTCAGTTCTGCGGAATCAGAATCAACGTTGATTTTAAGCAAGCGTATGAGCCAGTTGGAGTAAAGTGCCATGCAGATTTAAATTTTTCCCATGTGTGACAAATGCAGCTATCGATTTTTTTTGCATGTTAGCATGCTAGTTAGCATTCGTGTCAGTCATCTGTTGGCTCTCACGCTGGCCAATAGAATCTTCCTGCCTATTCGTGGCAGCCAGCTATAGGCGCTCACTCTGGCCAGTAGAAAATGGCAGCAAATTACATGGAAACTGCCGTAGAAGCATAGAAAAATCGATTATTTTCACTTTCGATGGGAGTTGGGAAATGCAAAGTCAGTCTTGGCCTTCCCCTAAATTGGAGCATGTGCATGTAAATTTTGGTGCAAATCCGTCGAAAATTGCGGCCGTGTACTCGTTACACACACACACAAACACATCCTGCCTTTTATAGATAGAGATTGTTTTTTTGTAATAATCGGCTCTTTTCTGATTACTCATAGCGGGAAACATATTCATTTCTCACTTATCGAGCGGAATCGCTTCAAACGGACTCTTTGCTCAACGAATTGGTCGCTAAGTGAGATCCAATACCTGAAAGCTCTTTCAGGCATACTACGCGTGTGATGGGTTTGTTTCAATCAGGTTTGGATAGCGTTAGTGTCACTTTCGCGCCATTTGTAATATTTCTAATTTATATCTAAATGTTTGTATAGTAGTGTAGTGTAAATACAATAAACAAAGTCGAAAAACAGCTCTCTGGTCTCTCGGTTATTTCCGTTTGTATCCTGTAAATACAGTACAAATCAGTTTTTAATCATTTTTCGCTTCATTCATTTCATTTATTTTAATTCATTTTGAAGAAATGAAAAACATTCAGGAACAAAGTTTTCATATAACGTACAATAACGACTGATTGAATTTTATAATTTCAAAAATTTATTTTTTTTAAAATTTTGTTATTTTATTATCATCATTATTATAATTATTAAATATTTTATCATTCATAATTTTATTATTCAAAATGTTATTTCTTTCCGAAATTTTAAGTCCGGAGTTTGTTAAATGTTTAACGATATCCAGATTTAAAATTCGTTAAATGGTTGGAATACGATTTACTTCTAAATATTTTTATTACGGTTAATACTGATCAAATTTTAAAATTGAAGTTTTGCGCTATGCTTTCAGGTCGGCGATTGCTGCCTGCGTAGAAAATCTGCATTTTACAATATTTTTTTATCAGGATTCGAACATTGAATTCTTAATAAGTACTCCGTCTCAGGCCACATCTATAAATACAGATATTGAATCCAGTTTCAGCGAGGCAATGTATTATTTATATTTACTAAGCTTACATTAGATGATGATTAGTTTAAATATGAACTCTGCTTCGAATCAGGCTTATTGACTTCTACACTGGTTATATATATTTATATTACTGATATTTATATAACGAGTACAGATTCCTTAGTAGAGAACATATTACTAATAGTCCGTAAAACAAGTACATGCACTCTTCACTTAACGACCGGATTCGGGACCTAAGAGCTAGTCGGTAAATGAGGTGTTATACCTGAACGCTATTTCCGGCTTACTAAACTGAAACGAGTGAAAAGAGGAAGATGAAGTTTAACCCGGCCTATAATAGTCCTAACACAGTGACACCTAACGGGCGTCTTGGCAGTCTATATAGAAGTAATCCCTATTTATGGTATGTGTATGTCTTTTTCGTTCATTTTTTAAATATGTCTGCTTTTATAGCATTGAAAGAATAAACTTTGTAATGGTATTTTGGAATGTGCCTCATCGTAGAAATGCAAACACACAAGAAAGTTTATGTATTTCTTTATTTTGGAGTCCCAAGTTTAATTTGACGCTTGCAACTTCCGATAATACGATGAATCAAGAAAAGATAACTGCTCCATGATTATCAAAGGCAATCTTTTTTTTTCTTTTAGTGCAAGTGGTGTGACAAGGATCAATGTCTACATGGGATCTATTTACAACAGAATTCCTAAATTTGTAGACGCAGTCAGCAAAATCGCTGTTCACCCAAGTTTTTATGTAACTTCCAAATCTCTGCGTAAGTATTATTATTATTTTGTTTTATTTTCTTTGATTTCTGGCGTTTACACATTTCTTTCCGGGTCCCGCCAAGGGACCTAAGCTTAGAAATGGCATCATGACACTTTCCACTGACAAAAAAAACAACAAAAAAAAAACAAAAAAAAACTGTTACAATTCTGTGGGACTACACAATACACACTGACAGAACAATCAAGGCCAACCGTCCAGATATTGTTATTAAAGACCACAAACAAAAACGGTGCCTCCTTATTGATATGGCAGTCCCTGCTGACTGCAATGTATCTTTGAAGATATTCAAAAAGCTGTCAAAATACAAGGACCTTGAAATAGAAATCTCGAAAATGTGGCATATGGGAACATCAACAATCCCTGTTGTAGTTGGAGCCCTAGGACTGGTTGGAAAAGATTGCAGTAGACTAATTGAAGGGATTCCTGGAACTCCATGCCTCAAGGGGATACAAAAAATTGTTCCGACAAGTACAGCCCACACTTTGCGAAGGGCTTTATTATTATTATTATTATTATTATTATTATTATTATTATTATTATTATTATTAATTCTTTTGATTTCTGTTATATACACATTTCCCTTCCTGGGTCCACAACAGAGACCTAAGAATTGAAATGGGATCATGACTTTGTCTACTGAGCATTTTTGTAAAAAATAAAATAAAACTGGGAATTTCCATATTTTTGATTTTGTTAGAGCTTGTCTTATATTGTTATTGTTATTATTATTATTATTATTATTATTATTATTATTATTATTATTATTACTGTCGTTGTTGTTTTGATTTCTAGTTTTTCCGTGTACAAAACATAGATCTAAATTTAAAAGTGGCATGATAACATTTTCCACTGAGCAATTAAAAAAAAGTATAATTTACACAGATAAAGCCCTTCGTAATATTTTCGGCTGTACTCGGAGGAACAACATTTTGTATTTCTTTACGTCATGGACTTCCAGGAATTTCTTTTATGCGTCTATTGAATCTTTTTCCAACCAATCCTAGGGCTCCAACTACAACAGGGATTGGTGATGTGCAATATTTTTGAGATTTTGATTTCAAGGTCCTTGTATTTTGACAGCTTTTTGAAGATCTTCAAAGATACACTGATGTCTGCAGGGAATGCCATATCAATAAGGAGGTACATTTTTTGTTTGCGGTCTCTGTGTCAGGGCGCATTGTTGTTGTTGCTGTTGTTGTTATTATTATTATTATTGCTGGTATTGTTTTAGCTTTGTGTTGTGCAGTACAAATTGCCCCCAATTCTCAACCAGAAATATTTTTAGTGTTAAATATTTTTTTTACTATTGTTTACCAGTACAAGGCCCAAGAGTCACTCTAGGGAATGTTTACTGAATATGTTTGTTGCTAGGAAATAACCGTTTCACTAAATCGCGTTTCTTAAGAAGAGACTGTGAGAATGGAATTTCCTCCGCATCAATGGAAAACGAAGTGAACAACGAAGATTCGACTCCATGTTTATGATATGACAGATCTTAGGTTTGTTTTGTTTTGTTTTACGGCATATCAACCTCAGTGGATTATCTAATGCCGACAAGATTTTTATTGCTGGTAATATTTTTTTCAAAATATATATTGCTGGTAATATATTTTTCCTCAAAAATGTATTACTGGTAATATTTTTCCTTCAAATATGTGTTACTGGTAATAATTATCTACAATAATGTTTTGATGATAATATTTTTTCCTCAAAAATGTATTCTTGGTTGTATTTTTTTCTTCAAAAATGTATTGCTGGTAATATTTTTTCTTCAAAAATGTATTGCTGGTAATAATTTTTCCTGAACAGAGGATGTAGTTTATTGTCTTACCCAGAACGCGGATGTAGTTTATCGTCATACCCCAAGACGTGCAGATCTTAGGTGTAAAAGTCTGAACTGGTGAAAATAAGGAATACAGCTTCTTAGTTTGTCATGGAAATAGCTGTAGATTAGCGTGAGATATGCAAAGATTAATCCGTGTAGAAAGAATTTTAAAATGGAAAACAGTTCATCAACTATTAAGGCAGATAAACGGTTTCGAACTCTATCAAGATTTCTAAGTGAGGATTGAACGGCTTCAATGCAGATTTTTTGTCTGATCTGACTATTTTAAAGATAGAGGGTAAAGTTTTACCTTCGTGCTAACAAAAATACGATGTGCCAAAAAAAAAAAGAAGTTATTCCCTTGTCACCGCTAATATTGTATAGACCTTTGACTCTCTCGACAATGTTTATTTAAAAACTTTATAGTCTTTTTTTTTTAAATATATAAACTAAGTACGATGCGATATTTTTTGCCTCATCCCTGCCTAAATTCCAAGTTAGAAATGAGTATCTGTTGAGTGATATGTATGTAACCCTTTTTGTGGTTTCTGCTATCATCTCTAACCTAGATCTCCACAAAGAATATGAACCTAATAATACTCTTGTAATAATCATTAAGAAGTGTGCGCCTGAACTGGATCCTGTTCTCTCTAAATTATATAATAAATGCATCGCTTCTTTCTTACCTGCAGGAAGTCATCATTTTTTTCTCAGTTTGTAAAACTCTGTTGAACCGCCCGACTCTTCCAACAATCGGCTTACTAGCCTTCTACCTCATTTTGAGAAATTCCCTAATCAATGCTGAAAAGGTTAAGAATTTCTCATATCAGGAACCAATATGACTTTCGTTTCTCCAGGTCAATTGATGCTGATGTACTGACGATATCATGTCATGCTCTAGGTAAACACGATGAAGCACGGGCTGTAACTTGGGACATCTCCAAAGCTTTGACAGGGTTTGGCATATAAGTCTTCTCCCCAAGTTGAAGCGTTACGGTGTCCACGGAAACATTTTTGAATTGATCCAGTCTTTCCTATCAAATCGTGAAATGAATGTTATTCTGAAGTGCCACTGGTCTATATCCTTTCGTACTAATTCGGGTGCCCCCCAGAGGTATATCCTTGGTCCTACTTGGATTTTAATTTTCATTAATGACCTTCCCGATGACATCAGCTCATAAGTTCTATAAGGTCAAAATATCAGACAATGTAAAAAAAATTCTTCAAACTGTTGTTAATTGGTGTAAAAGATGGTTTGTTAGTTATTTACTAAAGTTATCTACATTAATATTCTGAGAGACCCCTTTCTGCCTTCCATCAGCATGTCTGATGTTAACCTCCAGGATAATAACTTGTTCAGACATCTCGGGCTAACATTCTCGGTCGACATGAAGTGGAAAGACTATAGTGAAGCCATTGCTAGGTCAACCCCTAAGGAAGTTGACTCGCTGTTTCGTCCGAGACAATTTTCCTCTCCCGAATTTATAATACATATCTATACGTCTATGCTTAGAATACTGCTGCCAAATATACATTCTTCTAGGCTCAGAGAGTTTACTGATGATTCTAAGGCCGATACTGCGACAGGGATGATCGCTCACTCGCTTATCGGAAAACAGGGTGTATTGCTGACAGGTTCTATACATTTGGGGAAACATTTCTCCTTCAGATTGTCGTTAAACACCTCTATCAAGGATTGGAGATTATTCTACGCTGACGTTCTTAATCACAACCACAGGGCTGCAGCCAAATGGCGCCAAACAGTCAGAAAGAATGAAGTATGTAATTATGGTCACTAAACTGATAATCTGATGGGAGGTAATCAAGATGCGAAAAATACCTATGAAAATGATGTAAAAAAAATTACAAGTTTCAGGGATACCGGGAAATTGATCCGCATATCTGTTTGCTTCTCTTGATATCATATCCAGAGTAAGAACTGTCATGCTTTGAAGTAATCCATATGCTAGGCTACAAAAATTTCCTAAGTCGACGAAGCGTATAGAGATGAATACAAAATTGAAGAAATAGTATAAGAGAAAATCAACAATATCAAAAGAAAAATGTAATATGAGCTCTGGTAAAAAAAAAAAAATAAAAAAACGGGTGCTCAGACAGTAAGTTTATAAGTCCCTAAAATTCATTCACTGATGGATAAAAACGTTGGTTGAAGTAATCAAGTTATTGTGAGCTGTGAGTTCAATACATGAAGTAAAAACGTGGAGAATTGAGTTACTAAAGGGAGATAACTGAAACTGTGATTACAGATAATGTATGACACGTAGAACTAGGACAATCTACCCCCTGTAGACGAAATAAAGGGACCGGTTCGAAATTCCATCGTATAAAACCTGAAGAAGGCCCGAGCGTACAACGATTGAAACGCCGAGAATATGACAATAAAACGAAGACAGCAGTCGGAACAATGCAAATAGTGTAAATAACTTTATTTTCTCACATTATTTATGTTTTTTGCTATTATTTTATTACAAGTTTCACTTCATTTTATTTTTATCGCAACGCACTTAGCCGGTATGTTATTTAATAACGAACTTATTTTGTTACTATTTAATGAAATAAAGAATTACCAGGACAAATTTTGATAATCGTTTATATTTTTTTCCTGAACAGACAATGACATTGCGATGCTTACATTGTACAAACCAGTTCCGTTTACAAATTGTATAAAGCCTATGGATTTACCAAGTGCTGGTGCCTTATTCACAGGCCAAACTTGTGTCACTGCTGGATGGGGAAAAACATCGTGTGAGTTGAAATATTTATTTGTTTGCTTATCTTTAAAACGGTTTTTCTTTTATAGAATGTTTATCGGAATTTAAATTATATCATGATGTTTTGAAAGTAATTACGTTTTTCGAGAATAAATATGAAAACATATATAAGTTAAATATTATTTGTCGAAAATATAATCGCCTTCATATTCTACGGCTGCAGCCAAACGATCGGGAAGATCTAAGAGTAAAGAAACCTGGGTTCGAAAGATATTACAGCCTCTGTACTTCTGAATTTTCTACGAAATATGAAATATTTTAAGGATCAAAAAAAAAAAATGAAAATCTGTAATCTGATGAGTGTGGGAGTTATGAGAATAAGTCCTGTCATTAAGTACTTTTTTGTTTTGGGCTCTGTTTGCAGACGGATCCTTACATTGTCATGGTTGAGAATAAAACATTTGCTTTTTTCTTATCAAAATATGAGAATTTCGACGTAATGTTTCGTTTAGTCGATCAGGTTGTTTGCAATAAATGTCTGCAGTAATGGTTCTTTCCATGTTCCATAAACTCGTAATGGATGACACATTTCATATTCCATTAGAAATAAGGCGAGGACATTTGTAGATGGAGTTAATTTTTTTGGTGTTAAATCTGCTTTATTATTTTGGGAAAAATACCCACTTTTCATCACTTGTAACTGTTGATGTTCAAAACCCACTTTTCACCACCTGTAACTGTTGATGTGCTAAACTCACTTTTCATCACCTGTAACTGTTGATGTGCAAAACCCACTTTTCATCACCTGTACCTATTGATGTGCAAAACCCACTTTTCATCACTTGTAACAATGCGAGGAACAGATGATTGGTTTGGTTTGGTTAGTTTTACGGCATATCAATCTCAATGGGTTACTTAATGCCGAAAAGACTTTTATTGCTGGTAATATTTTTTCCAGAAATGTATTTCTGGTAGTATTTCTTTATTCAGAAATCTATTGCTGCTAATATTTTACCAGCAATATATTGCTGGTAGTATTTCTTTTTCAGAAATCTATTGCTAGTAATATTTTTCCAGAAATGTATTGCTGGTAGTATTTCTTTTTTCAGAAATCTATTGCTGGTCATATTTTTCCAGAAATATATTGTTGGAAATAATGTATAGCTGATAATATTTTCTTCAAAAATTCAAAACTGGTAATAAAACCTATTTTTACACGTTTTGTCCTCAGTTTGGGTTTTAACTATTTGCCCATAGCTAGGACCCTAACAGGTGCTACCACTCCGGGCTAGGGTTGACCTGGAAACATCAGTAATTAAGAGGTGGCATCACGCACCTAAAAGCCTCCTGATCAGAGGCCTTAGTGTTGGATGTAGTTTATCATCATACCCAAGACGAGGAACAGATGAAGGTTTGATGTTATTGGTTTAAAAAAAAAACAAACATGCACATGGTGGAAATTTGTTTTGGTTCTTTTTTTTAAAGATCACGAGAAACCAAAATTCTCTCTTTGACACTTTTTCTTTTTGCTTTGTATTGGTGGTGGACATTTTAACATGGCATATGAAGTTTTTACCCCAAATCTTTTGTATATTGACGAGGATCCAATTCAACTGTTTCAGAATTACACTATTTACATTATTCGGACCATTTTCCTCATCTGTGTCGCCATATCTAATACAACGTTTCGGCCGTTGTACGATCCGGCCTTCTTCAGGTGGTTGGAATGTCAAAGTGAACCCATATTTCGCTCACTGGAGTAGACTGCTCTACTTCCACGTGCCATAAATAAAGGAAATATAGACAGATACTGAAGGGCCGAAACGTTGTAATAAATATGGCGACAAATATGAGGACGATAGTCCGAATAATGTAAATAGTGTACATAATACCTCATCTCAGAAATATAGACAGATACTGAAAGGCCGAAACGTTGTAATAAATATGGTGAGAAAGATTAGTACAATAGTCCGAATAATGTAAATACCTCATCTCAGAAATATAGACAGTTTCAGAATTACTTCACCCAGAGTGGGTCGTCTTCAAAATCAAGGTTTGTTGGACATGACAAAATCACCATTGTTAAAATTTTTAAAACAACATTTGACATGTAAGAACTTTCACTACACAAATGTTTCCAAATGCCTGTATAGCGGCACTACTCTTTTGGAATTTATATATAGCCTGACGTGCTATAACATTTAGTTACAGAGGAAGCTTCTGCTTAGCAAAGTCGAATTACTGCTTTTAAACTACAAATTTCCCATGATGTCTCTCGAATGCTGATATCTGCTCCAAACGTACCTTAAAGAAATGACGTCATATATTATGAAATGGACTAAGTCCGATAATTATTTAGATATATTTATTGTTTATGCGTTATTTTTATAGATGAAACATTTAAGTAAATACTTTGTTTATAATAAACAGTATTAACAAAAGTTACCGGCCTGAATGTCCGAGAAATTTTCATAGAATATATGTGCCCTCCTGACGTGCTATACCAAATAAGAGAGCATAGTTTTCGCTCAACATTTCACTCTTGAATCAGATTATTTGCTAAACACTGAAATACATTTTTTATCATTTCACTCCAAGCAAGACGATAACGACACTATGATGCAATATGTGATTGAGAATGAAGGAAAAGGGGGAAGAAAAAACAATAAAATTACAGGATTCAAGAAGATAGAAGACGGCGATTGGTGTTGCATTTAAATCTTTGAAGAACATAACATGAACGCAAGAAGCTGGAAGATAGCTTTCCAAGCGAGAGGTTCAAGAGAATAAACTGATAGAATAGAATTTACGGTTTCATCTCGTAGTTTCAACACAAAATTTATGGGACATAATGGACAATCTAGTACCGCGCTTAAATTCGTGCGGTCGAGATATCAAAGAGGAAAGCTCATCAGAACAATTTCCATAGAAATATTTATAGACGAAGTGTAGGGAAAATACATTACGGTAGTGGGAAAGAGACAAGCCGATATGCCAGGTCAGCGCCGATAACATTGCAGATTATTTGGATTTTATCAAGAATCTCTAAATACATAAATGAAGCACCAGATCAGATGTGACAACAATCATTAAATGAATGGACGAATAGTAGACAACTAGATGTGTAAGATAGATTCTCGTAAAAAAAAAACATCGTCTTGTATGACACAAGCATACCGGGCAATTGTTTCAATATAATCTTTCCACACTATATCAACAAAAATCGTTTGCCCGAGAAGGTTCAATGTTAGGTACTTCATGGAAGCGATCATTTTACTACCTTCTTTAGGGATGATCATATATACGAGTTCCACTTGAGGCCTTGTGTGAGCTTGAATCCCAATAGACGTTCAAGATCACACAAATAAATTTACTTTTACTTTAATGCTGAATCGCTAATTCTATGTTTATCATATATTTTCCCCGCATTTTCTTTTATTAATAATTATTTTTAGGGGTCATGCCAACAAGCCAGATTTTGAGAAAGGTGTCTCTGCCTATAATGAGTTACCGTGAATGTCACCGAGTTTGGCCTCATATTGGTCATGAGCATATCTGTGCTGGTGACTGGATCAATGGAGGACCTAGCCCGTGCCAGGTAAGGTTTACCAACTGCTATTTTACTTTTGCTTGTAGAAATTTTGATTTTGATTGATTGACCCGGTTTTTACGGCTTATCAACCCTTTGCAAGTTATTTAAAGTCAAAAAATATTTTTAGATTGTAACAATGCTTTTTGGAGTGGGGGAAGATAATAATGATTTAGTGATACAAGTTTTATTATTTAACCCATAGCTGGAGAGAGAAGAAGTGGATCCATAGCTTTTTCAGGGGTATTTGTGCGTAAGCGAATATAACGAACCAAACTGGAATTGGAACTCAGCTCTCCGAGTTCCAGTACGAAGCCGTTATCCATTGCACCACCCGCACATCCAAGCTTGCAGTATCTGGTATCTCCAAGCTGTCACCTCTCTAGCTACTGACCAAATTCAACTTTGCTTAACTTCGG
>OZ010591.1:96687511-96690011 GCA_963932145.1 Acanthosepion lycidas
TTTTTTTAAAAATCCCTCTTTTGCGATGTTTTTAATTTAGTTAAAGAGAAGTTCGCCGAATTTTTGTTGTTAGTTTTTACTTTTTTTTAAACTTTACACAATGTAATTTACCACGTTTACAGACGTTCTTTCACATGTTTTCCAATTGTTTTATTTGCAATGAGTATTTTGTGTTTAATCTTTTAGCATTCGTAGCATTTTTTTGTTTTTGAACAAACACTTATATTTGAAATGTTTACCTCCGCAACCATTGCAAACAGGAGGCATTGAAAAAGGTCTATAATCTTTTTTTTTTTAATGGTCGGACGTTATGTATGTGTGAAATATCTTTTTCCTCAATCCTTGCTGTGTAGAGTTTAAGATTAACAATGCGCTGACACTCTTCCGTATTTTCTTCTGGATACTTAACCTGGGATCCATCTGTAATTTAGGAAGCATCTTGGATCAGATTTCCGCGTCCTTATTAGCAGTTAAACCCTATACGAATATTAGGCATTGGAATAAATCCGGTATTAATTCCGTGAAGTTCTCACATTCCCGGTTCACTACTGCAGCAAAATTGACAAAATCTGCATTTTCACTAAGTTACGACATATAGATAGAAGGAAAGTGTCCATACAGGCGTTTTTTTTTTTGTTTTGTTTTTTCTGTTGGGTGTTTCTTCCAGCTGATATCCAATACAACTCGTAACATCCTTAGGTAATTATTTTTGCAATAAAAAGAATCTCCTTCAAGCCAATTTAAATAAGTTTTTGAAACACAGCAAAGTATTTTACTTATTGGAAATATTAAATTGAATCTATTAACTTGAAATTAAAAATGAAATAAAAGCTCCAAGAAAGATTTGCCATTTTGAAAAGAATATTTTAAACCTTAGAAATAGCAGTATTTTTTGGTGGGGAGGTGGGGGTCAGATGAACTGCATTCTTTCTACTACTAGCAATGTAGTTTCATCAAAATTTATCTCACCTGCTTTTTTTTTGTAAAATAAAATTCATATAATTTTCATGTGCCGCAGAAGATAGTTTTCTTAATGTTATATTCCGCGCTGATAGGAATATATACCTGAAAACTCGGTGGACAAAATAAGTAAAGGTTTATTGTAAAAACCAGTACCATAAGAATAAAGGTTTTGCACAAGGTCGTCGCAAGTCAATCCAGTAGTAAGTGTTACTATTAAAAGGTCGGTAGTTTTCGCGTAAACCTGAGTAGTACTCAACAGATCCAAGCTAGTATATTTACTCACCTCCCCATGTGGTCAGATCCGGCCCGTAGTCTCGGCCAAAAAATCCCCCTAAACCCCGCATAAACTGGTTCGGGTCTGTCTACCTCGTTCGGGTTCCTCTCTGCCCGAAAGAATTTTTACAGAGTTCGATAGAACAGCTGGAAGAGATCCCAGTGAGACTCTGTAGTCTGTTGACTTACAGATATTTATAGGCAGTTACTACAAATAGGGTAATCACTCATAGGGGTGACGAGTTATTCCATTACATCACTTAATAAGCGAACTTATTTTCATCAATCCAGTGAAATCAATCATTTTTAAAAATTACTTCGTATCTTTTATAATAAGCTCGGAATGTTATTCTTTTGGATGGATTGTTTACTGGCGACAGCGTCTGGAGTGAATAAATCTGACGTTCTTTCCTCAGTAGTAGTAGTATTGTTTCCTTCGTGAGTTCAATGTCAATCGTCGTTTGCCACTTTTGTAATCCATCACACGTATATAATACAAGTAATAACAAAGAATTCAATGTAAAATAATAAAGTATTTAATTAGCAGACGCAATTAAAATACATTGACAACAAAGACGTAAAGAGTCAACGAAAAGATTATTGATTACTTATCAGTTAATATACGACTGCGTAGAGCTGCTAAGAAAGAACTAATTCATAAAGAAACACGTGACACTCGACTTTAACATCCGGGTTATCACACTAGTCACACACGTAAATGTAACCAGTATTTACCAACCTCCCCACAAGGCAAGATGTGGTAAAAGGTTGATTTTTAGATGGGGTAAATCCGAACCCTTAGGCTCGGGCAAAAATTCTCCGTAGACTCGCATACACAGGGTCAGGTTGATCTAGAATCCCAGACGAGACTCTTCCCGTAGGATTCCTCACTGAACGAAGGTAGAGAGTACAACACGTAATTGTACCCCACCCCGATAGTCAGTGCCAAGATATCGGTTTATAGTAAATGGCAGTTTACATTTTCATTGTCTAGAAATTCACGTTCAAACTCCGGTGTCAGCAGTGACAATTTTCATTCATATATGATAGTATGCAATCTACTCACTATGCTCTTCTGGGAATTTGAAATGAAATTCACGTAGGTGTCCGTCATTGAACATGAAAGGGACAACGAGACATTTTGTATTGAGTCAATATTCATTAAAAGCGAGAAATGAGGTTATCCATAGAGTAATATGCCTGCAATATCATAAGATTAGAAACCAGGTTTAACGTCCAAGAAGGAAAATACAGTGTACTGTTA
>OZ010591.1:96695011-96745011 GCA_963932145.1 Acanthosepion lycidas
AAAAGAATGTAAAAACATAAAAATATAAAAAATATATATATATATAAAAATATATATACATACATATATATATATATATATATATATATATATATATATATATATATATATATATAAATATATATATATACATGCACACATATATACACACACGCACTCATATATATATACACACACATATAGGCACTGACACTCACACACACACACACATATATATATATATATATACGCACGCACACACACATATATATATATATATATGCACACACACATATGTGTATATATATAAACAACATTTAACTCGACAGATAGTATTATTCATTACTTATGTAGACAAGTCAATGCAATAATAAGATCTTCTCTTTCTAGACAATTTATCTTGAACGGGTCAGTCCATTCATGATAGTAAGCAGGATGAATGGCACTTTTCTTTTTATGTGTCATGTCCTTTCAAGATGTAGGCGATCATGGCTCTCCATCTCCCTTTATTCCTTGCAGCTCTCAGCAAGTTCCTTCCTTCTGCTTCCTCCCCCCAGACCACGTTCTGTCATCCATCTGCTCAAGCTTGTCAGGTATGTCACGCGCTGCTTTCCCTTGTCTCTATTTCCCTCTATTCGACCCGTGAGTATCAGATTCTCCAGGCCCTCTTTCCTCATTATGTGTCTCAGAAACCTCAGCTGCCTCTTTCTGCATGTTAAGTATAAGCCTTCTCCTTGTTTGCAAGACCACATCATTGCTCACGTGCACGGTTCCTTGATATCCTTAGCATCCTTCTGTAGAACCACAGCTAAATTGGCTCTTACCACGTTAATAATAATGTGTCAAGACATTATGACAAGTGATAAGTTGCAAGAATGACAACTAGCTTCACTGCGCATGCGAGTAGCCAAGAAGGTAAATCGACATAGCGTAATTCATTTTGACGTGCTGAATGTCAATGTTATAGATAAGAAAATGATGTGACACTTTGATAAAATCCCAACATGTTATAGCCAGAGAACGAGATCGGAATCATTCGAAAATGACACACTTTCTCGTGTTTACTTGTAGTAAGATCCTTTTGGCAAATGTCTTCCACGAGAAATCACTTAACACCGATGTGATTCATGAATAGAGATATTTTAGCTGCGTGACGTTGGAGTAATGGATAGTGTCTCGGGTTGAGGAATCGGAGAGCCGAGTTCGAATTCCAGTCAGATCCATTTACATTCACTTACGTGCTAATACCCTTGGGAAAGGTATGAATCCTCTTCTCCAGCTATGGGTAAATAGCAGTACAGACTGGGTTATATAGCCTTGGATGGCAACTGGTCTACCTCAGAAATAAATGGCGATCATGTATCTTTCGATACATGATCACCTAAGCATGGCACAAAACTGACTGACTGATAATAAAAATGACATACATGGAAGCAAAAAAAATAGATAGCAGCTCGGATTGAGTAATCGGAGAGCCGTGTTCGAATTCCAATCGAATCCATTACATTCACTTATGTGCTAATACCCTTGGGAAAGGGATGAATCCTCTTTTTCCAGCCAGCTATGGGTAAATAGTAGGACAGACCGGATTCTGTAGCCTTGGATGGCAACTGCTTTAATGCAGAAAGAAATCTACTGCGGGAAAATATCTGCCTTGTTAGTAATGTATCGAAAGATACATGATCGTCTAATCGTGTATCACATAACTGAATGATGCGGAGGAACAGAAATTTAAATATCTAGGAAATTTAAAAGGAATCCAAGCTATATTTACACCTCTTAGTATGTACTGTACTAGTTCAGTAGGTTATCTTATAAGAAAACTATGTTAAATATGTTATAGAAGGAAAGTTGATTGTATCCATCCAGCTATTTTTTTAATGGAGAAAGACTGTCCTTAAGATCAAAATATTAAATCCTAGACTTCTCCTTGACTTCAGCTCTGGCCTAAGCAAGCGGTAATTTTCACCTTCTCATCTTCTTTTATGCGCCGTTCTCCTTCAGAACGTAGGCAATCATGGCACTTCACATCTTCCTGTCCTTCGTAGCGCTTAAAAAGTTTTGTCTTTTTGTTATTTCTTTCAAACCCTGTTCCGCCATCTATTTACTCAAGTCCATTAGGTGTGTTGTGCATTTCTTTCCCCTGTTGCTCTTTGCCGCTATCTGTCCTGTGAGTATCAGATTTTCCAAGGCCCCCTTCCTCATTTCGTATCCCAGAAATTTCAACTGCCTCTTCTTGATGTATGTAAGTTTTCATTTTGTTTTAATTTTCTCCAAATGCACGTTGTTGCTCACATATTCGGTTTATGATATCCTCAGCATCCATCTGTAGAGCCACATTTCTATAGCTTCAAGACTCTTCTACATCTTTGATGAGATTCTCCAGCATTCGTGCCATACAGAGGGACAGATATCACTTAACTGTTCTTTTCTTTGTTTCTTTATCCTTTGCTTATCTTTATGGAATGTGTCTTTGGCCATCCCAATATGTCTTCGGATCTCAGAGTCGCACTTTCAATCCTCTGTTAGAAGACTTTTCAGATATTTAAATTTCTGTACCTGCTTGATTTTTAGTATCCTTGACCTGTAATTTGCATTTGGGGCTCATCCTTTTTTTTTCTGATAACCATACATTCTGTCTTCTTGTAGTTTACACATAGTCCTTTCTGCTGGCCTTCATTCGCTACATTCTCTAGTAGTTTTTATGGTTTCTTATCCGTATTTGCTATCGCATATTGGATAATGATATATATTTTCCAGATCAGTTAGAATTGAATGAGATACGTTAATACTACCAGCGATTTTCAGTATTCTGTGCGACAACAAGGCTTATTGATTTTTTGAAGAAAACGGAAGGAAATATGAAAAAAAACGTAACAAGCTTCGTTGATCTTTAATCAAACTGACAAATATATATATATATATATATATATATATATATATATATATATATATATATATATATATATAAACACCATTCTTGGGTCTTAAGAACGTTTGCGTAATCAGTATTCTGAATACTCGAACTCCAGTAGGATTGTCCATATCTATTGTAATCTGCAGCAGTGTTACTCAAAGTGGTGGTCCGCGGTCCTGTGCTAGTTCACGAACCATCAGCTATCGGTACGCTCCCAGTGTCCAGGCCAAGCTAAGGAATCATTTGAAGCTTATTTCTTTTTATTACTTTTTACGTTTTGATAGTGAATTTATATATATATATATATATATATATATATATATATATATATATATATATATATATATATATATATGTATATATATATAATAAATGGAAGTTAAAAAATAGCCATCTTTTATTATATTCATTATATATATCGTTCCCGGTATAAATCTATATTACCACGAAATATTACAGGTGCGTGACAGATTGAGAAAAAAAAAATCCGGTTCGATATATCAGATAGTTTGCAAAGCATTTATCTACAACCGGTGACACACAATGTTTTTTTTTGTTTTTTTTTGTTTTTTTTTGCTTGATATTTTTATAATGGTCTTTTTCTAGATTGTTTGCCAAGTAACTCGAGTTATGGAGTCGTGTGCTTCCATTGTTTATTTTTGTCCTTAAAAGGCAATATCGCAATAAAAGTCGAAACGTGCAGGAAAATTATGCTTAGGTAAGCTTACTGTCGACTTTCTTAAAGGTTAGCAATGAAAGAATTCCATTAGAGAGGTTATGCCTCGAGTGCTGTATTCTGATTGAATCTTCCGATTGCCGACACTGAACGGAACAGCGACTATGTAAGCGATTTGTTAAGGATGTCGAAGGTGTTCCTTAATTCTTCTGATTGCATGCACTAATGACGAATGTGTGACAAAGAGGCAATTAAGAAGAAGACGACCTCATAAATGTCAAGTGAAAGAAAAGTGAGTTGCATCAAAAGAGAGAAAAGAAAATCAGAAAGTGAAACGAAGCAAAAGATTTATTATTTCCTAATAACAGAAAAAATATTTACGAACTGTGGGAGGTATGAAATATATTAGCGTTAGGGCTTAGTGTTAGAGTTAAAGGCAGTGAACAGTGGTTCAGTTATGCCCCATGTGAGATATACCTTAGGCGATCATGTATCTTTCGATACATGAATGACGAGGCAGATGTTTTCCCGAGGTAGACGAGTTGCCATCCAAGACATTTCGAACCCGGTCTGTCCTGCTATTTACCCATAGCTTGGAGGAGGAGACGAGGATTCATACCTTTCCCAATGGTATTAGCATGTAAGTGAATGTAATGGATTCGACTGGAAAGTCAGTCGGTCAGTTATGGGCCATGCGTGATACAGGCGAACATGTATCTTTCGATACATGTCTGACGACCCAAATTTTTTTTCCCGTGGTAGGTTGCCATTTCTTTCTGCGGTAGACCTGTTGCCATCCAAGACTATAGAACCTAGTCTGTCCTGCTATTTACACATAGCCGGAGGGTGGAGTATATTCAAACATTTCCCAAGGGTATTAGCTCGTAAGTTAATGTAAAGGGTTCGATTAGAAATGGAACTCAGATCTCCGATTCCTCAATCTGAGATATCCATTACTCCACCGTGCCTCAGTGGTTATATATTTAAAATTATTAACTATTTTTTATACAAAATCATCAAATAGTAATTTTAATGTTTGTAAACTGATTTGCTGTCATTTAAAAAAAACAGTTAATAGTTCATCTTTTTTTTCCTGTGTATTTTCCAGTAATAATGATTGCATCTTCATTTACGTTAGGTCCCAAATGTCTGGGTAGGATAATCTGACTATAATAGCACTAACATGTCTTCGGTTTAGCGTCCGTGGTATTAGGTTGGTGCAAAAGTAATGTCGTCTTCTCACATATGTTACTATGTGAGAAAACGACATTATTTTTGCACCAACCTAATATTTTATGTTTCTTAAATTATCCGCACTGCTCTTTTTGTTCTCTGATTTCTTTTAATTTTCATTTATTTACCCATTTTTGCCCTTTTTTTTTATTTATTTCATGCCGCATTGTTTTAGACAGTAAGCAAACTTTCCAGCAATCATGATTAATTGTTTGTTTGTTTTTTTGTTTTTTTTTTACGGTTTATCAACCATTTTCTGGGTTATTTAAAACAAATCTATTATGGATTGTAAGATTTTTGAAAGTGAATATTGCACTTACACTTTTTGATAATAACAATTACTTTTCATATATAAAAGTCCTACTATTTAACCTATAGCTAAGGGGGAAATGAATTCATAGTTTTCATTTACTGGAACTGACGTTCGAACTTAGTTCTCCGATTTCTCCTTCCAGGCCGTTAACCATTTCATCACCTGCACACCTACACCCAGCATTTAATATTTTCCAGGAGAGAGATATGATATTAAATTTAAGCACCCTTGTCTTTGTTTCTAACGGAATATTACTATGTCATAATACTTTGCTTAGTTTCTAAAAGGCATATTTCGCTATTTCGATACACCTTCGGATATCTGTGTTATACTTTATGGTGAACCTTTTTAAAACAATATTCTTGGAACTTATCATGTTCGGGTGCTCCCCAATTGTTTATTTACTGAGATATGTCTTTTAGGATTGATATATTAATGACAGTGCCTTTTCTGTCTTCTCTTTTCCAGATATATTTTCATCTTTTCTTAGCCATTTTACCGTTTTGTATTTCTCTGTGTACTTGTTTATAAGGAGGGCGTAACGATGTATTCTATCCAACCTTTTATACTATTTTTCTATTCAAGTAGTTTTTTTGTGTTACTATTCATGTTTTGTTTGCATTGCCACAAAGCACCTGTTTTCAGAATTTGCACACACCATGGCTAGTGTCCTCACAGTATCTATGGCAACATCTAATACACAACTGATCTCTACAAATGGTTTAATTAATCAAAGTATACATAGTCCTTCATCGACTATTACAACAATTAAGTTGGGCTGGTGTGTCTCAGAAGTGAAATTAATCCGCGCAAGATGTGTAGCTTATTTAAAGACCAGGCTTGTTGCTAAGCCGTTGTATAACTGTGTCTGTCTCTTTCAGAAAAATGGCCGATAATGAATAGAAAAACAAACAATTCTTATATTTGTGAACATAATACGATATCCTTTAATCATTATATACAATGTTCTCTTTAATGACTTATTCCCCAAAGAATTTGTCCGGAAAATATCATGTTTATGAAACGCTTAACAACTAGAGGACAGAAAATGTTATATTTCCAAGTGTTCATCCCTGATCTGAAAATTAAAACATTTAAATAAAAAAATGATAATCATTTATATGGAGTCTATTCTCGAACTCGAAGTTTCTTTGGAAATCACAATGACTGATCTACTGGGTCTGCCAACAGTCAATGAAGTCACTCTGTTTTATGTCACCCACACACCATAGTATATGAACTAGAGTAACTTCATCTTTTATACTTTTTTTACATGAAATACATTATGAGCGAAATAATATCTGTTATTTTTAAACATATTATTGTATCTTTTAATCATTACATTCTTTGCATGGTTTGATAGTTTCATTATAAAGGATTGATAATTAAAATATATCATCTTTATAGAACTCTCAATAATTAGGGGACAGAAAAATTTATGATCTGGGGATCTAAGGATTTGGTATTTTTGTATAGCATCATTATAGTAGCTAATGTCTCAGGAGGCGATGCCATATGCCAGAAGTATCTTCTCCGTTGTTCCCCTATGTACAGAATAGTAGTCTTTTGAGAAATAAACAGAAAATAAGGTGGCCTGTGGGTTAGACGCCCTCAAGAATCCACCGAAAAGTCGGGATTTGTCTAACGGTTGATCTATATTTTCAAAAGCCATTTTAAATTTTTCGGAGCACCTTTCCTATTTCCGGCTGTATCTTGTTGAAGTTGTAAATTTTTGCTGCAATGGAGGTGAGTGTAATTCCTGTATAATTTTTTGCCAATCCTAGATCTCCTTTCTTTAGGAAAGGAAGTATGCAATCTTTTATCCATCTTTCTATGACTTCCTAATTATATTTGCGTTACAGATTTGGAGTAGAATATGCAGAGTCTTCCAATCACCGGAGGAATGTTATCAGGTCCGTTCCAAGTTCTGCATCTGTAAACTTTTCAGGTTTAATGTCAAGAGGATGTTTAATGATATACTCAACCTTAGTATCTAAAATTGCAGTTACATATCCCAAGAGGTTTTTAAAGATGTCTTGTCTGTCTGTTGGACTTTAAATTGGATTTATTTGTTGATTTTCTATCACTGATATTGAATATTCTTGTTAACAGATTTTCCAGCAAGTGTAAATTGTTTATTGGCGGCAGCTAATATAAATGGGATCTTTCTCGAAGTCGTTTATACAGGAAAATAATCTTATATGCCTAAACACCAAATTTCAAAAGGAAAGCTTTAAACAATAGACATTCACCTGAGACAATGGGATGACGACACTGGATCACATCCTGATAATCGAGAAGTAGAAGAACAGTGCATTGAATTAACGAGCCTTCGACACATTTGAAAGAGTATCTACAGACCATCAGATTGCCTCTTCTACCATCTGACTTTGCCTTAGAGTCAATAAGAAAATACAGCCTGCTTTCCCATCGTATGACTGGTTTCATCCAACAACAAACAGTCATCTCAAAGATCACTACACCATTGCTTTCAGGAATAAGTTTGAAACACTACAAGCAGATGCCGAAGAATCATCTCCTAACACAATAATTTTATCACTTCTCATGAAAAGGCTGCAGATATCATACCCCCAAAAGCTAAGCATCAGCAACACATTCCTTAGCAAACAAATAGAGCTAATATGAAAGAAAAGGCCGCCATAAGAAATTAAAATCCATTCCTTAACCTAATCCATACACTTAGGCATTTGAATTGTTTAGTATTTATTGATTCTACATTATGAATTTTTATGATGGATTCAGAGTTTGTACCATGGCTATTTTATTCCAATTCCAGATAATATGCTCTTTTTTTTTTTAAATATTTTTAGCCGTTTCTTGATAATATTATATTCTTGCTATATCTAATATTATGTTCGAAGAATATATTCTTAATATTAAATGTGAGGCTTAATGGAGAAAAGAAAAAATAACAGTAACGTGGACAGCTTAAAACAGATTAAAAAAAGGAAAAACACAGTTCTGGTCAATATATATATATATATATATATATATATATATATATATATAAGTGAACATTGAAGTCAACACTCAGAGGTGACAGGCTGTTTCATGCTAGACGCAATCGTCGGGACAAGACAATGTAGTGGCTGAGCACTCATATCCGAAGATACCCGTCTACTTGGGCGGCTAGCTAATCCCTACTGCTGAAGGCACATTTTTGTTTGTTCAACACCCAGAGAGCCCACCTGTGGTTATACCGCATGTATACTGAGCACACCTGGAGGAAAGCGCATTATCAACAGTGTGAACAAGGCCAGCTCACTGAAACCCTCGGTCACGATGACTTGTGACTTCGTGCTAGCACAACCATCGACGGCTCCCAAATGTAATTCTTCAGGTGGTTGGAATGTCGAACTGAACCATTTATTTCGCTCGCTGAACCATTTATTTCGCTCGCTGGGGTATACTGTTCTAGTTCCACGTGACATGTTTAATGGATGTCAGTTATCAGTTATCTCTTGTTAATTCCCAACGTTCTCCACTGCCTTAATCTGATATTGAACTCATACTCTTTGAGTCCTGGCACTGGATCCTGGCACTGGATCTATCTAACGCCTTTATCCACTGTGCTGTGTGTCCTTGAGGACATCTGTGTATGAATTTCTGGGTATTATAAAACTAATGTCTTCAGAAACCATTTTTAACAAGTGCTCATAAACGTTGTGATAAATATGGCAACAAAGATGAGGACAATAGTCCGAATAATGTAAATAGTGTCAATCAATTGGGTATTTGCTGTATTTAAGTATGTTGAACAACATATTTTTAAAAAAATTCAAATAGTTTTTCAAAGTCACAGAATGTCAAAATACGCTATTTTACTAGAATTCAACCAAAACCTGTAATATCAGTCCAAAGGCACAATGAAAGATAGAGAACTAATTATTTATAAAAGTAATTTATTATATTAGTCATTGAACTATAGTCACCAAAATTATATATAGTATTAAAAACAAAAAAAAAATATGAGTTTTATGGAGTCAATCTGTTCTGGACGATATTTTGAATTTTACACAGGCGCATTGCATTATCTAGTATGTTAGTATCTATTCTTCCTTGCTCTGTAACGGTTTCTCGTATACGAATATGATGGCCATATTTAAAGGATTCGTGTTTCGGGAAGAACTCTGATTTACTATTAAAAGTTTCCCAAACCACATTTCTTCATCTCTTTGTCTAATATATCTACTTCTCTTTCATTTGCCTCAATATTTGCATATGTTTTCATATATTTGTCGCTTGTAAAGTTCAAGATATTCTCAACATCCTTCTGTAGAACCACGTCTGTGTATTGTAGATTCTTTTCTTCCTCTGTAAAGATGTTTCAATATTATCGTCTATATAAGTAGACAGATATTGCATAGCAGTTTCTTCCGTTTGTTTCTAAAGAAATATTCCTGTCTTCGTATTTTGCTTAGTTCCTGGAAGATAACGTTAGCTATTCCGATGTGTCTTTGGATTTCTGTCTCACGTTTTCCGTTTCCTCTTATGGCATCACTCACTTAAATGTCTCTACTTTAGGGTGTAAAGATCATAAAGTTTCCAATGAAGGTACCAAACCTGGCATTGTCTTTTACAAAGCATAGAAAGAATTGTAAAAATGGTGACCAAGTTGTCAAATTCTCCTCAAAAAGATAAAATAGATGGAGATATTCGGACTCAAGATTTGAGCAAAAGGATGATGTCAAAAAATATGAATGAAAGATGGACACCATCATTCTAATTGATTGAACCAAACAATTTATTTAATATGTATATTTAAAAACGCAAAGCAATAAAGACACTAACATATAAGGTGGGGGGATTACTGAGTGTTAGAGAATATGAAAAAAAAAACTGTATTAACGAAAACGAACAAAAAAAAAGGAAAAGGATAGTAGACAGTAGATAACGATTGACTCTGAAATTAAATTTTTGAAGTTAACTGTGAAGCAAGAAGCCGGAAGTGAGTTCTGCAAGCAAGAAGTGCGAAGGAATAAACTGTTAGCATTGATCATATGGTTATCATATAGTTATATCAAGCCATTTCAACTCTAAAATGATGAGACTTTGTCGCCAATCTAGTAACGACCTTAAATTCTCCATAGAATGATAGCGGAAAGTTCATCAGAACAATTAACATAAAATTAATTATAGAAAAGGCCGCAGCGAACCTATGTCATGACGGTAAGAAAGTGACTGAAGCCAAGATGCCAGGTCAGGACCAACAACATACCTTCATCTTTTTGTCTAATATTATACCTACTCGTCTTTCATTTGCCTGGATGCTTTCATACGTTACCCTGTATTCATCAGTTATTAAACCCAAAGGTATTCTGAACGTCGATTTTTGATACGGTTTTGCTTGAATAAGTATATTTAAAAAAAAGCATGGCAATAAAGGAACTAAGACACAAGAGGTTACTGGGTGTTAGAGAATATGATAAAAACACACTCAACGAAAACGAACAATAAAAGAACAAGTATTAAGAAGACAGTAGATAACGATTGACACTGAAATTAATTTTCTGAAGTTCAACTGGAAATCAAGAAGCCGGAAGTGAGAAGTGCGAGAGAATAAGCTGTTAGCATTGAACATATGGTTATATATAGCCATTTCAACTTTAAAATGATGAGACCGAGTCGCCAATCTAGTATTGCGCTTAAATTCTCTTAAATGATAGAAGGTTCATCAGAACAATTACCATAAAATTATTTATAGAAAAGTCCGAACCTATGTCACGACGGTAAGAAAGTGACTGAAGCCAAGATGCCAGGTCAGGATTAATAACATTGCATCTATTGTATTTTTCCAAGTGCAAAATTCATTTTTCAAGTAAATATTAAACAATATTGCGTTTCATAATTTGCAAAATGAACAGTACGAGGCAAAAAAACAAAAAAACAAAATGGACGCACCCATTGAAAGTCGATTTTTGTATTTTTACCGAGAAAAATTGATTCTTTTATCGCGTTTAACAGTGCCCTTGATAGCCACTGGAGTATCCATTTCACCGGGCGTACACCAAACACGTATTAGTCCTTCATATCTAAGAGTAAACGGGCTCTCGTCACTCCGCATAATATTTTCCCAGTCAGATTTAGTCCAGAGTAAATCAGCTTTGCACCCTGCCAACTATGCCCGTCGATTTTTCCAGATACAAAAGGTTTCTTTTTTACATATTTGGAAACAGTGCCTTTTGCCTTAAGCCTGCGGCTGACTGCCCTTGAAGAAACCGCCAAACTAGCTGCTTTGGAAACATCTTGTGCTGTTGCGTGTCGGTCTTTTGCATTGACGAACCAAGTTTCTATCTTTCCTGATGATAGTTTTTAGCAGTCGGCCAGTCTACAATGTGTTCTAGTTTCTCTTTTTGATTGACTTGCGGGCACATGACTCACTTCGATTAATCTTATCAACTATCGATCTATTCGACAGCCAAAGATCATGAAAATCGGTGACTTGGCCTTTCTCGAAGTCAGAACAATGCTTGGGAATGTTAATGAATGTAAATACAAATGTAATAAGCTTTATATTTTATTGTTCATCATCATTTTTATGTGTGCCTCCATATTTTGGGCCTCGAGTTGTATTTTTTCTTTGCATTGTCAATATAAATTAGAATGGGCAGCATATTTATTAACTGAATTTTCAAGACATTCTTCTCACAGTACAGGAAAATACTATATTTCTTATAAAATGTATAAATGTAAAAAAACAGATTGAAGTGCCAAATTTGACATACCTTGAAACAGATATATATATATATATGTGTGTGTGTGTGTATGTATGTATGTATGTATGTATAAATAAAAAGAAAGAACAGTAAGATATATAATCCGGTGTTCTTATAGATAATTTTATTTTTACAAAATAGTGCTCATTGTAAATTTACAGAGCATTAATATTATAAATTAATTGATTTAAAATATGGTTTTTCCGCTAAAATATTTTACACATATATCTTGAAATAGATATTTTTATTTCACGTGTAAAAACGCAGTATTTACGAGATGGTCATAAAATCTTCGACATATTTTTTTTCTTAAAAAATGTTAATAAAATCAGTTTTTAACAATTTTTTAAAACTTAAATTGCTATAAGCAAATGTTTTATGATCTAAAAAATGAATTCACATTTGATTTTCACACGAAGAAATACATAGAATTGACACACAGGTTAAAACTTAACTATTATGATTTTCGTCGACTGACAAATAAAAAAAAAGGTTATGTCTATTGATACAACTTGAAAAAAAGCGCGTAAAATAAAAAAAAAAAGCTGTGGATGCTTGTACACGTCACATCTTCTCTTTTATAAAATTAGACAGTAAATTTTAGTTAAATCTAAATGCAATTTACAATGAGAATATAAAAATATACTTAATAATCAGGAACTTCCACTGTCACGTAACGTAGCATTTTATAAAACATATCAATGGAATGAACATGGCTCACCATTATTTCTATGATCGGGTGTAGCTGTAATGCTGAGTAGCTGACTAATCCTGCTCCATAAATCTGGTTTGAATGCAGGAGAGCTACTGATTCACGCTTAGGTGGAGATTAACGCTTAGCTGGAGGTTCACGCTAAATTAGTGATTCACGCTTAGCTATTGATTCATGCTTGGTCACCGACATGTCGCACTTGATTGAATCGGGAAAATCCTCCGCCTTGCGATGTTGATTTTAGGCTAGGAAGCCGTACACTCAGCGACGCCATGTCATCATCGCACTAGCCGCTAACACTAAAAGAAGATCCACTTTTTCGGAGGTCTTGTTTTTAATGATGCCGTGGATCTATCGATGTATCGACGACGGGAGAAGTAGTAATAATACCATTTGTAGAGAGTAATCCGATAGAAACGGACATGAATCCAAAAGAAAATGATGGGGGGAATGAAAATAAACTTAATCTCAGTGTTAATAAGGTGAGGTTTTATTTTGCTATTTTTTTCTAATGTTCACCCAATAAAATTCCCAAGAGCCACTCAAGGTAGAGAATTACTGCTTGGAATTATATTAGCGTAGGAAAAGACAAGCGTCAGAAGCAGACTTTAGAAGAAGCCGTAAACCAAATCCTATACAGAAAACAGAGGATAAACATCTACTCCTGATTAAAATATTGGGGAGGAGTGTGAACCGAACGATAGATGAACCTAATTTTTCCTATCAACTATTATATTTGTAATGTAATGGTTTGTTTGTGACTACAGTAAAAACAATAAAAACGGTAAAACTTAGTTACCAATCTTGTAGTACGTTAAATTCATGCGGTCTATTTACCACGGAGGAAAGGCCATTAGAATAATTCCCATGGAAATATTTATAGAAAGGACAATGAGAAGATATATCACAGCGGTAGAAAAATGACTGTCGTCTCAATCTCAGGTTAGGGTCGATAACATTACAGACACTTCTTAGGATTTTGTCGAGGATCTTGATATATATATATATATATATATATATATATATATATATATATATATATATATATATATATATATATTTACATATATATATATATATATATATATGTTGTGGATTCCAAGATGAAATCCGGTCTCAAATGAATGACAAACGCAGGAATGAAATATAGCAAATAAATGTATTGACGTAATAATACAATTTGTAATACGGTTAGTAGATCCAGAAATGCGGTTAGTAGCAATAATAATATATATATATACAGTCTGGGAAATTCAGTATCGATGTCTGACTTCCTACTGAGTCTACGTGCTTGAAACTATGACTCCTACAAAGCGGTTACCTTACACTCTTATTCTCTCTATTACTCTACCTCACGTGTATTCACTGGCAGCAGTACAAGTACACACTGGTCGAGTCCACTGGTCGAGTCCACGAATGGTAGATTTATAAATGTGCAAGAAGGATTCTTCAAGAAACATTTTCTGTCATGACACAGTGAATCAACTTTCCCATAGGAATTCCACTTGATGTTAGTGGAAAACGTGATATGAAAAAAACCGCAATGTATTGATCACCTGGGGATTAGCACCAGCCATGCTGATTGAAGGCAGAATATTTATTTCTGATGACTAAAGTATATATATTTTGCTTTGGGGTTGTTAATTGACCAGTTGGAAGTAATTTTGTAATCAATAAAGTGAATGCTTTCAGAAGAGTGGCCGTTCAACTTGACTTTTCATTAGGATTGGTTTGATTGGTTTGTTTTGTTTTATGGTATATCAACCTCAATGGGTTATTTAATGCCGAAAAAGATTTTTTATTGCTGGTAATATTTCTTTTTTCAAAAATGTATGGCTCGTAAAAAAATTTTCCTTCAAAAATTCATTACTGGTAATAATTTTTTGCAAAAATGTATTGCTGGTATTAAAACCTATTTTTACGCTTTCATAGTGTTTTGACTCCAAATGAAGGTTAATTATTGCTTAGACCCTAACCGGTACTACCACCCCGAGTCAGGGTGAACCTGAGAACATCAGCAATTAAGAGGTGGTTCCACGCTCCTCAAAACCTCCTGATCATAGGCCTTACAGACGGATGTAGTTTATCGTCTTACCCTGGACGCGGATTTAGTTTATCGTCCTACCCAGGACGCGGATGTAGTTTATCGTCGTATGTAACTATTTATACTATTTACTTTGGGATCAGTGGATAAAAGTATTGGATAAATTAATTCAGTGACTTGACTCACAAAGATGTGAGTTCAATACCTGACCAAAGCAGAGGTGAACAAAAACTTGGACAGTTGAGTTACTAAGGGAAGTAATTGAAACTGGGATATCTGGGAGAGACATGGCACGTGGAACTAGAACAATCTACCCCGCTGGACGAAATAAAGTTTTCGCTTCGAAATTTTAACGTATATCACCTGCAGAAGGTCGGAGCATACAACGGCCGAAACGTCGTGTATATGACAATAACAATGAGGACGAAGGTCCGAACAATGTAAATAGTGTAAATTGATATTTCATTGTTCATTTGCCAATTTCAGCAAAATCCTCATTCGGGGATCGGTTCTTGTGTATCAAGGTGAGAAATCAGCAGAATTTTTCTTTCCTCTTTCCTTTCTGTTGATGGATTTGATTGTTTTTTGTTTTTTTGTTTTTTTGCATTTGTCAGTCTTTCTTCCCTTCTTTATTTCCTACTTTCTTTCTTTCTTCCCTTCTTTATTTCATACTTTCTTTCTTTCTTCCCTTCTTTATTTCATACTTTCTTTCTTTATTTCCTACTTTCTTTCTTACTTTTATCTTTTCTTTTTTATTTCATATTTTTATTTCCTTCTCTTTCTTTTTCATTCATTCTTTCTTTCTTTCTTTTCATGTTTTCTTTCATTCATTCATTTTTTCCTTCTTCTTCATTTATTTATTTTACTATTTATTTCATTTTTTGCCTTCCTTTTATTCATTTTTCCTTTTTTTTCTTTCTTTCTGGCTTTACTTTCTTCTTCCTTCCTTCCTTCCTTTTTTTCATTAATTTCTTTCCGTTTTTTCTCTCTTTCTTTTTTTTTCTCTTCCAAGTGTCTACTTCCGGTTACTCTCATCAGGTTAGAGTTCAAATATTTCAGCAAATATAAACTGAAGTACAAAATACATTTAAGAGCGCTTCATATCTGCCTGATATAAAACAATTTTTCTAAGTCTTCTTAGAAAAATGAGAATGACCAGACAGACATTCGGACTGTGGCATAAAATCTTAGGTTTAACGATAAAAAAAAACAAAAAAAAAACAGTATTTACATTATTTGGACTATTGTCCTCATCTTTGTCGCTATTTTTATCACAACGTTTCGGCCATTGTACGCTCCGGCCTTCTTCAGGTGGTTGGAATATCGAACTGAACCCTTTATTTCGCTCATTGGGGTAGACTGTTCTAGTTCCACGTGCCATGTCTAATGGATGTCAGTTATCCCCTGCTAATCCCCCTTGATTCTCTACCGCCTTAACCACGTATTGGACTCAAAGACACATGGCACAGTGGATAAAGGCGTTAGTTAGACCCAGTGACAGGATCCAAAGAGTGTGAGTTCAATACCTGGTTAAGGCGGTGGAGAACTTTGAAAGGGGAATTAACAGGACATAACATAATGTAAATAGTGTACATAATACCTCATCTCAGAAATATAGACAGACCAAAAAACAGTTAATTAAAACTTCAGCATTACGCACTACTGACATCGACATTGGCAGACAAAAAAATAGAAAGGGCTGTAAGGCAAGGCTGTATCTTCTAACCAGACTTATTCAATCTATACAGTAAGGCGATTCTGGGAGAATTAGAAGTCCTGCCAGGATTCATCAGATAGCAGATGCAGAAATTAAAGTAGAGGAACTAAAATCGAAAGGGGTATCGGTAAAGTGAAAGTTGCATTCCAAACAAAGAAAAATAATATTTTTGTTATATTATGTAACATCTCTCTTCCTATATGGCACTTGGTGCTGGTTAACCTCATCACAGATGAAGAAGAAGCTTCAAGCAGCAGAAATATGGATTTACAGAAGGATACTGCGAATGCCACAGATTGAACAAGTTACGATGAAATTTTAGAGAATATTCAAACACAAAGGGAGTACTCATAGTTAGAATCAGAAAGTGACAATTAAAATCTCTTAGGCACGTAATGAGGAAAGAAAGGTTAAAGAATTTGAGACTAACAGGACATATTGAAGAAAAGCAAGGCAGAGGAAAGCAGCGAATGGTTATTCTCTGTTTTCCTCTGTCCTCTGACGAGCTTGTATAAATGGTTGGTAGAAAAGGGAATAGAGAAAATAGCAATCTAACTAAAAGCTACAAAGCATAAGAAGTTGTGGAGGTCCATGGTCGTCCACGTTTTGAAGGGAAACGAAGCATAGAATAGGAACATTGGACCTATTTGAAATCGATTCGTTTGGTTGACATTCTGTATCCTCGCTTTTTTTGGTTTCGAAATAACGGAAATAAAAAATAAGCCTAACAGGAAGAATCTCATCGCTTGATTTCCTGTGTTAAACCTCTGAGAATTTTGTATTTCGTGATAAACGGCAAAGCCACAATAGCAGCAGACACCGCAGTTATAGAAAGTAGTAGTACTAGTAGTAATAGTGGGGGGTAGTATTTTTTTTTATTTCTTTTTGTATGCCAATCAATTCTTCCATGTTTTTCAACTTTACCTTTTTTTTAAATTTTTTATCCATGTTTTCAATAGTTTCTCTTTATTTTCCCACTTCCTTCCTTTTTTCCGTTTTCTTTCCTTCCTTCCTTTTTCTTTCCTCTTTTCTTTCTTCCATCCTTCTCTCCTTATTACATGCGTTCTTTTTTCAGTCTTTACTTCTTTTAAAATTTCTTTTTTTCTTTTTTTTCTTTTTTTTTTCTTTTTTTACCAGCAAGTTTCAATCTTTCATATTTTGTGTTTCTTTTCGTTTTTATTTTCTCATTCTCTCCTATATTTTTTTTACTTATAATTTTCCTTCTTCTTTTCTTTCTTCTTTTCTTTCTTCTTTTCTGCTTTCTCATTCGTGTCGCCTTTCTTTTTCTAATATCCTTCTTACAAATTTCCATCTTTGTTGTTAACTTATCATCTTTTATTCAATTTTTGTTAAACATTTTCTTTCTTTCTTTCTTTCTTTCTTTCTTTTTTCATTTCTTTCTTTCTTTCTTTCTTTCTTAATTTCTCGTGTCATTTCTTTCTTTCAATAATTAAATTCTGGCAAATTTGTTTTTGCCTTTCATTTTTCTTTCTTTCTTTCTTTCAATTTAATTAAAACAAATTGCCTTTTCCTTTCTTTCTGTCTTTTTCTTTCATTAATTTAATTATGACAAATTTACCTTTGTTTTTCTTTCTTTCATTCTTTCTTTCTTTCATTAATTTAATTATGATAATTTTTTACTTTTTTCTTTCTTTCATTCATTCCCATTTTTTCTTTAATTTAATTATGGCAAATTTTCCTTTTTATTTCTTAGTCTCTTTCTTCCGTCCAGTCTTCCTTCCTTATTTCCTTCATTAATTTAATTATGACAAATCTACCTTTTTCTTTCTTTTTCTTTCTTTCTTTCTTTCTTTCTTTCTTTCTTTCTTTCTTTCTTTCTTTCTTATGCCATAATCTCTCTTTTTCTTCCATTAATTGTATTCTGAGAAATTTATCTCTTCATATATTTACATGTGTATCTGCCTGCTTTTTTTTTTTTTTTTTTTTTTTTTTTTACCCACGCTTCTCGGCATTTACCTCAAATAATGTTTCTCGCTTATTCATTCCTAGCACCAAACTACCGCCACTGTAACAAATAACAAAAGGAGACCTAGTTCGACTCAAAAGAAACGAAAACAGTTTCTCATGTTGATTCCAGACTCAGCCGCATATATTTCAAATGTTCAAGGAGGAATCAATAAATCTGTAGCCTGGCTTAATTATTAGATTTATTTTGAAATTAAAACAAAATAATGTTTGATCGATGTGATTGATATGTACTGACAAGGAAGAAGATTATGCTTAAAAATTCATATTTTTGTACTATATTCTTCATCAGGCTCCGAACTTATTTATCAACATAAGCATTTAAGAAAAAAATTCTACTCAGAATAAATTCCCAAATGTATTACTACCAATGGCATACACCTTGTTGCAATCAAGACATTTACATCGGCTACTACAGCTGCCTTTACAATGAATGCTTCTGCTACAGCTGTTTTGTTCGTTGGTGCTGCCTTTATAGCAACAAAGTGTCTTCCGATTGTCACTTGTAATTTCTGCTGTTATTCCCTCTCTAATATGCATTTATATATGTATTTTTTGAACAATAAAAAAAAAAAATATTAAAAAATAAACATTTTTAGGCACACTTGGTTGTATATTAATATTTGTTTGTTTTATTATTTCAATTATTTTTCTCCATAAGGTTCGGCCAGCATGGCCATCATCAATAGGAAAAAAAAATCCCTGCTTGTTAGTAGCAGTGAATTGCAGGAGTGAATGACTCTTTCTGAAAAAAGTGAACTTTATCTGTAGTTTTCATTTTCATTTTTATCGTTAATTTTTGTAGCCCATGTGTTGGTCAAACGACCTCTTTGTTTGTTTGTTTTTTTTTAAGATAGATGATAGGATTCTTTAAGAATTCTTTTCTTGGACACTTTGACAGTTTTATTGGTTGCTGGAAATGAGACGTGTGTGTTAAATGTATGTTATCTTTTAGTTCTTTAGGAGTGTGTGTGATATGTGTATGTGTATATATTAGTATGATATGTATATATTAGTATGATATATATATATATATATATATATATATATATATATATATATATATATATATATATATATATATGAGGATAAAAACACGTTCCTACAAAAATTAGAAATCACACCTTGCCGTTGAATGGACTCGTTCCGAACACCTATGGTTCCGCCATATGCGAACACCTATTAAAGAACAGAGATTGTGCAGCCAAATTTAGTGCTGACTGGTTCATCGTGTTGTCCCGGTCACACTCTTTATTTCATCTAAAGGTTCTGGAAACACATTACATCAGGTCCCTTAAGCCTTCTTTGTGTAAACAACGTGAGTGTTTGTTGGGGCTCGCTGTCATTTCTCTCTAGTTCGTTTTGCTATTTTTTCTCCTCCCACAACTTCCTTTTATTGTACATTTTTCTGTGTTAATTTTAAATTAAATCTTCCAATGAAGCCTGAAGAGCGGGAGCGAATCCGGTTGCTTCGCCCGTTTTTAATATGTCTCGTAATATTAAGTTCTATACTTTATTTCGATCATTAAATTTTGTACCTACAAAAATATCTTTAAATATATATATATATATATATCCCAGAATATCTATCTATCTATCTATCTATATATATATATATATATATATATATATATATATATATATATATATATATATATATATATATGATAGCTAGGAATAAGCAATAATTATGTCATTTTCAAAAGCTAAGAAAATTGTAGAGCATGTAATAAATAGCAGGAATTGCCTTCTTGATTTTGGTGGTGACTGTTTTTCGATTTTATCTAGGTCCCACTCCTCATATCACCTCAAGGTTCTAGAGTCCTTTTATATCAGATCCCGTGGGCCTTCCCTTTGTAAACAAAGGGAATGCTTACTCGGTCTGAATGTTATTGAACTCTAGCTTTCTTGAAATTCATATCTTTTTTCCTCCACTCATTATCATTAATATTAATTAAATTTAAACGCTTTTTATACCCCAGATATAAACTTGATAGGGCTGGGACGGAACCGTTTGTTTGTTTTTTGTTTTTGTTTTTGTTTTTGTTTTTTTTATTTTAGCTTTTTAAAATGCCATATAATTTTTGCTTATTCCTAGCTATCATTAAATTTTGTACCATAAAAAATTTATATATATATATATATATATATATATATATATATATAGAGAGAGAGAGAGAGAGATAGATAGATAGATAGATAGATAGATAGATAGATAGATAGATAGATAGATAGATGTCATGTCCCTTCAGTACGTTGCCTATTATTGTCCTCCAAAATTTCCTCTCCTTTGTAGATTTTTGTAAATTTCGTCTCTTTGTTATTTCTCCTAAATACTGTCTTGCCACCAGTTTACTCAGGTTCGCAGGGGAGGGGTTATGTGCTATTTCCCCATGTACCTCTTACCTTCAATATGTCCTGTGAGTGTCAAATTTTCCAAGTCGTCTTTCCTTATTATTAGGTTGGTGCAAAAATAATGTCGTTTTCTCACATAGTAAAATATGTGAGAAAACGACATTATTTTTGCACCAACCTAATACATGCCTTAGAAATCTGATGTAAACTATAAGTTTCATTTTCGTTTACATTGTTCTTCGTTGTTTCTCCTATTTTAGTCCATTGTATTCTCAGTATCCTTCTGTAGAAACACATATCTGCTGCCTCAAGTATATTCTTCATTTGTGATGAGATTGTCTAGTATTTACTGACATGTAGAAAGATCGACATTACATAAAATTCGCAGGGTTCTTTTCTTTGTTTCTAACACAATTTTCCTGTTTCTTTATTCTTTGCTTATTTTTTGGAAAGCAGGTTTCGCTATCCCAATGTACCTTCGGATTTCAACGTCTTCTTTTAAAATACATCCCAGCTATTTAAATTGTTGTACCTTCTTGATTTTTGTATCTCCAATGAACAAATATTGAAGAGTGAAAATGTTATAGAAGCAAAACAATAGATAACAACACAACAAACTGCACATTTACAAGCGTACAATTGTTCTCATCTTCGTGTTCTCCAGACTTTAAAAGTAACTGTCGATCCGTGTAACCATTTTTTTCAATCATTTCACCCCAAACAAGGGGTTTAAGCAGCTAAGAAGCGAATTTGTAACAGTGAGCAGATTTTATTCTCAGGTTGTTAACCTAGAAGATCGAAGCCGTGTTGAAGCGTAGGTGAACAGTCTAACGGGTGTCTTCACTTCCACGTCAATTTCATCTTCCTCTGCATTTTCGGACTAAAGCATTTTTTAATCTATAAGAGTAGAACTTTCTCGCTTCTCTGTCCATATCTAGGAATACCCTTTTAGCGTTTTAGCTCAGACCTGATACAAGTTTCGTTCTCAGCTTAGAGCGTCTTTCATTTAAAATCTCGTGGCTTAAAAATAAACCTTCAGATAGATCATTGCCTACGAATTTCTACCACTGGCAGGTATCAAGAGGAGTTATTTCTAAGTTTGAAAAGTGAGATAAATGAATCAACTCAGGAGTCATATTTAGATACTCAGGAAAACATTCAATCGGTTACCATAGAAGCGGGCCAGTCGGCTGTTTATTTATATACATCTTTGAGAAGCATGGAACCACCTCTTAATTGCTGGTGTGCACAGGTCCAACCCGACACGAGGTGGCAGCATTTGTTAGGGGGTCCCAGCTATGGGCAAATAGTTAACCCCGAAACTGAGGTAAAAAGCATTTTGAAAGTGTAAAAATAAGTTTGAATACCAGAAATACTTTGTAAATAATTATTACCAGAAATAGATTTTTGACAAAACAAAAATATTACCAGGAAAAAAGTTGTCTGTATTAAATGACCCATTGAGTTTGATATGCCGTAAAACAAACCAAACCAAACTAAAATCCAGACGATAATGCTACTAAGACGCAAAGGTAATGAGAGTGAAGGAAACTGGCAAAAACTTATTGAGGAGAAAGATCAATAATAAGAACAGGATGCAACGAGACAAAAATGACGATTAACATTGCATTTTTATAGTTTGTAGCTGACAGGAAAGCAAGAATCTGGAAGTGGGCTCACAGCCGAGAAGTGTGAAAGAAGAAACTATTAGAATAGAACTTACGTTTATACTTAGCAAGTTCAGCAGTAAAATGGTGAAACCTAGCTGCCAATGTAGCACTACCCTTAAATTCAAGAAGTCGCGCTACCAAAGGGGAATTCTCATCAGAAACTTCAGATAATTTCGAACTGAAAGCTATTTTATCAATATAGTCAGATTGTCCTCGCTCTGTTGACCATGTCTAGGGCTATCTCGTCACGTACTGCTTCGTTGTCTCGTTTTCACTGAGCCAAAAATGCGCACTGCCCAGCCCAGGGATTAAACTCCCAATTACTAGGCCATCAACGTTTTAATCCACGAGGCTATTGGAAGTTTAAATCTAACCAGCCTGCTGTTGAGTATTCCTTGTCACTCTTTCCTGCACAAACTGAAGCTTCTCTTTTCTAGCTCGGCTGCTGCTGTTAAAGCTTTGCTGTCATTATTCTTTCTTTCGTTATTATAGATGGCGCTGAGGAAGATCGAAAACATAATGAGGAAGAACGACACTCGTAAACCGCTGTAAAATCATTAACTTCAACGTGCCCCGAATGCATTCTATTTTAACTATCTATAAATAATTCTGCCGCTAGAAATGCAATAATCGCGGGACTGCGGCCATATCACGTTGACACATCTGTTCCCGTGCGATCACTGAAGTTAAGAAACTCGAGACCGGTCACTATCTAGATGAGTGACCGCTTGTGAATACCAGATGCTGTAAGATTTTATGTGCGGGTGGTGCAATGGATAATGGCTCAGAATTTTTAAATAGAAAGCCGAGTTTCAATCCCATATGGTTCCGTTATATACACTTACGCTCAAATGCAATTGAGAAAGATATGAATCAACCGCTTCTCCCCTATGAGCTATGAGTTAAGTAGTATCATTCAAAAACATATTCTTGCAACCTAAAAATATTTTCGGCTTTAAATAGACTGATAAGCCGTGGAAAAGGAATTAGTTAAACAATAACTGAGAAATCACCCATGGCTTCTCATTCTAATAAAAAGTGAAAAAATGAAAAGAAAAATCAGCTACTTCCTCGTTATGGGCCAAGTTTAAAAGCAAATCTTGACCGACACATATTCAAGACTAGATTCTATTTAGTAAATATATAATCGAAAATGTAACACAAAAAGATAAGGCAATACTGGAGGAACATAAATTACATCACCCAAAATCAATGAATGGAAAAAATATTTGGTTCTTTAAAGAAAAAAAAGAAAAAAACCGAGCAAAACCGGAATAAATAATCAGCCTACTCCCCGATATAGAACATATTTAAAAGCAAACTTTCCCTTGCACTCAACACTAAATATTATTAACGATATAATCGAAAATGTAACAGAAAAGGAAAAACCAATATTGTAGTAACTAAAATTACCTCACCGAAAATAAATAAACGGAAAACATTGTTGGTTCGTTAAAGAAAACAGCGAAACAAAAAATATATTGTTACCCGCTTCTTCGATACAGAAAATATTTAGAAGCAAATCTTCAGTTGCATTCAACACTAAACATTGTTAAAGATGTAATCGAAAAGTTAACAGAAAAGGAAAAAGCAATTTTGTACGAACAAAAATTACCTCACCGAAAATCAATGAACGGAAAACATTGTTGGCTATTTAAAGAAAAATAGCAAAATAAAAAAACATATAGTCAGCCTCTTCCTCGGTATAGAAAATATTTAAAAGCAAATCTTCACTTACATTCAACATTAAACATTGGTAAAGATATTGTTGTAAAAACAGAACCAGTGAATAAAGTTATACGGATATTACAGAGTGCGTTTTATACCTCCTAGATCTTAAGGGGAGGTAACTGCTGATTATCAGTACATAGAAATTCGATAATATAACAGAAAAAGAAAAATGTATTCTACAGGGAAAAAAAAATGACACCACCCAAAATTAATGAACGAAAAAAAAAGTTAGTTCTCTAAAGAAAAAAACAGCAAAGAAAACGAATGACTTAATTGCATCATCAATAAAAAGAGAAATCTGAAAAAAGAATAGAAAAATATGCTTGATAAATTAGGAACATTTATTATCTATGAAATGGGCAACTGATGCTGGTTTAACGATTTAGCTAAATTGTGTCACTGTAAAAAAATATACCCTTGTGCAAATTAATTGAAACAACAGCTTTAGTTTCCTTTCTTTCACCCTTCGGCCAGTTTAAAACCCACTGGTGTGACAGGGTGTAATCGATTTCTATTTTTCCTCAGGTTAGGTCATTTGCAGTGGTGTGCGGTAATATGAAACTATTTTTGAGGTGTATGATGAAATTTGTTTGGCCTTGAAATATATTTCGTCATCCGTGATCGTATCAGATATTATCACGCCCAGACACTGCTGTCTCGACTGTCGATTAGTTGTCCTACAGCCATTGTCTGCGATGGACGTTACTATGAGAAAGCGTGCGAAAATTGTAACACACTGGCAATCCTTACCAGTAAGTAAATCAACGTACTATAGACTGGCCGAGAAACTTTCCTGATTTAAATCCAAACGAGAATCTGTGGTCAATCTGTGTCGTTCTCACTCTGCTTTTCAGGGACTGAAAAAATCACCCTACTTTCCTTTTCAAATCCAGTTTACGTTAGTGTACATAGAAACTGGAAATAGATATGTGCATGGTCAAAAGAATGCCAAATGAAAAATAACACCACTACGAGAAAAGAAAACTTGATTCCGGTTTCAATATGTTTATTTATCGATGGATTTACCGGGTACAGTCCAGGAGTAACTAGGTGACACATGGAGCATCTTCGCTGATAGTTTGCCTCCTCTGGAGGTTAGACCAACAGACTAGATATTCTCTTCGGTTAGTGAGAACTCCAATTCTCTACTCCCTCCCCACTGCTCATTTCTATGATGTGCGGTTCTCCATGGTTCTCTATACCTTCGCCAAAGAATGACTCGAAAACTGAGAATTATACCCGCGACTCTGCTTATATATGCAATGAGACTGGAACTTTGTAATTCAGGTAAGTGGCATTTTCTATATCTCTGAGACGAAGTATTATGATTACTTGCATTATTTACATTATTCGGAATGTTATCCTCATATTCATTGGCATATTCACAACGATTCGGCCGTTGTACACCTCAGCATTCTTCAGCATCTGTCTATATCTCTGAGATGATGTATTATGATTACTTGCATTATTTACATTATTCGGACTGTTATCCTCCATCTTCATTGCCATATTCACAACGTTTCGACCGTTGTACACCCCTGTCTTCTTCACCATCTGACTATATCTCTGAGATGAGGTATTATGATTAATTGCATTATTTACATTATTCAGACTGTTATCCTCATCTTCATTGGCATATTCACAATGTTTCGGCCGTTGTATAACCCTGTCTTCTTCAGCATCTGACTATATCTCTGAGGTTCATGGAAGATTGAAGTTTAAAACAGTAAAATCGACCTTGCTTACCGAACGCTCCTCTGTGACCAAATCAGTTAAAGGCTCGTCAGACTATATGACGGTTCCGTATAGGATACAGGTTCGATTCCTGCCGGAGGATGAACATTTCTCGGACATTCAGGCCGGTAAATGTTATTAATACTGTCTATTATAAAACAGATCTTTTACTTAAATACTTGTATCTATAAAAAGAATGTATGACTTAAAATAATTGTCAGACTTTGTCCATTTCACACACACACACACACATATATATATATATATATATATATATATATATATATATATAGATATATAGTCAGCTTCTTTTAGATATCCAGAACTAAAAACGAGAAAAGAAATAATTGGATGAACAAAGTGACACCACCCAAAATCAATGAACGGAAAATTATTGAAAAATCAGCCATAAAAAGACTAATGAAAATAGTCCAAAAGTAAATAATGTAAATACAACATACTTCCGTTGGTTATTAGTTGTTAATGTATGAAATTTTTAACAAAATATTATACAACAAAGGTAGTATGTTTTATTTCTTTTATAAATGTGTACTTTTGAAAAAATTTGAAAAATGTGTATACTTTTGAAAAATTTGTATGCTTTTGAAAAATTTGTATACTTTTGAAAAATTTGATAAATTAGTATACTTTTGAAAAATTTGTACACTTTTGGAAAATTTGTATACTGTTAAAAAATCTGAAAAATTTGTATACTTTTGAAAAATTTTTAAAAATTGCATACTTTTGAAAAACTTGAATATTTAGTATACTTTTTAAAAATTTGCATGTTTTTGAAAAAATTTAAAACTTTGTATACTTTTGAAAAATTAGTATACTTTTGAAAAATTTGAAAAAATTGTATACTTTTGAAAAATTTGTATGCTTTTGAAAAATTTGTATCCTTTTGAAAAACTTTACAAATTCATAAAATTTGTAACATTTTGAAAAATGTCAAGACTGAGCATACTTTTCAAAAAATTGCATCCTTTTGAAGATTTTTATATGAAATATGTAACAAATATTATACGACCAATGCAGTATACGTTTTATATCGCTTAGATTCATTTCAGAATCATAAAATACGTATTTATCAAAATGCTAAAGGGGAATTCAATGTAGATATAATGCCTTGTATGAATATTCAAAGGACCCATTCCCCATCAAAATCAATGTTAAAATATCGTTTGATTTTACTTGTACTGAAACCCCGACTGCTTGCACAAAATAACCAGCTGTTTCTTATTACTTTAAATGTTATATATTACTAGATACACGTATCTGAGTAGACACCCAGCTTTTTATTTAAACAGTATGAATTACATCTACCGGCCTATGAATTCGATAGTCTAAAAGTCACAGGTCCGTAGATGTAATTCTCATCGTTAAAAAAAAATAACAAAAAAAAAAAACATGGCGTCTGCTCAAATATCCACTAATATATAACGTTTAAATTAATAATAATAATTTTTAATCAGTTCACCCCAAGCAAGGAGATTATGCCACTATGACATTAATAGGAGTAAAAGAGAATGTGAAGACTTTAGAATTAACTGGAATCCTAATCGAAAAAGCAAGGGATAAACCTCTAGTCTTCTTGAGAGGAGTTTGAAATGGAAGATAGGCGAATCTACTTCTTTTAAAAAATGCGTGATTAAAAATAATATCCATTAAATTTCTTGGAAAATATAAGCAGCTATCTAACACATCAAACAAATTGTTCAAATTGATTAAAGAATGCTGCATTCTTCGATATTTAATAAGCTTGTGTACAAAGGATACCAGAAAAAAACTGATTTTCCAATGAGAATAGAGTCTCTAGGATATACAGGTAGTGGAACGGATGACAGCGAGAAAAATAGGATGAAGGATCCGAGTTCATATTCCCGCCTGGTCTTTGTGTTCACTTTCGCTCAAATGTTCGCGTTAAGGACTTGGATCCATATCTTCTCCCACCAACTATGAGTTAAATAACAGGTAAGAGCATGCTGTCGAACTTTGAATGTCAACCTGTCTAAATAAAAGTCTAATGGAAACTGCAAATTACAAACCGTTGAGAAAGCAAAAAGGAATCACTCTACTATCATCCCCAAGAATGCATGGCAGTTACACAGATAATGTGGGTGGGTGGGGGTAATCACCTACGTCAGGAAGAATAGTAGAATGTTTAAATAATCAAATTTGTAAATAAATACAATATTAGGAAATTTTGCACAGACACGAGTGTATACTTAGATCAGTACAGCATAAGTTCGTGGAAACAAAGTTGTATTCATTCCAGCAAGATTTGAAAATCAGCATTAGAAATTGCGGAGGTTTTCTTATATTTTTTTCTACACGCCAGTGGTTACCATAAAGTTGTGGAGGTCACCATGTGGTCATAAAAATTGGGCTTTTGTTCACGAGTTAAAACAATACATACAAACGTATACATTAATAATAATAAGAAGAAACATGGTAAATTGTATGGTAATTTCATATAATTTTATTTATGTGTGTGTTTTACGTTACAATTATAATAACGTTCCTGTGTTATAAAAGGGAGTAAGTCACTTGATAATATCACAAGTCTTATCACGTATTGTCAGCCTTACAGTTCTTCGGCGAAGAGTGAATGCTCCGTCTTTTGATATGATGTCTATACTTCCGGCATGAAGAGCCCCTGTTGCATGCTGGGAGTAATTTTATTATTTTATTTTTTATTTATTTAATTTATTTTAAAGTTTAAATTTGATTTTATTTATAATTTTTATTTTTATTATTTTATATTTTATTTATAATAATAACGAAGTTCCTACAGTATCTTTGAAAAATGGATACTGTATTCTTTAGTCAAAACGGTATGGATTTGAATTCTTGCAATCCGCGAGGACAAATAAGTGTTGTTCTTTATATCATCCGGGTACATTATGATTTGATTTGATTTGATGCTGATACCAGGTTGATTTTCCTAAATCTTATTTTGTTGCTTAGTTTATCAGCAACTGAACTAATGTTCGGAATGGAATATTTATCGCTTTTTGTAACACTGTTTAATGCGCGGTATTCACTGCAGCATCTGAAATATCCAGCTGGCTTTTTTAAAAACATGTAGGAGGCTAGACCCTTCCCTGTCAGAATGTGTAATGACACCATTGTTTTGCAATTTCTAAATTTCCCTATGCCTAGGTTTTCTCTTCTGATAGACGTCAAACAGGAGCATGACTGCCTGCATCAATTATACTCCAGCATATGTGCTTGCTGGGTTGGTATGCGAGGATATAATGTTGAGATATATATTTTATAAAGCCTTTAATGAAATCAGGTATATTGTTATTTACGACTAAGTTGATAGAATCGTTGGATGTTTTTAGTTTCTTTCAACATGATGTTGTGGGATCGATGATCGTTCTCTGTTGACAATTTATCATTAAATCAAAATTGTTTAGAAAGTAACGTCCACAGAAAAGATTGTCGAAGGGAAGTTAGGTTTATCATGGCATTAATTTGCCCGTAGCAGCCTATGTCCGACCCTGTAACTGTTGTTAGAGAAACTGGTGTTGGTTTCGTAAAATGTTGACGTAGCTATGTGGAATTATAGATAAGCGGGCACCAGTATCTATTATGAATAAAAACTTTTTTGTACATAACATTAGTGGTATCTGTAATAATGGCAGACTCGGAGGTGGGGGTGTCGTCGTTCGCTCAATTAGTTTCCGGCTTCATTTGGTGCTGGTGAAGATAGCCGCATTCTTGAAGACTGGGCTTACACTTGCCACCTTCGACATACTTGAGAAAGGTTTCTCCTTCAAGCAGTGGTTAAATAACTTTGCTAGAATCGGGGATCTTCTGATAGACGTTTAGCCTTGGCAAAAGTAGGAGCATGACTGTCTGTATCAATTATACTCCTGCATATGTGCTTGCTGGGTTGGAATGCGACGATATAATGTTGAGGTATATTTTTATAAAGCCTTTAATGCAATCAGGCATATTATTTACGACTAAGTTGATAGAATCGTTTAATGTTTTTAGTTTCTTTGAAGGCTATGTTGTGGGATCAATAATCGTTCTCTGCTGGCAATCTATCAATAAAGCAAAATTATTTAGGAAGTCGAATGCTAGTAGAGGGTATTGAATGTTCGCTACTAGGAACATCCAGAGAAAAGATCATCGAAGGGCAGGAAGGCTTATCTCGGCATTAAGCAGCGTACGTCTGACCATGTAGCTGTTGTTAGAGAAACTGATGTTGGTTCCCTTAATAAACTGTTGACGTAGCTATATGGAATGATAAATAAACTGGAACCAGTATCTATTATGAATGAAAACTTTTGATTTGATTTGATGCCGATACAAGGATGATCTTGTTAAATCTTGTTTTGTTGCCTAGTTTATCAGCAACTGAATTAATGTTCCGAATGGGGTATTTATTTTCCTTTTATTTATATTTTTCATTATTATTATTATTATTTTATATTTCAATTTTATTTATAGTAATAAAATAAAATAGAGACTTTTTATTTAGACTCAACTACTAGCAGTGATTTCAATTTGTTACATTTCTCACCTAGCAGACTATTTGAAAAACATCATCTCTCTTAACAGTTTCAAACCAATAGAAAATATCAATAGGACATATTTTTTAAAGCACGCTTCAAAATAGTAGAAATTAGATTACATTCAGGTTATGTTCGCTATTAAAACCAAACGATGAAAGAGAAATCATTTCATCCACAACTAAAATGACTACTACTGAATAAAAATAGCATGTGAGATACTGTAAAGAATTCACTTTGCAATAAAATTAGTAATTTGATCGATACCAACCTCACCTGGCAGCTGATAGCTCACTCAATATATATAGCCACATACTATACAGAATTAGACGTGTAAATCTAGAACCGAATAGAAAGTGTCAATACGTACGCTATACTATAACCAAGAAATCGAATCACGGAGCTCTATGTTTCAAAGATGAAAGCCTTTGTACAGAATGTACACCAAACAATAACAAAAATCCTGGAGAACGTTTCGTAAAAAAAAAAAAAAAAAAAAAAATCAAAGAAAACGTTTATCGACTAGCAAGGTTTCTCTATATTATCCAGGTCAAAATAACTTACAAAGTTGGTATTTACAACTTATTTTTTCTCTGTCAGATCCTCTTAAATTTAGCAACAAGAAAGAGAGAACATCAGAAATCCACACGAAAACAAACGCCAGTGTCAAATTGCAGTCATTTTATATTTCATATTATGAAGAAATACATAAATAAAACATTAATTATACTGTCACGGTGTCGTGTTTATAAAACCCATAAATAAAAATTAATTATAGTGTCAAAAATAATTATGATAAAATAATTACAACAATTATAATTATCATTAATTTACTCATTATAAAACAATCTGAATCGACCCCTCTTTTCTCCTGTAGAGATATAAACACATAACATTCTCACTATCAGAAAAGAAGTTCACACGGATGGGGCGTTATTACGTGCGTCAATGAAAATTTCATCTCCTTTTCCTTTTCAGATCATAATAGTAATATTTATCTTTTAGCACTGAACAAAAGATCGAGATCAGAAAATCCCAGACACTTCTTGTATCTTTACAACTAAATTATCTGGAGACTCATTACACACATCTACATATATATATATATATATATATATATATATATATATATATATATATATATATATATATATATATATTCATACATGTTTCATTAAATAATATAGACAAGTGTTGTCTATTTATGTTATGTAAATTCTTTTCAAAACGTCTGATAAGCTTAATAACATTATCATTAAACGAAGAAAGAAAATCAAAATATTGATACATATTTGTAATCCAATCTAAGCTTTCGGCTTACATAAGCCATTATCAAAGATGACAATTACTGTACAATATATTAAGCAATACACGGAGAAGAATGTGATGATAGTCTGTTTCTGTTTACATGGATGATTTCCAAGCAACAATAAATATGTGCATATAAGACGCTGGAAGCGAAAATCGGACCGCTGCTCATGACGTCACACATGACCACGCGAGAGTGAATTCGAGAAGTATTAAGTATGGGAAGCCATTGGTATAAACCAATGCCTTCTGTTACCAATTATAGACATTTGAAGATATTTGTGAAAATTTCATAGTTTATTTTGTTTAGGTTAGGTTTCAACTGTTTTATGTATATTACTTCAAGAATTTTTAGTTTTTGTTTGTTGTTTTCATGTTTAAGTATAATTGTGTTTTCGACAAGGATTTTACGAAATATGTATGCGGCCAGACATGTTTTAAATGCCTAAAAATGTTAGAAACGAGAAAAACTGTATACAATTTGCTCATTTTTGAACTTATCCTTCTGTCGGATTCCGATCCATACTTTAACTACATTTCATCCGACAATGATAGGAAATATCAAATAATAAAGAAAAAGACGGAGTTTAAAAGAAGAAGAAGCAGAAGCAGAAGAAGAAGAAGAAGAAGAAGAAGCAGAAGACACCAGAAATCGACACGAAAACAAACGCCATTTGATATTTTAAATATTTGTGAAATAGTGAGGTCGAATTTCTATGAGGATATTTTTTTGAATAATTCGTGCAATAATGTTTTTTAATTTAATTTCACTGATGATACAGAAAAAAAGATCAAGAGCTCCGACAGAAAGTAATTAGGTAAATCAAGAAGAAATGACTAAACATCAATTGCGCAAAGGCAGAATGCAAGATTGCCAACAAAAGGAGCAGTTCAATATGTATATTTCAAATTAGAGATAGTAAAATCAATAAAGTAAAACAATTTTAACATCTGCGAATTGTTTTAACAGATGACGGATAACGCAACGCTGAAATATAAAGATGCATTTGGATAGCCAAAAATGCCTTCTAAAAGATGAGCAAAGTATTAATAAATAGAAAAAATCCGTTTGAAGCAATGAAAAGTGTAACATCAGTCCTCCTACATGGGAGTGAATCCTTGGCAATCTACTCGGAGATGAAGAAGAGATTACAGTTACAGAAGAATGCTGAGAATACCAGGGACTGAGCATGTGAACAACGAAGAAGTTTCAGAGAAAATGCAAACGAAAGGAACACTTTTATTTAAAATCAAAAAGGGCGAGTTGGAATTTCTAGAGCATACAATGAGGAAAGAAGGCTTGGGGAATAAAAAAAATGGCACTTTTATTTAACACTAGCAGCATGGCCCGGCGTTGCCCGTGCTTGATTCAAAAATCGTACGACTCATACAGCAATCGCTATCACTTGACTTAAAATATTTTTGCCCTTCCTTGCCTTTAAAGGAGTGCCCTTTGCCGTGCTGATGTTGCTACATGCCTTACATCTTGCCTATCTCACACTCCGAATTTTTTCTAAGCTCTATACTAAACATTAAATCTGTTACGAAAAAAGAACTAAACAAAATGAACATAAAACGATCAGATTTTAAAAAAGACTCGTAACTGGAAAAACCGAATGATAAAAGAATGTTAACAACAAATACTTTTTCACACCCAACCTAGTTCTGCGGAATCAGAATCAACGTTGAGTTTAAGCAAGCGAATGAGCCACTTGGAGAAAAGTGCCATGCAGATTTAAATTTTTCTCACTTGTGACGAATGCAGCTATTGTTTTTTTTTTTTTGCATACTAGTTAACATTCGTGTTAGTCAACTGTGGGCTCTCACGCTGGCCAATAGAATCTTCCTGCCTATTCGTGGCAGCCAGCTATAGGCTCTCACTCTGGCCAGTAGAAAACGGCCGCAAACTACATGAAAACTGCCGTAGAAGCATGAAAAAATCGATTATTTCTACTATCGATGGGAGTTGGGAAATGCAAAGTCGGTCTTGGCCTTCTCGCTAACTTGGAGCATGTGCATGTAAAATTTGGTGCAAATGCGTCGAAAATAGCAGCCGTGCATTCGTTACACAGACACACACACACACATCCTGCCTTTTATAGATAGAGATCAGTAAAAAGAGGGTTTAAATCTCTAGGGCAAATAATGAGAGAGGAGTGTTTGGAAGATCTAATACTCACAGGATATACTGAAGGCAGAAGTGTACCGAGTAAAATAGTACATTGCATACCTAACGAGCTTATGTACATGAATTTCAGAACAAGGTTTAGGAGAGATAACATGAAGAGGCAATTTATTAAGAGCTGCATAAGACAGGAAATTGTGGAGGGTCATGATCACCAACGTCCTAAAGAGATACGGCTCGTAGAAGAAGAAGAAGATTCTTTGACATTCTCAAAGATTAGATACAGTACGCCATTTATAATAATTTCTCACTGGTGGGAAGATCAATTCAGATAATCCTTTGATGCGTCCTTATTACAAAAAAGGGCAAAAATCAATGCTTACGAAAGGATTTATTACCATTCCTCAGCTAACAGAACGGAATGGTCTTAGATGTCCAGACACATTCTTAACCTAAACCTGTCGCCATACGGATTATGCCAAGTCTTGGATTCCTGAATGATCTATGCTTAATGATAAACGGAGACGCCACTCTAAAGTGAAATCTCAACTTTGTCATAATATAGTGAATAATCTTGAGACATTTGCACCAAATATTCCTCGTAATCCTTGGTGGGTACAAAGTGCCAGCAAATCATTTTTTATGTCCAACCTTCTCTTTAAGCTTCATATTCAACAAGTCTAAATAGTCTAAATAGCTAGATCCTCATTCTTCTATTTCCTCTTTAAATGTATTGTGGGCATTTACAATTATTATATTCACCCAAATTATGCAGTGTTTATTCTTCAATGTTATCCTATGGCCTGGATGTGCGGGTGGTGTGATGGATAATAGCTCGGAATTGTTAATCGGAGAGCCGAGTCCCAATTCCCATTGGGTTCGCTATATTCCCGTATATGCAAAAACCCTTGAAAAGGGTATGAATTCACGTCTTCTCTTCCAGATATGGATTAATTAGTAAAACGCGTATCACTAAATTATTATTATTTCGAAAAAGGAATTTTTTACTATCAAAGAATACTTTTAAAATAACCTGCAAAGGGTTGATAAACCGTAGAAAAGAAATCAACCAAATCCTAATTATTAAAAAAAAAATTATTCTCACAATCAAATGATTATTTTGATTTTAAATAACACGCAGAGGGTAAAAAGAAATCAAATCAAATTCCCTGTAGCCTAATGGAACTACTATATCCTTGGTTTGGAATTCTCTTCCAATTTCAACTGAAACTAGTTTTCAGTTTGGGTTTGGGTCTATAGATAATTAATATTCATTTTGTTTTCTTTTTATAAGAACGTTTAATAATGAACAAAGGAATGAAAAGATATGTATCGCTTCAGAAAATGGGTGATCGTGGCCCTCCCCGATTGTCCTTTGTATCATTTAATAATATTTATCTTTTCTCCTTCTTCCCTATTCCCCATCAGGGAGCTTATCGCTGTTTTTGCCTGCTATTAATATTGCGGGTATCAAATTTTCAAATCCTTCTTTCCTCTTTATGTGTATTGTGGGCATTTACAATTATTATATTCACCCAAATTATGCAGTGTTTCTGCTACTAAGTACCAGTGTCATTTTTTGTTATTTTCCTTAAAACTTCATTATTACTCATATGTTCAGTCCCTGGTATTTTCATAATTTTTCTCTAGAAAACAATCTCTATTGCCTCAAGTTTTCTTTTCACCTCTGAGGAAATTGTACAGCATTCACTGCCATATAGGAAGATCGAAAATCCTTTTCTTTGTTTCTAATTAATTTTTCCTTTTTATTAATACTTTCTTTAGAAGGCGTTATGTCTTCTAAAGAATGTAAGGAGGGATGTTGCAAGCCTCTCGCTGTTCAATCATTTCATCCACGGAAAATGCTTGGACGAACCACATTCCTTGGTCCCATCGAGACAAACTATCACAGCAAGGACACCCCATACCACTTGCATAGTAGCAAATCATACACATTCCTTTAATAGACCATCGGCTAGGGTTAATGGTCATCTTCCACTTCTATACATATAAATGACCTCCAAACTTAACCTTCTACGTCGAGTGGCTCCGGGGGCCTTGTAAAGATTGAACCCCGTTGTGTGTGTGTATATATATATATATATATATATATATATATATATATATATATATATATATATATATATATATATATATATATTAAGACATTTTTCAGTTTATACATTCTTTTTATAGGAACAAATATTTAAGTAAATGCTCTATTCATAATAAACAGTATTAAACAACATTTACCGGCCTGAATATCCGAGAAATTTTCATAGAAAATATTCGTCCTCCTCATGTGATGTCATTTGTTTACACTTGGATACGCCATCAGCAGATATGAATGTACGTGAGAGAATCATGGAAGATTGTAATTTAAAGACAGTAAAATCGACCTTCGTAACCGAACGTTCTTCTGTGGACTAATCGGTTAAAGGCACGTCAGCCTATATGTTGGATCCGTATAGGATACAGGTTCGATTCCTGTCGGAGGACGGATATAGAAAATATATTTTCTCGGACATTCCGGCCGGTAAATGTTGTTTAATACTGTTTATTATAAACAGAGCATTTAGTTAAATATTTGTATCTATAAAAAGAATGTATAAACATAAAAATGTCTTAAAATAATTGTTGGACTTTGTCTATTTCATAATATATGTATATGTATATATAGTGCTATTCTAATGCGAATTTTGCTTTCGGTGTCACAGTTTTCTTTTAAAACACTTCCCAGATTTTTACATTTTTTATTTTGTTCATTTTAGATACCCAATTCATATATGGTATCCAGGGCTTTGTATTTTGTTGAGATGCATACATTCTATCTTCTTAAAATGAATGGTCCTTTCTTCAAACTTTACTACCGTCTCTAGTAGTTCTTGTGGTTTTCCTTTCTGTACCTGCTATAAATCTGGGTCATCTGCATACCTTATGTTACTATAAATGCATCCGCAAATAAGAAATCCTCGTAGAACTTCTAATTCTCTCAGGACCATCTCGTTGTAATGGTTGAATAAGTCAGATGAGAAGTCACATCTTTTGTTTAACGTCCCTTTCTATTTTTGTGGATTTACTGAATTCATTTTCCATCCGTCAAATATCTTCTAGCGTAAGAATTTCTGTTGTCTTTAATTGCATAATGTCCAGTTTACCTGAACGTCGATTCAACTCTGTAATTAATAGTACCACCGGAATACTGACGATGTTATTTAGCAGATCATTTATGTATACGGAAATGTTAGTTGCCATATTTGCCAAGATTTCTCTGTGGTGATGAAGTCTTTCTATTAGATCAGAAATCACAGCACAGATCAAACATCAGGTTCGTTGAATGTGTGCAGTATCTTGCAGTTTAGATCAAACAGCAGGTTTGTTGAACGGCTGCAGTTTCTTGCAGTTAAGATCAAACACCAGGTTTGTTGAATGGATGCAATTTTCTTGCAGTTCAGATCAAACATCAGTTTCGTTGAAAGGGTGTAGTTTCTTGCAGTTCAGATCAAACACCAGGTCCTTTCAAAGGGTGTAGTTTCTTGCAGTTCAGATCAAACACCAGGTCCTTTCAAAGGGTGTAGTTTCTTGCAGTTCAGATCAAACACCAGGTTCGTTGAAAGGGTGCAGTTTCTTGCAGTTCAGATCAAACACCGGGTTTGTTGAAAGGATTCAGTTTCTTGCAGTTCAGATCCAACACCAGGTTCGTTGAAAGGGTGCATTTTGTTGCAGTTCAGATTAAACACCACGTTCGTTGAAAGGGTGCAGTTTCTTGCAGTTCAGATCAAACACCAGGTTCGTTGAATGTGTGCAGTATCTTGCAGTTTAGATCAAACAGCAGGTTCGTTGAACGGCTGCAGTTTCTTGCAGTTAAGATCAAACACCAGGTTTGTTGAATGGATGCAATTTCTTGCAGTTCAGATCAAACATCAGTTTCGTTGAAAGGGTGTAGTTTCTTGAAGTTCAGATCAAACACCAGGTCCTTTCAAAGGGTGTAGTTTCTTGTAGTTCAGATCAAACACCAGGTCCTTTCAAAGGGTGTAGTTTCTTGCAGTTCAGATCAAACACCAGGTTCGTTGAAAGGGTGCAGTTTCTTACAGTTCAGATCAAAAAACAGGTTCCTTGAAAGGGCGCAGTTTCTTGCAGTTCATATCAAACACCAGATTCGTTGAATGGACGCAGTTTCTTGCAGTTCAGATCAAACACCAGGTTCGTTGAAAGGGTGCAGTTTCTTACAGTTCAGATCAAAAAACAGGTTCCTTGAAAGGGCGCAGTTTCTTGCAGTTCATATCAAACACCAGATTCGTTGAAAGGGTGCAGTTTCTTGCAGTTCAGATCAAACACCGGGTTTGTTGAAAGGATTCAGTTTCTTGCAGTTCAGATCCAACACCAGGTTCGTTGAAAGGGTGCATTTTGTTGCAGTTCAGATTAAACACCACGTTCGTTGAAAGGGTGCAGTTTCTTGCAGTTCAGATCAAACACCAGGTTCGTTGAATGGGGGCAGTTTCTTGTAGATATAAATCTCATATAAAATGTATTTTCGGCTTTTGATAACTTTAAATCAAACCTTATTTTTACGTCGCTATCTACAGGCTAACCTTTACTTCAATGTTTATTTCAGATATTGTCAAAACGGATATTCTGACTCCGCTATTATTATTATTATTATTATTATTATTATTATTATTATTATTATTATTATTATTATTATTATTATTATTATTATTATTATTATTATTATTATTATTATTATTATTATTATTATTATTATTATTATTATTATTATTATTATTATTATTATTATTATTATTATTATTATTATTATTATTATTATTATTATTATTATTATTATTATTATTATTATTATTATTATTATTATTATTATTATTATTATTATTATTATTATTATTATTATTATTATTATTATTATTATTATTATTATTATTATTATTATTATTATTATTATTATTATTATTATTATTATTATTATTATTATTATTATTATTATTATTATTATTATTATTATTATTATTATTATTATTATTATTATTATTATTATTATTATTATTATTATTATTATTATTATTATTATTATTATTATTATTATTATTATTATTATTATTATTATTATTATTATTATTATTATTATTATTATTATTATTATTATTATTATTATTATTATTATTATTATTATTATTATTATTATTATTATTATTATTATTATTATTATTATTATTATTATTATTATTATTATTATTATTATTATTATTATTATTATTATTATTATTATTATTATTATTATTATTATTATTATTATTATTATTATTATTATTATTATTATTATTATTATTATTATTATTATTATTATTATTATTATTATTATTATTATTATTATTATTATTATTATTATTATTATTATTATTATTATTATTATTATTATTATTATTATTATTATTATTATTATTATTATTATTATTATTATTATTATTATTATTATTATTATTATTATTATTATTATTATTATTATTATTATTATTATTATTATTATTATTATTATTATTATTATTATTATTATTATTATTATTATTATTATTATTATTATTATTATTATTATTATTATTATTATTATTATTATTATTATTATTATTATTATTATTATTATTATTATTATTATTATTATTATTATTATTATTATTATTATTATTATTATTATTATTATTATTATTATTATTATTATTATTATTATTATTATTATTATTATTATTATTATTATTATTATTATTATTATTATTATTATTATTATTATTATTATTATTATTATTATTATTATTATTATTATTATTATTATTATTATTATTATTATTATTATTATTATTATTATTATTATTATTATTATTATTATTATTATTATTATTATTATTATTATTATTATTATTATTATTATTAGGATATATATTATTATCATTAGGATGTATCAATTTTTTTTCAAACTTATATTCCGAATTTTATTACATGTAAACCTCTGACTCCATTATATTATTATATTTTAGAGGGTATAAAAAGGGCTTACTTGATTACAGACATTGAAGAACTGTCTATAATTCGCAATTGTTATTAGTAGTAATAGTAGAAGTAGTATCAGTATCATTAGTAGTGGTAGTATTAGTATTAGTAGAAGTAATAGTACTAGTAGTAAATATTATGTTTTATCAAAAGAAGTTTCGTTTTCTAATGACCATTAAACCAAAGTTTATTTCAAGTACACATCTAGGTAATATTTATGACTTTCTTATAACGTTAATATTACATATATATATATATATATATATATATATATATATATATATATATATATATATATATATATATATAATTCTATACTTCTGTTTGTATGCTTGTTTGATTGTGTTTTATGCTTAATATGCTCTTCATTTTTATAGGCTCATTTGCACCTTATGAGCTAAAACAACTTGGAATGGGGCTTTCTTTGGTCCCTGGGAAAGTTTTAGACCATCCGTCAACCCGCGAATTAAGTGCAAATTTTTATCATTTTCCACCAAAATTTACCCATAAATCTTGGATTTGAATCTCCATGAAAAAAGCGAAGATATCCGGCTACAAAAAACCATTAATCTATGGGCTGCTCAGTTTCATTTCTTATCAAGTTTTAAAAAGATAAACGATTTTTGCTTCAGCATGTGGCAGTGATATATATCAAAGAAATAACAGTGCTTCATAGAATAAAGTTGGTTTAGAACAAACTGAATAGAAAGTAAAGTTACAAAACCTACACATATATACAGAACATGTTTGAAGAACTTTATTCAAGAAAAAATGCTTCCAAAGAAGAAATCAGCTTTAGGAAGGAAATTGCCTAATGCTCTTGCAATGAAGTGTCAGAAAAACGTAAAATTGAGGAGCAAAGATTGCTAAGGCTTGAAGAACAGAGGATCAGAGATGAACAATGGAGCAGCAAGAATCTGAAGAACAAAGATTACAAAGACTTCAAGAACAGGGAGTTAGATTTAAGCAACTGGGACAGCAAGAGTCTGAGGAACAAAGATTGCAGAGACCTCAAGGAAACAGGGATAGACAGCACGGATATGAAGAATCAGAAAAGCGAAAATCCCAGGGACTTCAAAGACTGGGGGCTATATATAAACAGTTGAGACAGCAAGAATATAAAGAGGAAAGCTCGTTAAAACTTCAAGATCAAAGAATAAGAACTGAACAACAAAAGGCAAAATGTATCCGTAGAACAAAAGTTGCTAAGGTAAATCCAAGACAGGATACAACATGATCATCTTCAAGCAAGAAGCAGAATAAAGTAGAGTTCAGCTGCATTTAATCCTTCATATGAATATGCTTGTGAACCATTAATTCAAATTGGTTCCACGGACAAATGGTGAAGGAAAGTGTAGTAGGAAACATATTCGACTGTGTTGTTCTAATGACAATCTTAGGTTGGAAAATTATACTGTTCCACCAGATTTCTTGAAGGAACCTCTTGAGAATAAAGACGAGAGGAACTTCAGGAAAACATCTGGAAATAAATAATGCATAACGGATGAATTCTTTCGGTGCTAAGATCATTCATGAGGGACATTTTAGTGCCACTTTCAAAGTACTGGGACAAATTTATCACAGAATTGGTGCACTTCAACCATTACCTAATGAAGAACCCCTGTGTTTACAAATATACTCTGTTAGTGAGGTGCAAACTGAGAAAAAATCTCAAGAGGACAAGTGTCACCTTAAGTAATATAAGCCGTTGTGAGGTTGTCTGAAATAACTTCGATAAAGATGCTACTTTGGAGGGAGAAACAGCGGTACTGTTCCACTCAGCGTTTTATTATTTTAGAATATACATATATATATATATATATATATATATATATATATATATATATATATATAAACTCGATGTACAGGTTTGATTTTTTGTAGCTTGATACTGAGCACTTTTAGCACATACGATTTAAACAAATATTTTAATTTTTATTTATTTCGTTATATACACACACACATATAGATATATATATATATATATATATATATATATATATATATATATATATATATATATATATATATATGTATGTGTGTGTGTATTTTATGTTAGATATTAGAACAAAAACATGTTGAAATCGCTACAGAAGAGCTTTCATGTTTCGGTACTGCGTTGTACCTCTTCAGTCGAATGGTAAGCGAATGTTGATTAATTTTTTTTTTTAATTCAAAAGCAAAATGTTACCTCTTTTCCGAAAGATAAAGGTAGTGGATAAAAAAACACATGGTCAGAGGCTGTGACGTAGGGAAGTTATGTTTTTTATGACATGATAAAGCTGAACTCAGACAGGTCATCATTGACAGTTACAGGAAACCTGTAAGCAACAAATGTAGACAAATAAGACGTTCAATTTTTCAAAGGCGATGGAGGGAAGTGGAAGGAGGATAATCAGACGTAAAGTTAATTTCACATTCAGGAATACTTTAAAAGACCTGTAGATAAAATTAAATATGTGGAACATCTATATAACATAAAAATAATACTAACTGGACAGCAATACATAGCAATATTAAATCTGAATAAAAAATAACATAATTACTTGTAGAGAGTAGACGATTATTTACTTATAAGCTATGTCTATATGAAATAGAATTACACAATTTAATTTTTTTTAAACTATATTTTAAGGTAAAAGATAAACAGTGTTGGCAATAAACAGTTAATTCACTTCTTTGGTTTAGGAGATATTTTTTTTGTCAGCAAATCACATAATTTCTAATTTTTCATGTAAGCATAAGAAACAAGTTTCATTTAAAGATTTACAGGATCTAGCTGTTTTAGTATATTCCATTTTACCGTACGGTTATTTTTCACTTCATTTAAGTTCCAAAAATATTTAGAAAGGGACGTCATATGTTTTGTAAGCATTATTGGTGAAAGGTAATACATGTTCATACCACCTAGATTTAAAAGCATTCTTGATACTTACAATATATATTTTTAGATGAACGTTGTTTCATATACTTACATGAAAAATTAGAAATTATCCAATCACATACCATTTGCCTGAAAAGGTACAATGTAGTACCGAAACACTGTTACACCGGGCCTCCTAACACAAGGGAATTACACCGGTTCTCACTATATATAGTGCCAGTAATACCTACCCGGTGTAAGCAGCGACAGTACTGCTCGGCCCGGTCGCGAGGATGAAAGTGTAGTCCGCTGCCTTTGTGAGCGTCACGACAACAGATTGGCGACGTCGGAATCGAAACGATATCACTGCGGACAATCACCTAAAGTGATTGTAATACAAGGATTCGCAAGATTCTTACGGCAAAACACCTTCGTCATTTCAAACAGATATTTGGATACGCAAGGATTAATAGCAAATTAATTACTACAATAGTAATTTGGCGACGTAAAAAAACAAAAAAACAACCAAAACTGTGCTACCAAAAGTCTACAGCGTGAGAACGCGAATGATATTGTCAATTATTAAAATAATTGAAAATACTGACACCAAGTATTTCGAAAAAAAAAAAAGGTTCACTGTTTTTTTGTTTCTTTACAAGAAACCAGAGTTTGTTTTTTTTTTTTTTTTTTGTCACGGTAAGATTTTTTTTTCTCCTCTTCAAAGTTAAATGATAGTCGAGTGAAATATATATATTCGCGTAAGTCATTTGTGCTTAACAAAGACTGTTAAATATTCGAGTCATATTTGTGCAAAACCACAAAGAGGTTGAAACTTTCCCATTAGTCGACACTCCTTAAAGCGACGGGTTTTTTTTTTGTTTACGAGAAATACCGCATGCAACAAATGACATTTGCAAAATGATTTTTTTTTTTTTTTTTTTGTAACAAAGAAAAACTTGAATTGACTTTTTGGCTAAGAAATAATATATTTCTTGTTTGTGTATTAGTTGAGCAAACTAATTTTATTAAGCAAGCTTTGGGAAAACTGATTTGTTTAATACAAGTGTAAACTGTATGGTGCGTAAATTGAATTCGTACCATGGACGCAGAATTAAGAGTCTCTTCTTCAATTGTTCAAATTTCAAACGGAACAGTCTCGCGTTGCAAAAGCAACAACTTCAACGACAACTTGAACGTGAAGAGAAATTTTAAAAAAGAGTTGTTGGAACAACAGAAACGCGTCGAAGAAATCTTTATGAAAACACAGGAGGAACAGAGGAAACTTCTGGAGGCAACACAGTTAACGAATGCAAGCGAGAATCATAATGCATTCTCCCAGACGGCTGTGTGGAACGCTATTGAAAGTTTCAATTATAATCCAGAAGATGATGTCACGTCTACTCATTTCTATAGACGATATGAAGATATTTTTGTATCGGATTGCGGTACATGGACAGACGCTAAAAAAGTTAGGTTTCTGCTAAGAAAATTGGGAACTGCCGAGCATACAAAGTTCATGAATTTTATCCTTCCAAAAAAACCAGTGAGTTGAACTTCCAAGAGACAGTTACTCTACTAACAGAACTGTTTTCTACAAAAACTTCTCTTTTTCACAGGAGATATAAGTGTATGAATGTCACTAGAAGAGAGGAAGATGATTACACTACTTATGCAAGTATTGTAAACAAGCATTGCGACGACTTTAAACTGGAGGAATTATCATCAGATAATTTTAAATGTTTAATATTTGTGCAAGGGCTGGTTTTAGGTAAAGACGCTGAGATCAGGCGTCGTGTTTTAAATAAACTCGAAAACGAGCCGAATTTAAAACTACAAAGCTTAGCGGAAGACTGAACGGTTTGTTGCGTTGAAACAGGACAGTCGTGACATAGAGGATAGCGAAGTGTCGCACATTAAAAAGGTACATCAGAAGAAAAATTTAACTTAAAAAAAATAACCAGAGGAAAAGACAGGGAAAAGATCCACCTGGACCGTGTTGGAGGTGTGGAGATAAACATTAGTACAATGAGTGTCCCTACAAATCCAAACAATGTGACAACTGCTACCAGAAGGGGCATAAGGCATCACACTGTAGGAAAAAATCTGGTAGAAAGAAGACTTCCATTAAACTAACGAAAATTGAACCTGAGGAACGAAATATCCGGAAATTTGTACAAGTCAAAATGTTTAAAAAGAAAGTAAGACTACAGCTTGATAGTGGGTCTGATATTTCCATCATTAATATACAGACATAAAGAAGCTTGGGAGACCCACTATGATTAAATCACATAAAACGGCGAGAAGCGTCAGTGGTGAAAAAAATCACCTTCGAAGGAGAATTGACGAATATTTCTTTTCAGAATAAGACCGAAAAAGCGAAAATTTTTGTCATGCGAAAATCAAATAACCTCTTTGGAACTGATCTGTTCGGAAAATTTAGACTATGGGATCTGCCTTTAAGCTCTTTTTGTCAAAAAGTTGAGGATTCGAATGTGAAGGCAGAAAAACTTAAGAGGGAGTTAAAAGAGAATTTTCCAGACGTATTTACAGGCGGTCTTGGAAGGTGTACAAAAGCGGTAGCAAAATTTGAAGTCAAAGAAAATGAACAGCCAGTGTTCAAAAAGAAAAGAAAGGTTCGATACGCCGCTATAGAACAAATAGACGGTGAAATTAGAAAGACTCGAAAATATGGGTGTCCTCGAAAAAATTGATCAGTGAGTGGGCTACGCCAACAGTTTACATCAAAAAGAGCAAGGAGATTAGGGTTTGTGCCGATTTCTCAACAGGTTTAAACAATGCATTAAAGGATCACAATTATCCCCTTCCGAGCCCTGAAGAAATATTCGCGAAACTGAGTGGAGGGAAATATTTTTCTAAAATCGACCTCAGTGACGCGTATTTACAAATCCCAGTCGATCAGGATTGTTCAAAGCTGCTATGCATCAATACCCATAAGGGATTGTACAAGTTTAACAGACTTCATTTTGGGGTCAAAGTTGACCCTGCGATTTTTCAGCAAACTATGGACATGATGTTAAGTGGGTCGGACTTCGCAGTAGCGTACCAGGACGATGTGTTAATGAACAGCGCTAGCAAAGAACAACACAAAGCTCATATAAACCAAGTATTCAAAAGGATCCAGGATTATGGATTTAAACTGAAACAGGAAAAATGTACCTTTTTCATGGAAAAAATAAAATACTTGGGGCAAATCATCGATGAACCTGGAAGAAGGCCGGATCCAGATAGATCGAGTGCAATAAGGGACATGCCTGCTCCAGAAAATGTTGCGTCTCTACAAAGTTTCTTAGGTTTGGCGAATTATTATAATGTATTCGTGCCAAATATGCATAAACTAAGATCACCCGTAAATGAATTGTTAAGGAAGGACCAAAAATGGGTCTGGACGCAAGAGTGCGAAGAAGCATTTCAGGAAATTAAAGATATATTAACGTCTGACTTTTTTCTGGCACATTATAATCCCAAGCGTGATATTATAGTTGCAAGAGATGCCAGTGCCTATGGCATAGGAGCATGCATACTACACAAAATGGATGATGGAAAAATAAAACCCATAGCCCATGCATCCCGTTCACTTTTACCAGCCGAAAAGAACTACTCGCAAATCGAGAAAGAGGCGCTAAGCATTATATTCGCAGTAAAGAAATTTCATCGTTTCTTGCACGGTAGACAATTTCTGTTACAAACAGATCACAAACCTTTACTAACGATTTTTGGATCGAAAAAGGGGCTACCACAACATACGCCGAATAGACTCCAAAGATGGGGTACCATTCTTCTGAATTATAATTTTCAAATGGAGTATGTACCATCTAAAAAACTTGGTCATGCAGACGGCTTATCAAGGTTAATACCTAAGCACACAGAACCATTGGAGGATATGGTAATAGCAGCCATTCAAGCAGAAGTTGAAGTAAAAAATACTTTGTGACACGATAAGAGAACTTCCAGCAACGCTTGATGAGATTAAGAGTAAGGCAGAGGTGGAGGAATTTATTATAAGCACGAAAGAAAAAATCAACAGTAACCAACTGGATGAAGAAATTTATTCAATTTGTGATAACGTCCTGTTATATAGCAACAGGGTCGTAATTCCTACGACATTACAGAAAAGAATTCTCAAGGAATTCCATGTAGGACATCCAGGCATATCAAGAATGAAAAGACTTATGCGCTCTTTCGTTTTCTGACCAAACATGGATAATGATATAGAAGAAAAAGTCAGGGAGTGTAGAGGATGCGCATTAGCTATGAAAGCTCCTCCGACTCAATTCGGATCGTGGGCAAAACCGGACCGACCTTAGTCGAGAATTCACTTGGATTTTGCTGGACCGTTAGATGGTTTCTACTATCTCATTGTTATAGACAGTCTATCTAAGTGGCCGGAAGTACTGAAATGCAAGAACCCCACATCCGAGGCAACTATTAACTTCCTGTATGAACTATTCGCTAGGTTTGGAGTTGTAGACTGCATTGTCACAGACAATGGAACGCAATTCACGTCTACCGAATCTAAACATCTCTGCGAGGATTATCTAATCGAGCATATAACCATACCACACAAGAAGTAATGGGCAAGCGGAGAGATTCATAGATACGTTCAAGAGAGCCCTGAGAAAAGCTAGTCGATCACCGACGGATAAGTCAATCCAACAGTTCTTACAAGTTTACAGGGTCACTCCGAATGCAAACATCGAAACGTCGAAGACACCTGCTGAGGTCATGTTCGGACGCAAGGTTAGATCAATTTTCCACAAGTTGTACCAAACCAGGATAGGCCAAACCTCAAAAAACCGATAACAAAAAAACTGTATAAAGTTGGCGAAAGAGTCTTCTACAAGATTCATGGAAATAATAGGACCTTTTGGGAGTCCTGCACTATTGAGAAACAAATAGGCAACATGGTCTATATGATTAAGGGAACAGATTTCGTGCACAAACGTCACACTAACCAAATCCGGAAAAGATACTCGAACAGTGAGGTGACCAGGACACAGTGTTTGATACTTTTCAGGTGCCCATACCAGAGACAGCTCCTGAGATACCAGAGACAGCTCCTGAGAATAGGAGATCAAAAAGAAAACGGAAATCGACGGAGTTGATTAGGGTGAACCCAAAACAAAAACGTTATTAATCCCCAGACGGGATATTTTCAAAGGGGGGTGTTACACCGGCCTCCTAACACAAGGGAATTACACTGGTTCTCACTTTATATAGTGCCAGTAATACCTACCTGATGTAAGCAGCGACAGTACTACAACTGCCTAGCTGAGTAGTACCCGTTTCCTACCTTTGTATCTGTGATGTTAAATACACTTGTTCCTTAAAGCAACCTCGACTTGATTTTCTTATTTTTACTATTGTGCCACGACACAACAAACACGAAAGCTGTTATGTAGCATTTTCAAAATGTTTTTGTTCAAGTACCTAAAATAAAATAATAATAATATACTGCTCAACTTTGTATTTAACACTTTTTAAAAAGTAAATGCTACGAACAGCGGAATTTCTGTTATTTGTGTGTGTGTATATATATATATATATATATATATATATGAATGTATACACGGTGTGCAATGGATAAATTATTGTCTAAAGGACGCAGAATGAAAATTATACTGACATCTCATTGAAAGAGATATATTTAGGAAAATTAAACAAAAATATCTTGAAATAATAATAAATTATGTAATAAGTACATTTATTGAATAACATCGCCATTGGCTTCAACCACTCACTCCAGATGACTTCAGAATCTTCTGCAACTCTTCTGGACGTTCTCCTTGTTTAAGATAATGAATGCTGTCATAATCCTTGCCTTTAGTTCATCTTTGGTATTACAAGGAGTTTTGCTGGTCCCTCGGTCGACTGCGCCCCACGCATAATAATCAACATGGTTGCAGACTGGGGAGTTAGGTGGACAGATATAAGTGGAGAAATGAATGTAGTCACAGAAATTGTCTGACACCCATGACTGGGTTCTCCTGCTTGTATGCCAAACATAGGGTCTTCCAGCAGCCATCCTCTTGACCCTCTTCAAGACATTATACGCGTCCGTGTTGAGTCTGAGACCCTGTAGGAAGATGAATAGAGGCATAACGTCGCAATCACATCAAACAAAATGATGTTGAATGAATACATCATACAAGTCATTCCGAATCATCTGCACTGTCCTCAGATTGACATTCAAACACACTGAAATTATCGTATTGGAGCTTCCGGCGCAAATGACAAGCAGTACAGCAATCAGTTTTCAAATGGCGGAGTGAATTATATGATAATGCTCTTTTTCTCACAGACGTTGCCCAACTGACCCAACTATACTGTGCACTCGACAAAATAAGAAACAAATAACGAGTATGTGCGAAAATATAAATATAAATTAATAATAGTAATTTAGCTGTCGCACCCAGTGTGTCTGTATATATATATATATATATATATATATATATATATATACCGGCCGTTACTGTAAAAATTGTTCAAATCGTTTAACAGCATAATTGTCCATTACACAAAATACTAAGTATCTAAAAATAACACACTAAACTCATTGAGTTTCTTTTTTCCAGGTTTTCAGATAAGACATTTAGCCATCTTGACACCATCTGTCGTAAGAATCACTGAAAAACCATTTGAGTTATTCAGCTAGAAAGAGAACAGATTAAAATCGTTTTGTGTTAGCCCCACCGTCTTTCCAAATGAGCAATCGTGTGAGGAAAAAGATCATTCCTGCCTTCATAATGGTACCAACATTCATACTCGAGCTTTCATCTTCAAAGTCCATTCAAGAACCATCAAGAGAACTTTGAATAAATTTTTAAAAGTATGAACAATGGAAATGAAAACTGGATCATGATTTCAACTTAGATCTAATAATATCAATTAGAGAAGACCGAACTCAATCCATAAGATGTCTGGCACGTGACAGAGGAGTTTCAGCTATCACAATCACAGGGAATATAGGCTTGAAATTGTACATGAAACCTGTGAAACTTGTTGCTCCATGTCAGCAAGTTAGAAAGTTAGAGAGCGAAGATTATTTTTAATAAGTTGGAAAATGACCCTGGAGTAACACACATATATATATATATATATATATATATATATATATATATATATATATATATATATATATATATATATAGTTAAACCTTGAGAGCCAGACAAACCTACCAAAGTTTCACCTAAGCGGATCATCAGGGAAGGCTGACGATCCCTTAGGTGAAACCTTGGTAGGTTTGTCTGGCTCTCTAGGTTTAACTAGGTCTGCTCTACTCATTGTATTGAGCA
>OZ010591.1:96750011-96775011 GCA_963932145.1 Acanthosepion lycidas
TAAATAAGATAAGATACAGAAACCAAAGCAGTGTGATCTAATATCTTAAAGCAATGATAATGTTTTAAGAGTGATTTTGAGGAGATCAGAGAGATCAGTAGCAATGATAATAAGTAGAAATGACATCTGATACTAATGTTTTCGGTTTACTGAGCAGTGACATATGATGCATGATTTGAAAGAACGCGGAAAGTAATGCGCAATTTACATTTCCATTTAAGCTTCAACACCTACATCAACGACGAAATTATTCGTACTCCCATCAATTTTAAATATTTTTATCCATTTCTCGGAATCTTATGCCCGTATGTTGCCAGGTTTTATATGTTAATAAGCACAAAAACGAATATAAAAATTTTCAGAACAACAGGTTAATTACAACAAATTTGACAGGCGAATTATGCAAAATAGGAAAAGACAAAATTATTCAATTTTCACAATATTCACTGGCAATAGCATGGCCTCTCATCTTTATATTAGGTTGGTGCAAAAATAATGACGTTTTTTCACGTTAAAAAATACGTCAAAGAAAGACATTATTACGTCATTATTTTTGCACCAACCAAATAACTTGCTGCAATCGTTTTCTAACGTGTTTGGTGAAATTTGAATAAATCATTTCTGGGATTTTTTTCCATTCTTCAATGGTTACACGTTCTAATTCATGAAGGTTTTTTGGTCACCGACGATTTATTTGAACTTTCAATTATTGCCATAAATTTCTAATAATTTCGTCGTTGACTGTATATACAAAAGCTTTTTACAGATTAAAACCATATATCAATTCTAAAAACAATAGGAGTGGAACGAAATGACACTTAGATGAGTCATTGAATAAGTGATAACCTAGTACGGAATTAGTAGAAACTAGCAGTATGGCCCGGCGTTGCCCGTGCTTGAGTCAAAAATCGTACGACTCGTACAGCAATCGCTATCACTTGACTTAAAATATTTTTTCCCTTCCTTTCCTTTAAAGGGGTGCCCTTTGTCGAGCTGATGTTGCTATATGCCTTACTTCTTGCCTATCTCACACCGATTTTTTTTCAAGCTCTATATTAAACATTAAATCTGTTACGAAAAAAGAACTAAACAAAATGAACACAAATCGATCAGCCAATAGAATCTTCCTGCCTATTCGTGGCAGCCAGATATTGGTTCTCACTCTGGCCAGTGGAAAATGACCGCAAACTACATGAAAACTGCCGTAGAAGCATGAAAAAATTGATTATTTCCACTATCGATAGGAAAAGTCGGTCTTGGCCTTCCCGCTCACTTGTAAATTTTGGTGCAAATCCGTCGAAAATTGCGGCCGTGCATTCGTCACACACACACACACACACGCACACACACATCTCACCTTTTATAGATAGAGATTCAGGAAAATATGAATTTTAAGCTAAATCATCATATATGAAGAAAATACTAGCATCGGTTTAACTTATGTTCATCCCATGGAAACAGTTTAAACGCCTTCTTTTTTTTTATATCAGAACTAGAATTGTAAACTAGAAGTTCGAGAAGTGAAATGTTACGTTTTCATCTGAAATGAGGAAAATGCCAACTTTAACTAAATGATAAATTTGGTCAAATTTAAATCAAATAACGGTGCTAGCCCACAAAAATCTTTTAAGCCGGCAAAGTATAGACATGAATACAATATCGGAATCACTAGTATATAGAGCTAGAGGGAAAAAAACAATAATATAAGCTCTGGTAAAATTAGACTTAAGACATTATGTTTATAAGTCCCAAAAATTAATTGACATGGCCCAGTGGATAAAAGCATTGGTTGAAGTAATCCAGTGTATTGAGTTCAATACCTGGCCACAGCAGAGGTAAACAAAAAATTGGAGAGTTAAGTTACTGAAGAAAAATAACTGAAAACTGAAACCTGGCAGGTGGAACTAGAACAATCGAAATTCGAAATTCCAAAGTATATCACCTGAAGAAGACCGGAATGTATAACGACCGGTACGTCGTGATTATGACAATAAAGATGAGAACAACAGTCTGAACAAGGTAAATATTGCAAATATTTACAATAGCTCATCTCATAAATATAGACAGATTCTGAAGAATGCCGGAGCGTACAACGGCCGAAACGTTGTGAATATGACAATACAGATGAGGACAAGAGTTCAAACAAGGTAAATAGATACAATAGCTCATCTCAGAAATATAGACAGATTCTGAAGAAAGCTGGGGTGTACAACGGCCGAAACGTCGTGATTATGACAATAAAGATGAGGACAACAGTCCGAACAAGGTAAATATTTTAAATATTTAGAATAGCTCATCTCAGAAACATAGACAGATTCTGAAGGATGCCGAAGCGTACAATAGCTGAAACGTCGTGAATATGACAATAAAGATGAGGACAACAGTTTGAACAAGGTAAAATAGTGTAAATAGTTACAATAGCTCATCTCAGAAATTATGGTCAATTAAGAGAGTGGAAGTCACCCGCATTGTTACAGGGGATCTATATGTGCTGAGATTTGCAAGTTTACTAGAGAAAATTTCAGTCAGTGTCAAGATTGGATGATACGGACACGCTTGTATACTCCGATGAGTTCTGGAATCATGATGCAAATATTGCCACCTCAGTGATACTTTGATTCAATTTCCAGCAAAATTCGTGTTTTTAGGTCAGCCGAGAATAATTGTAATAAAAGAAAGCTTAAACCAAATTTTAAGATTAATATCGTCTGTAAAAGGGCAAATGTCTATAAAAAAAAGATTGTGCTTTGTAACAATATGCCAACCTCTCTAGCAGGAAAATGATTTTATAAATTTCTGGATTGAACCACGTGAACCAATGTGGAACCATTTCAGCTACAAAAGAAACCTTCCTATACATGGATTTCATTGATTGCTTAACTCCCAAACCAATTTTTCTTTGTTCTGACAGCTTCACTCACGGGGCGCAAGACTATGTCTATAGAAAACTAATATTAGAAATGAAATTCTCCTTGCGTCTCGGATTCCTTTCACGCAGCGAAAATGTATATGTCTGTTATTGGCCAAGTGCTTGCAGGTATAGCTCTGTGGTTAGGGAATAGTACTGACGACAAAAAAGAAACTTACTTTTCAATAAGCACGACTTAGTTGGAAAACTGCTAACCTAAATGCAAAATAAATAAATAATACAAGAATTCCACTAAATGAAAAAAAGATGGCAGTCTATTTTTAGATGATGTTTTTTCACCAGTATGCATTAATATACGCATGCTGGCGATTATGATGATCCCCCCGACTTCATCACCGTAGTTAAGCAACATCGACCATGGACAGTACCTCGATAGGTGACCGTTTAGGAATACTAGCTGGTGTAAGCTTGGATTTGCTTGTGAGGTAATGGATAATGGCTTGAACTGTTTATTGGAGAGTCGAGTTCCAATTACCGTTGGGTTCGTTATATTCACTTACGCGCAAATACCTCTGTGAAGGGAATGAATAGACTTCTTTCTCCCAACCTATGGGTTAATTAGTAATACTTATATCACTAAATCATTGAGTCAGTTATGTACCATACGTGATAAACGCTTAGGTGATCATTAAGCGATATCTTTCGATACATGACTGACGAGACAGATTTTTCCCGCAGTAGATTGCCATTTCTTTCCGCGGTAGACAAGTTGCCATCCAGAGCTATAGAACTAGGCCTGTCTTATTATTTACCCATAGCTGGTGGGAGAAGAAGAGGATTCTTTCCCAAGCACGTAAGTGAATATAATGGATTCGAATGGAATTCGAACCCGGCTCTCTGATTCCTCAATCCGAGCCGCTATCCATTACCCCACCGTCATCTTCAAAAAAATCTTACGATCTAAAAATATTTTCTGGTTTTAAATAACCTGCAAAGGCTGATAAGCCAGAGAAACCGAACTAATCAGTCTAATACAGGTCCTTCTCATTCCATGTCTTCAGGGATGCAGCCGTACTCACCCCACGGGACTAATTGCGTGTTGGTGTCTAATTAACTCATAATCATAGGCTTTTAATTTAGAGTTGTCCTTCTCCTACCACCATAGACTGTAGGGGAAGAAAAGATAGATTCATATCTTTCCAAAGAGTATTTACACAAGTGAATGCAATAAACTGGACTGGAATTCGAACTTGGCTACCCGATTTCTCAATTCGAGTTACCATGTCTCCTAATAGGGTGAGATATATGAAAAAAATATATGTCAATAGAATACAATATATAAATTAATTGAGAAAATTGATTGATTTGTTTTCTTTATGGCTAACCAACCCTTTGCGAATTATTTACAACCGAAACATATTTTGATTTGTAAGAATAACATTTTTTTTTGCGAGTGAATATTGCATTAACAATTTTTTGTATGATAACAATGCTTTCCAGATAAGAGTCCTGCTATTTAAACCATAGATGGGGGGGGCGGGAATAGACAGATGTACACATTTCCTAAATAATGAATGATTAATGAACTTGTACTGAATGCAAACTCCGCTCACTAATTTCCCATTCTAAGCCGTTATCCATTACACCACCCGCACATCCTAGCAGACAGAAAGAAACAGAGAAGCAAAAATATAATAATACTTAAGTTTAAATATATCTTCTTCTTCTTCTTCTTCTATGTGCCGTGCTTCCCTCAGGAGGTAGGCGATTATGGCTCTCCACAATTTCTTTGTCTTTGTGTTATTTCTCCCAAGCCCTATACCGCCATCCATTTACTCAAGCCCACTAAATATGTTACGTGTTGTTTTCCTCTGTTTCTCTTACCTTCAGTCTGTCCTGTGAGTGCCAGATTTTCCAAACCCTCTTTCCTCATTATGTGCCCTAGAAATTTCAACTGTCTCTTCTTGATGTTAAGTGTTAGTTTCCTTTTTGTTTCCATTTTCTCTAAAACTTCATTGTTGATCGCATGTTGGGTCCATGGTACCCTCGGCATTCTTTTGTAGGCCCACATTTATGTTACTTTATATTATTTCTTCATTCTTGAGGAGACTGTCCAGCAATCACTGCCATACAGAAGGACAGATATCATTTAACAGTTCAGTGCTCTTTTCATTGTTTCTAGCGAAGTTTTTCCCTTTATTAATACTTAGCTTAATTTCTAGAATGCATCTTTAGAACTACCTACTAAAGGGCTGTCGAGAACGAACGTCGGCCCACAATTCAAGACCAATTCAAAGCTGCATCTTTTCACCACTCCTTCTGACGTGTCCACTGGACTTGTGTCGTCGACTTACGAACTCACTCAACTGCGGGATTCTTATATCTATTCCATGGTGCCATAAAGTCTGGGGGAAACCTCACAGCTTGTCCAGTCCAACCTGTTTTCATTACTTTCAAAACCGGCTCCCAGAGCCCTGATTCTTATCAGAAATAAGAATGTGTTTTCTGACCAATAGAGGGGCCAGGAAATTTGTACAACGATTTTGGAGGAAAAAGTCCCCGATCCATCGGATCCTACCAAATCTCCACAAATTTGGCCAATCTTTCCCCGCACGCCTTCGGATTTCAATGTCACACTTTCTGTCGTCTACTAAAAACCTTCTTAGATATTTAAATATTTTTACTTGTGATTTTGGTATCTCCGATTTGCAATTCGGACCTTCGACTCGTCGTTTTGCTAACAACCATGTATTCTGTACTCTTCTCGTTTTAATTCACTACCTTTTGTCGGGGTTCATCTGGTTTAACCCTTTAAAGCCTACGTTCCTGAACAATTTTAACCCTTCTGCCTAAGCCTCTGAGTCAAAATTCGCAAATAATTGTATGTAATGTTTCACGGTCGATATAAAAATAGTTACTAACTATATTATTTCCTGATTGATTCCATGACAGTCCAGGTTGAGACACTGAACGCTACATGGTAAAAACGATCTTTTTTATTCAATACATATGACAAAACACAATGACAGGGCGCGGACATGTTGGTATAACGTTCGATGACATCAGAATATTACGGCTTTTCTGATTGGCTGTTCAAAATAAGACAACAAATAGCAAAACACGACGCAAGTGTTTACCCGCCGTTAAACAAATTACTGGGCATTAAGTCATTTTTCTCTCCCACTTTTCGACCGGCGGCAATACGTCATTTTTCTCTAGCACCGGTAAAGCTGTGGTCATGGCTCAAAGGGTTAATTTCCGTCTGCAATCAATACTGTGCCATCTGTATATACGAAGCCAAAAACAGATAGATAGATAGATAGATAGATAGATAGATAGATAGATAGATAGATAGATAGATAGAGAGAGAGAATAAGATGAATGACGAACAAACTTGTCCGCCTGGTGGATTAATTCATGCGGGAAGAGATAATTATTCACCGCTTAAGAGATGAATAAATTATCGCCTGTCTTCTCCATTCTCTTATTAGTGTTGTTATGTTTTGTTTCAATTTATCGCCAGTGATGTAAATAAATCAAGCCCTAATTACTGCTTTGTCACGTTGTTCCATGACATTGCACTTGCTGAACCTTCGTTAAAGTTGCGTGATTAGCAGGGCGAATATGGTTAATTGAAAAGGAGAAAGAACTAAACGCGTTTGGAAAAGATTAAAAAGAAAATTAATGTGAAAAGGAAGATACAATGTAAAAAGCCATTCGGTTGAATTCTTCTTCTACGTCCCGCGTTTGTTCAGGAGTTAAGCGATCATGGCTCTCCACTTTTTCCTCTTCTTCGTAGCTTTTAACAAATTTTACCTTTTTGCAATGTCTCCTAAAACTTGCGCTGCCATCCAGTTACTCAAGCCTACCAGAGATGAGGCGTTGTTTTCCTTTGTCTATCTTGCCTTCAATCTCTCCTGTATCAAATTTTCCAAACATTTTTCTTATTACGTTCCCTATAAATTTCAACTGCTTCTGCCATATGTTAAGTATAAGGGTCCATTTTCTTTCTGCTTTCACTAATAATCTGAGGAGATTGTCCAGCATTCACTGCTATATTGGATGATTGAAATTATACTGCAGTTCGGTCCCCTTTTCTTTATTTTTAACGATATGCTCAGCTTTTGTAAGGCATTTTCGCTATCTCAATGCTCCTTGGGATTTGATAATCCGAGATTGGCAACTGATTACATCTGTCGGAGTTAGCTCCTCCTTAATTCCCAAATTGTTCACTAGGGGTCGCTCTCTCTATACTATAAATACTGAGCGACTTCTTGCCTCGTTCTCTTTTTTCACTTTGCATTTCAGCGGACACATTTAAAAATGTGATCTCTCGCAGAGATACGAATTTTCGTCCACCATGAAACACACATACACGTACGTACGAACATTCACCAAAATACAAACTCTTTACGTTCACATACAAACACAAATGTTGATGTCTTTGTCACTTGTAAATTTGTTGTTTAATATATATATTTCTTGATATATATATATTTCTTTATATATATATATATATATATATATCGTTCTTGTTTATTTTCTTTACATCTTCGGTTGGACTTGAGTCCGCCATTGTGCATGTAGTTGAACCTTCTTCTAGCAGGAATAAACAGCACGTGTTTCTAATTTAAGAACACGGAAACACCCGGTCCTCTACATTATGTTGTTGTTGGTTTTTATAATTATTTAGTTTAGGAATTGTATTTTTTTTAAACTGACATAATTTCCGACTTTGGGGGGCTACGCCCGGGACTCCGCACTAAGTTACATTGCAGTGAAATGAAGTCTTCTTCAAATTCGAATGCCCGGTATGAATTGACGTTACCATATATATGAACAATGTTTATGTAGTTTACCATATTTTTATGGGCTAATAAACCTCTCTACAATGGCCTCAGTTACTTCAATAGATCAAGGATACATTAACAATGCAAAATCATTCTGTTACATGTGTTAAGAATTTACGACAGTTGTATTCCACCGAATAATTCTCTCTTGAGAACTGCTTACTTTTATTATTTTATCTGTAAAATTGGAGATCAATATAAATCCTGGTCCGCCATAAACCCTGTTACACTGAACTAGCTGCATGGTTTAATGACAAGAAAGCTGCCTCCAACTTTGCTGTCCTGATTCTCTGGAGAGAGCAACGAAGGCATTTAGATAATAGTTGTTTTTATCTTACAAATACAACTGGTTTCAATGTTTCTTTCCCCACCCCCCAAAAAAAAATCCAAGATTCCTTCAGTTATAATATTTGTTCCTGACACAGAAGATCTCCTTGTCCCTACGCCCCCACCGATCACATAAACATCTTATTCCTTCATAATATGAAAAATTGATTTCAGATAAAAATTCTGCCAAGTCGGTTTCTTCTAAGACAATGTCCCTGTTTATTTAGGAGCAAATGGTAGCGATCCCTAGTGGATCATCCAGTAAAACCCGAATGACCTTGGCCATGATTTGTACCAATCTAACCAGCAGTCAGAGCTCTTGACATCCCGGCTTAAACACCAGATCCCGATCGCGGCAAATGTAAGGGCCACCAGTTTCAGGACAGGAAACAAGAACATCGCCTCATTCTTCAACATGGAAAACAAATTACGCTATTGCAGAGCTTCTCGTCTTAAATGAACTGAGAATATGGGAAGCATTTGTCAGTCTTCCATGGCTTCCTTTGTAATACACAGATACTAGATTACTAAGACTGTATTGAAAAGTTGCAATAGGCTTATGAGGATATGGGATGTCGAATGTCACTCAAAATACATTTTCTCCTCTCCCACCTTAACTTCTTCCTTTTGAACCTCAGAGCAATGATTGATGGCCATGGAGAAAGGTTCCACTAAGATATTAAGATGATAAGAAACGACTAAGGCAAGTGGAACGCCAGTGTAATAGAGGACTTCTACTGAAAGGTCCGATGCAATGTACACGAGTACTCACCTCTGACTGCTGTACTATGACGCCTATGCATGGTTTTATACAAGTAGTTCAATTCGGTTAATGCTCTGTATCTATGCATTTTGTTGTAATATGCCTTTTTAATAGATAAAATAAACAGATATTTTGCATCTATATGCAGTATAATAAAAAAGAGTAATGGATAGCGGTTCGAAATGAGGAATCGGAGAGCCGAGTTCGAATTTCAGTCGAAACCATTACATTCACTTACGTGCTATTACCCTGGGGAAAGGTATGAATCCTCTTCTTCTCTCCTCAGCCATGGGTAAATAGCAGGACGGACTGGATTATATAGCCTTGGATGGCAACTGGTCTACGGCAGAAAGAAATGGCGATCACCTAATCATGGCACAAAACTGACGGATAATAAAAATGACATACATGAAAGCAAAAAAAAAAAAAAAAAAAAGATGTTACAGAGCAAAAGTGTTCAGAAATTTGAATTTAATACATCAGAATTAGTAAAAAGAACACATATTCCCATGTTTGCCTCAAAGAAAAACGTAATTAGATCTACATATTTATTTAGAAAAAAGGTTAGACGGATGCAGAAAAGTGTGTTTAAATTCTTAGTACAAAAATTTCATAATTTTATTATTTTATTATTCAGAGGTAATACAGCATGAAAAGTATTAACAGCTGAATTATACCATGAACTTCCCTCACAGACTCACTCACACACATACATACATACATACATACATACATACATATTAGGTTGGTACAAAAATAATTTCGTTTTCTCACATAGTAACATATGTTAGAAAACGAAATTATTTTTGCACCAACCTAATATATATATATATATATATATATATATATATACGCGCACACACATACATACAAATATAATTATAGACTTTGAAATTTTTTTATATCATAGTTATAACTTATGAAAAAACTTAAAATCCATACAAATTTCTACATCAGTGCATAATGATGCAATATGTAAAAAAAAAATCAACTAGAAAACTTTGTTATAAATTAAAATATGTGTTATTCATAAAATTTCGTGACGAAAACGTATTCGTACAAAATATGTTTCAATATCAAAAGACTTGAATTACATTTATTTACATAATTCTTTGTAAGATTTTGCAAGATTCTTCTATTTATTACGGAACAATCTAGAACATTCTGCAATTTATTTCTTGTATAATGGTATCTGCGCACACAAATCAAACACAATAATTATCACCATAGGGAAAAGCAAAAAGAAATGATCATCAAACATTGGAAGGAAAGCAAAAGCTATAGGAAAATAGCAGATATCCTGTATATACAATTTATTACTATTCCGTTATTGCTGGGTAAAAAAAAGTTAAAACTGCTGAGAATAAATCGAGATCTAATGCGCCACGTAAGATTTCTCCCAAATCAATGAGAAGAATTCAGCGTAAAATTCAAGAAAATCCAGTGACTACTCGCAGAGAAATACAGGGAGAATTAAAAGCATCAGGTATTATTGTTACGAAGCTAACAATAAGCAATGTATTTCAAAGAAGTCAACTAAGATCGCGTTCTTCAAGAAAAACTCCACTACCATTGAAGCAACATAGAGATGCCTGGTTGAAATTTGTTCGTGAGTATAAGAATAAGCCTGAATAATTTTTGGAAAGTGTTTCATGGACAGATGAAGCAAAAATTGAACTATTGGGGCGTGATTCAATGACTCATTTTTGGAGAAAAGACGGTACAACCTTTGCACCGAAGAACAGAATCCCAACGTTGAAATTTAGCGGTGGCAATTTCATGGTTTGAGGATGGTTTTTGCTAATAGTATGGGGAAATTTAGAGATAATAGATGGTAGAATGAATTCAAGAATATACCAAGACGTTTTGGACTCTAAATTGTTTGGGTCAGTAGAAAGCTTGGACTCGCAAATGAATGGATTTTGCAACAAGACCCTAAACATACGGCTAAATCTTCGAAAAAATTGCTTATTGAACACAATATCAATGCACATGAAAAGCCATCACAGTCTCCAGACTTGAATCCAATAGAGAATTTGTAGCGTTTATTAAAAATTCGAGTAAAAAAAGAGATCCGAAAAATATTTTGGCCTTAAAGAGAATATGCAAATAAGAATGGAGTAAAATATCAACGGAAACTTGCAAATCATTGATTAAAAGCTACAGAGAAATAGACTGATTGCTGATGAATTCAGTAGGGAATATGCTAAAAGTACTAAATAAGTATTATAATTTTCTACGAATACTTTTTTCGCCTTCAGTTTTTTTTTTAATTTCATATAATTTAATTTATATAACAAAGTTTTTCTGATTTTTTTTGCGTATTGCAGCATTGAGCCATATTAGTGCGTTGATTATAAAACTATTTTTAATGTTAATTTAAACATTCATGGTCTACAAATATTTCTTTTCCTCACAGTGTATATATATATATATATATATATATATATATATATATATATATATGTATGTTTTTACTTAATTTTTCTTGTGTTCTTATAATTTTCTTCGTTTCTGGACATAAATTCTGTAAAACTTTTCCAAATGTTCTGTATGTCCGAACACTTTCGGCTATACTTTTAATTATTATCAAGGATGATTTTATTTTTACTTCTAACTGAGTGTATGGATTGGTTATATATGTATCTTGAGTTATAGGGGGTGTTTTATTTCCAAAAACGGTCAGCGCATTTTGGCCGTGTTCATGTTAATGTCATTGAGTGTTGGCTTTTTGTTTTTTTATTAATAATGGTTAAATTACTTTTAGCCTTATTTTAAATGTGTATAAGGCTATTATATTTATATCGTCAACGTGTATGTTGCACATGGAGTTTGGTAGGCCTCCATGTATATTTACCTGATACTTAATTGATCTATGCTCAGAGAGATGTACCCTGAGTTTTCTTGCTGGTACATCCACTATAATTATTTATGGATTTGGTTTGATCAGGAACGCAGTTTCTTAAAGAACATGTGAATTCGTAAAAAATACGGGTTCTCCATCATTTGGATCTTGCAGGTGAGTTGTTGTTGACGATGGGATTGGCAGTTTTAAATTTTGAATTGTAGATTATTTAATTTTTTTATTTTTGTCGACTGGATTTTTTGTAAATTTTATAAAGAAAGATTCACCCTGCTTATAGTTTCTATGCATTAGATTTTATATATAAAGTTATTGTTTTTATATGTATGTTCAGTGTTGTCATTTTCTTCAGTCTAAACCAGACCTCCTGTTACAATCTGAAACCGTTATCCGTACCTCAAGTGCACTATAGGAGCTCACAGTCCCGGGCTACTCACCTCTTATAGCCAAATATGACAACTTAAACCGTCACGAACTCGGAGCCTACACTGTGAACAATAGCTAGTCCACTCCAACAAAACCGATAGATATTCCATCGCCCCCAAGTCCCATCAGGCAAACCTCCTCGACCACATCCTAACCTCTTGTCCTGGTAAATGCTTATCAAAAGTTTTACCTACATGAGACACAAAAGACCATTCCTTGTCCAAATTGATGCCAAACCTAAGGCGTCTTCTGACGTACTGTTTCATAGAACGATTTTTCGCTATACGAATGCAGACTCGTACAGCTTTCGATCCTGCATAATGAAAGCTCCCACCCCAATATTCGTCAAGCATTACTGCCTTTGTCACTGATTGGATTCTTTCTGGAATGGACTGCTTTATGCCAAAAAAAAAATATCCAGCAAATACCAGTCAAGCCCGGTTCACCCCTGAATGCGCTGCAAGTATCAAAACCACTACTTCAATATCTATCGGCCCTCACTGCATTCATAACTGTCCGAAATCACTGTAAAACGTTTTAGAAAACGCCAAGGGCAGCTGCGCACAAGCAGTCCTGATAAAGTTTGAAAAGAAACAAGTGAGATACCGTGAATTCTGGAATATCACAAATGACATCTTGAACAGAGGTAAAGTGGCTGTGCCAACAATTATAAATGGACCTGAGTTCATATATTTCTCGAAAGATAAGGGGAACTTTTTCGTCTCCATCTTTGCATCTAACTCAACGTTAGATGACAAAGACCATCCCCTCCCCAAGTTCCTACGTCCCTACTATCTACAATCTTAGTAATTTTACCATAACAGCACAGGAAGTCTCTAGACTTATCAAAGGTCTTGACCCTAAGAAAGCCACTGGTTCAGATAAAATTCCACTGGTTGTCCTTAAGAATATCAAACTTGAATTATTCACAATCTTAGCAAAATTATTCAACCGCTGCTTGAAGGAGAAATCAAGCGTGTTCCAGGTTTTTTCCTCCACCCAGTACAGATCCATCAGTCTCCTCTGTATCATCAATAAGATTTTTGAGGCCATAACCAATAAGATCGTCGAGCATCTAGAAAAGAACAACCTCTTCATCGACGAGCAGTATGAGGTTCAGGTCATCCCGATCCACTGACGACGTCCTAACTACCATCACTCACAGAATCAGTGAGGCACTTGACAACAAATACACCTTGAGGACCATAGCACTAGATATCTCAAAGACCTTCGACAAGGTGTCACACAAAGGCTTACAAACGCAAGCTCTCCAGTAAACGAATCATTGGAAGTGTTTTCTCAACCATAAAATCCTTCCTAACAGGTAGATCCCTGAAGGTAGTTATTACTAGCCAGACCTCGAGTGCCCTAGGGGTCAAAGCATGCGTCCTCCAGGGGTCACTCCTTGGAGCAACTCTCTGATCTACATAAATGAACTGCCTAAGAATATACCCAGATCATTTGTAAACATCTATGCCGATGATCCGACTGTATATGGGCTCACCTCTGAAAATCTCGATGTTCGGAGATTAGGGACTGATCTCTCTTCCGATTTTGAACAAAATACTAAACGGAGTAAAAACTAGGTGGTTACATTCAATGCCACGAAAAACCAAGCTAATTACATTCCACCATTAGCGACCTGAGCCTGAATTACTAACAATCAGGATGAAAGGTGTTCCTTTCGGAGAGGTACCGTACCTTGAAGTGGTACTCGTACATACGATCCATTGCTAATGATGCAGATAAAATGGTGAACTCTCTCTACTGCTCCAGTAAGTACATGACTCCACCTACTATCCTCTACCTTTACAAGAGCTATATCAGGCCATAAATGGAGTATTGTTTTTTATATTTGGGTAAAATCCCTTGTAAGTGACGAATTCTCCTCCACACTTTAACCTCTTCCCTACGGGCGGAATGTGACAAGCTTCTCGATGCTCTACTGCTAATTCCACGAAAAGTGCTCAATCCCTGGACCTGCAGAGCCAAACTTACACAGCAAGAACATGCCACGTCACTAACATCGTAGCAAACCACCCACATCCCATCTGTATTCCATTTGTCCTGTGAAACTGTCTCCCAAAAGGATTTTCCATGCTCACTACAATCTTAAACTTTTGAACACAAGGGTTAACCGTATTCTTACGCACAAATGTATGGCACCCAAACGTAATCCTCTACCTCGAGTGGTACCCGGGCCTTGTAAAAGTTCAACCGTCCATTAAAAAAATTACGTATATATATATATATATATATATATATATATATATATATATATATATATATATAGATATATGAAGGATGCAGCCTCAACAGAGAAATCTCTTTCCGCATTGAAAGGTCTTCTTGGTCTTTTTCAGCACTTAAAAAACGTGTGTGGTCCCAGCATGGTATCAAGTTACATACGAAAATCATTGTGTACAAAGTATGTGTTTTGACGGCCCTCCTGTATGCAAGCGAAACATGGACACTCTATAAACATCAAGTAAAACTTCTTGAGGGATTCCATCAACGGTGTATGAGACAGATACTTCATATCACATGGGAGTCTCATGTCTCAGATACAGAAATATTAGAGAAAGCCGGGCTACCGGGCATTCAGTCGATGGTAATGAAAAATTGTCTCCGATGGGTCGATCACATTGAGCGTATGGATGACAGTCGTCTGCCAAAATGGCTGTTCTCTGGTGAAATGTGGGAAGGAAAGAGAAATGCATCAAAGCCGAAGGAGAGATTTAAGGATACAATAAAATCTTATCTGAAACAATCTGGACTACCTGTAGATCAATGGGAAAGAATGGCTTTGGATAGAAGTAAGTGGCGGAAACTAATTCACGAAAGCATTGAGTCCTTTGAGAATAGCCATATGCAGTACAAGTGCCTACAAACGTCTGATTCGTAAAGGCAAAAAGGGTCCAGCACCGGGTCCACAAATTCACCACGTTAATTGTGATATATGCGGAAAATTGTGCTTACCTTTTGCCGGCTTCAAAAACCATTTGCGTAAATGTGCAAAACCAACTGTGCACCCGAATAATGTCACTGTAAACAAAACTGATCGGGTATACCAATTATGTGGCAAAATTTGTCGCAGTTTTGCTGGCCTGAAGAGTCACCTGCTAATACATAGAATTTGAGGGGAGTGGGACGGGGGTGAGGACATGAAATAAAGGAGATGATCACGCTCGAAACCGAGAGGACAGCCGCGATATATATATATATATATATATATATATATATATATATATGTGTGTGTGTGTGTAAAGAGAGAGAGTATGTTAGAATCTATACACGAAAAACAGTTTAGATGGTCATTTTATAACCCCTCTATTATTTTATTCAGATAACTGCGGGCATTATATTAAAGACTATTTTCAGGAGATGCAATATTTTTGGCATATCATTACTGCATAATTGGTAAGCTGACCTTGTATCTTGTGTTAGTTTAAGGATTGAAGGCAGTAGCTGTAACATCACTTTGAACGCGCACCCTACTGTACACTGCTTGTCACAGCTGACCAATTTGTAGAAAGCGATCGAGTTGTGAAAAGGATTTGGAAATTCGATATGTATTAATGTTTTGTTTTAACAGGCCATTTTCTTCTTTTTAAAATGATGGTCACCCTTTAAAAGGCACGACGGCCACTCGAGGTAGTAAGAGGTACAGCTTGAGATGATATGTGAAGAAGATAACAATTAACCCTAGACATGACTATGTGACACTTCAATGCATCGATTTTAAGTCTGGTCACCACCTACCTTATCCTGCATCTCAACTTGTTCAGCCTTGAAAGAAAAAAAATCATTTCTTGGTCAGCTTACTGGCTCATTTTTAATTCTTCCTTCCTCTCTTTTCTTTCCCTCCCTTTCTCTCCCTTTCTATCTCTCGCCTCCGTCTCTCCTTTGAACAGATTAAGATTATAGCGAGCGAAGAAGCATCGTCCTGGGAGTCGTAATGACAAAATAGCGGATCGTGGGAAGAAGCTGTTCGAGTGGAACTTCCATTTCACTAATATATACGAAAGGAATGAGAGTGGTTCGTTACAATGGATGTGACATAGCGGGTTTTTTTGCTATGAAGGTTAGAAAGAGTGGAACTAAGTAATGTATTTCGCCTGAAATCTCTCCATGGAATTAGCGATAGGGCAGCAAGAGAATGCGATTATAATGTGGAAATAATTTGTCACCTACATGGACGCGGAGGAATTTTTGGATTCTATCGAGAGTGGAAAGTAAAGACCAGATAGTTTCTGCCCACGTAGAGCAGCAGTACCCCTATTTTCGGCCTGATCTGTCTCTTGTGAAGGTAGAGGTTAGCAGGAGGAGTGCGGTAATTGCTGGAGCGCTTCAGGGAACAAACCATTTTTCCATCAAACTTAATGATGGATTGTCAGTACGAGTTCAACGGGGTTTGAGCTGAGTTTGTTCCAGTAGTCGCTCAATGCATGGAGCCTGTCTGAGGGAATATCCATTCATCTCGATTGTTGAAAGTTATAGGTCAGATCGGCGATGGGCGAATATCACTGGTTTGGTTTTTGAGGCATTGAATGTGAACAATTGAATACAATTCTTTCCACACTAAGCTTTTAGAGCTAGGTCAACGGAGAGATCAGCTGCCAGCTACGGTCAAAACCTTACTCAGTGTGACTTTTCGTTGTTCCCCAAACTGAAGAAGAACCTCAGAGGCAGTCGTTTTGAAGACATTTAGATGATGAAGGAGACTGTGACATGGGTTCTGGATGAGTTGCATGGGGCTTTGTCGATATGCCTGGAGTTCTACAACAAATGAATTAAAATCAGAGGGTCCTAATTTAAGCGGAGATGAGAGTTTTTGAACTTTTAAATTAATAAATATCTACCCTGAGAAAGTTTTAATATTTCTGAAATGACCCCCGTTACCTGACGGGTCCATACCTCTCCAGTGGATGTTATAAAAAATATGCAAATATTTTACTATTTCTTTGTAGTTAATAAACTTAGACTTGCATCTTTTAACCTGTGTGAACAGGAAGTATTAGGTTGGTGCAAAAACAATGACGTAATAATGTCGTTTTTTGACGTATTTTTTAACGTCAAAAACGACATTATTACGTCATTATTTTTGCACCAACCTAATATTTCACGGTAGTACATTGAAGATTGCACTTGTTTAAAGCAAGCCCCATTGAAGTAGCGTGAATTCTGTCAAAGTTGATACAAAGGCAAACATCAAATTTATAGTAATAACTGGATGCTTTGCGAAAGAGCATCTTTGATTTCAAAATCAACTTGACGAGCGATGGCTTCCGTTTCAATACTTCGTTTACCTGTTTTCTTTATTTCCACTTTTTCTTTTCCTATTTATGTATGTCCCTACCTAACCATTTCTATCAATCTGCTCCAAAACGTAAGGCCATGAGGCAATGACAAATAATGGACTTCTGAAGCATCAAATCTGTAGTTATATCTTAGAGAAAAAGCGAATTCACACTTCAGGCTCCCGAAGGGAAAAAAGACCACACAGCCAGAGGCACGAACTAGACAGACAAAATCACACACGCCTCAGTCCTTGTAAAATCGCAGTTTGTCACTCTTCTGAAACAACGTTACCTCTGCCAATTAGGCTATGTCCGCAAGATGGTCAACAGGATAATTCCAAATTCTGAACGAATCCAATTCGTTCACTTCGCACTAATGTATTTGGAAATGGTAATAATTCATATTCCTCTACCTAGGAGTTAAATAGCAGCAGAAACTATGATGTTTCACTTTGGTTGGGTAAACATTAAACTTAGTAAACTTGCATCTTATAAGCTGTGTGAACGCGATAGTAGATTGATGTTAGCTTTAATTTAAAACAGGCTTCTTTGAAGCAACGTGAATCTTGTCAAAATTGAGACAAGGACCAGATTTACGCTAAAAGTGTGTGCTTTGAGAAAAGCTTAGAGGAAATATTTCACAGAAAAAAAAATGAGGAATTTACAAATGATAACCCTTTTCAAAATCGATGCTATTCGAGATTTAAACTGACAATTAACAGCACAAATAATCGCTAAATTATTACACCCTTGTGCAAATTAATTGAAACAAAACGAATAATTCCGTTATTTCTTTTTTCATATTTTTCCAATTAAACATGACCCAGTGAACATGTTAGTACTTCGTATATCCATTCCACGAAGTCGTTCCTTGCAACTCGACCACAGATTCTCGATTAGATTTAAATCAGATTTTCCGAGTCAGTCTATAGTACATTGGTTTGCTCACTGATAAGGCTTTCCAGTGTGTGCGTGCAGCGTTACAATTTTCACGCGCTTTCTTGGAGTAACGTCTATTGCAGATAGTGACCGTATGACAACTAATTGAAAGTCGAGACAATAGTGTCTGGGTGTGATGAAAAACTGATACAATAGCGGCTGTATTTTTCAAGTACAAATAATTTTCATCATACAGCCCGAAAATAGATTCATATTACTGCATTCTAGAAAAGACTATAAATCGATTACACCCTATCACTCCAATGGCTGAATGAAGCTGAATGTATGGTGAAAGAAAGGAAACTAAAGCGATTGTTTCAATTAATTTGTACAAGGGTGTATATCATCTTCTTTGGTCCAACCCAGACAAGGTTATCTAAAAAATTTTAATCTAATTGAATCAAAATCCTAAAAGTTGTCTGAAGTGATTTGTCACTGGAGATGAAACTTGGTTTTATTAGTATTATCTTGAGGACAAAGCACAGTCAAAGAAATTGATGCCGAAGGTAGAAAGTGGCCATTAAAAGCAAAAGAGAATCATACAGGCGGAAAGCTCATGGCGATTCTTCTATGCGCTATGTCCATTCATAAAGCTGGCGATTATGGCTCTCCACTGTTGACCATGTTCACCATAGTCTGTGAATATAGAATACAGCACAGTACGTACTCTGTTCAATGAAACAACGTTAAAGATTAATACTCTCGAGTCAGATATTTTAATGAATCTGACTATATCGCCAATACCACCAGCAGCTGTTGCGTAATTCTTCAGTCTTCGATATCAAAGGCTGGCAGTGCATATTTAGCTACTCCCCCACGAGGGTTACATGTGGCACAAGGCCGGGATTAACGTGGTATCTCCGAGCCCGTAGGCTCAGCCAAAAATAGTCCCTATTCGAACGGGTATAAACGGGTTCAGGGGCAGTCAACCTCCACGAACAAGACTCTGTCCTTCGGTGGAGCCTCGTCCGGGTTATCAAAGGCTGGCAGTGAATATTCGGGAAAAACATGGCCGCCTTTATACACGTCGCATTGAATATTTTGAGCCTTCTCATTGGTTGACCCTTCTATTGGTGAACTGTAAAATGAGTCAGCTCATTTTGGCTTGCTCACTAGTACACCAGGGTACCCAAAAATTCCAACATCCACAATTTCTTATCTTTTTGTAGCTCTCAGTAAATTTTGTCTTATTGCTATCTCTCCTAAACCCTGTTCTACTATCCATTTACACAAGTTAGTTTATGCGCTGTTTTCCTGCGTCTATGTATTCAATATGTCTTTTGAATGTCAAATTTTTCCTGCGTCACTGCATTCAATATGTCCTTCTAGTGTCAAATTTTTACTATGTCACTGCATTCAATATGTCCTTTGAGTATCATTTTTTTCCTTTACCACATTATGTGCTCTATAAATTTCAACCATCTCTTTCTGATGTCTTTTTGGTTTTTCATTCTCTCTGAAACTTCGTCGTTGCTCACACAGTGAGTCCAGGGTTTCCTCAGCATCTTTCTTTAAAACCAAATTCTCACCTGCTTAAATCTCTTCACATGTGATGAGTTTGTCCGGCATTCACCACTATGTGAGGATAGATATTACGTAACTGTTCAATACTTTTTCCTTGTTTCCTGTTCCTTATACTTTAAGTTTTGAAAGCCGACTTTCGTCATCCCAATACGCCTTCGGATTTCGGTGCTAAAATGTCCTGAAAGGAGACAGCACATAGAAGAAGAAGAAGAAGAAGAAGAAGAAGAAGAAGAAGAAGAAGAAGAAGAAGAAGAAGAAGAAGAAGAAGAAAAAAGAAGAAGGAATAATAATAATAATAATAATAATTCTGTCAGATCATTTACTGAATAGATAGATTTGATTTATTTTTCTTTTGCCGTTTTTAGTATGTTTTTGTTTGTAATTTACATTTCAGTTTCTTTCATTTTCTCAATCGATGTATAATTTAAAAAAAAAACTAACTTAAAAAGCATCAGTCCCTCATTATTTATCGTTAATATACTTAATCCTTTCAATATGGTTTCCGGCATAATTAAACCCGTCTGAATTAATCGGCTTCATAATTGCCTGCTGAGAACACATAATGAACGTCAAGGCAGATGAGATGAAAAATGGGCAAAATCCCTGTGATTGCAGTTTGGCCATTTTGAAGTTGACATCAAAGACAGAGGTTAATTGTGGTCGTGATTTGATCATAAATTGACTGACGTACGAAAATGTTGCATCGAGACAAGATTAATTATTGCATGTGGGCACCAACATTCTTTTCAAATCAGAAAAAAAAAACAGAAACAAAGAACGAAAATCATGAATTAAATTATCAAATGCTACTTCTATATTCAATGTTGGTGATATAATCATCAATACAATGGACAACGGAATTTCCATCTCAGACGAAAGGTTCAGGAAGAGCGACCACAAACTTCTCATCAGTGAACTGAAATGAAAAGGCGATTTCTTTTGAGGAGATTAATAGATGCGGCGATCAGATAAAGAAAAAAAGTGATTATCTGATTAACGGTTATTTTTTATACAGTTTTTTGCTTAATGTTTGGAATAATTCCAATGGAAATAATCTGGCTTATTCATATTTATATTATATAGAACCTTTATGACATCGAAAACAGTAAAAATGACAGTCAACAAGTCATAGATAGATAGATACAAGATAGATAGAACAAGCTAGATAGATAGATAGATAGATAGATAGAAAGAAATGAATATACATAGATATGTATATTTAATCAGCATATCTCCATTCAGACATGTTTCATTGAATAATATAGACGTATTGTGACTACTGATTTTATACTGATCTTTTCCAGTTGTCTAATCAATTTCTAGATGTTAAGATGAAATTTATAAAGAAAGGCGCCGTAGATATTTTAAACCCAAGTACTTTCGATAAATAAATAAATTAAATAAAATAATCTTTTTTTTTTTTCTACAAAAACTTCGGTCTGAAGAAGTGAATATTTAAATAAATATATTCATGAAATAAGTTACTACCCTAATGTATTTTTGAGGATTGTCTTTACTTATTATATATATATATATATATATATATATATATATATATATATATATATATATATATATATAAGGAAGAGGTTATAGTAGTTTGAACGAGAGAAACGTGAGTATATTAAAAAGAAGAGAGAAACCGTAAAAGTTTTTGGTTGTAATGTGGATCTTTTTTTTTTAAAAATTATGCTTTTTTTTCCATAATTTTGCTACACGCGTTTCCGATCTCTTGGCCGTCATCAGGCAAAGGGTGGAGATTTCCACATCTTATTAAAAATAATTAATTTTTTTCCTTTTATGTTTTTCGATGTTAAATATTCCCAATATGAGACATTCTCCCTTTTTTGTGTTAGCGACCCAAATGTTTTTCTTAAATTTAGTTTTGATATTATTTATGCCCAGATTGATGGTATATCTATGGGTAGCCCCTTGGGTCCTGTTTTGGCCAATATTTTTGTCGTTTTTTTATGAAAATCATTTACTTGAAATTTACAATAAAACGTGTATGTACCCACGTTATGTGGATGACAATTTTTCTGTTTTAATTCTTTTGATGAGGAGGAATCTTTCCATCTTAAGATTAATTCCCTTCGTCCGTCATTTTGGTTTAACGTTGAATTGGAAAATGATTGTGCGATGTCCTTTTCGGATGTGCTTCTTGAACGGAAGGAGCAGTCGTTTATTACCTTCACAGGCTCACTTTTACTAGTTTGTACACAAATTGAAATTCTTTTGTCTCGTAAAGTTAATGTAATCTCTACCTTGGCTCATGGTGCTTTGATGACATGCTCACCTTGTAAGTCGGATCGGGGATTGGTGAATATTTACAATATTTTTCGGGATAACGGTTAACCGAAGAATGTTGTTAAACGTAAGGGGGGACGTAAGTTTTAAAACTCCTGTGGTTTTTGGACCTTGTCTGTTTTCAATTCCTGTTGTATTCGTTATATTCACTTACCTTCAAATATCCTAGGAAAAAGCACGAACGCACCTTTACTCCTCCAAGGTCTGGATTAATTAATAAGACTTTTATCACTAAACCATTATTCCCCACTCCAAATTCTTACAATATTACAATATTATCTGGCATTAAATAACTTGCAACGTGATAATAAGCCATAGAAAAGGAATCAATGTCTGGCAACAGGACTCGACCACATACCACACAAGCCAGTCATGTCTGTCAGACAATTTCTGCGATCAAATCACCCCTTACATCTGGCCAGCTAACTTCCCAGACTGCAACTACGTTAATTATAGTGTGGGACACATTTGAGCGAGAGACCAATATAACTCGGAAAAGACGGAGTGAAGGCAAGCATTATGACAGCAATGACCAACTTATCTAAGAAGACTGTCCACAAGACTTGCAGGAGATTTCGAAGTCGTTTAGAGGCCTTGGTTAAAATCAATGGCAATTTTATTGAATTCAGTTACTGTTTAGCATTTAATGATATTTTTATCTAATTTTGGTAAATATATCAGTTAAAATGAGATGTCAGTATCATTTTCATTCTTTCGTAATTTAGACGACAATTTGGCAATCGCACCTCATATATATATATATATATATATATATATATATATATATATATATATATAATCTGTTGTATGGATATGACTTTGTCACCTTGGGTTTCATGCTTTTGCGATCATTAGAGTCACAATCTCAAATCTATACAATAGCATATGTTAGCTCTATCACAAATATTGAGCACTTTCCACTAAGTACTGCATATACAAAAGCAATATATATATATATATATATATATATATATATATATATATATATATATATATGCGTTGGTAAAAATGTATGACAAAGTTTAAAAATTATTTTTTGTGAGGCGTTTCGTCTTTTAGAAGCTCATCGGACTAAATTTGTTATCTTGATGCGACTATATATGTGCACGAACGAGAGATGCTGAGAAATTTAACTTTTGAATTTTTTTTTTTTCAAAATTACCAGCATCCATTGTAAAGGAGGAAACGCATCACAAGAAAATAATTTCAACTTTGGCATACATTTATTGTTATTGATATACAGAAATATATATCCTTATCTCACATATATATATATATATATATATATATATATATGTGTGTGTGTGTGTGTGTGTGCGTGTATATGCATGTATGTATTAATGAATAATAGTTTTAAGTTATGCTGTATTTACAGGATAAAGTCAATATCAGAGATAGAGCGTATGTAAATATAAAAGAGAACATTGAAGTCATCACTCAGTAGCGACAGACGGTTTCATGCTAGATGCAACCGTCAGGTCACGATGATTGCGTCTATCATGAAACAGTCTGTCGCCTCTGAGTTTTGACTTCAATGTTCAATTTTATATATATATATATATATATATATATATATATATATATATATATATATATATATATTTATATATATATATATATATATATATATATATATATATATATATCTTTGTATGTGTGTGTATGTTTGTGTGTGTATGTGTAAATAATTATCAGATAGAGTGCGTCTGTAAAGGAAACAAAATGAGTAAAAATGAAAGTTTTAATGGCTTAAAATTGTTTTTCCTCTTGTCACTTTTTATTCACACACACACACATATATATGTATATATATATGTGTGTGTGTGTGTGTGTGTGTGTGTGTGTAATATGCACCTTTCCTAATAGTTTATTTAATTACTACTCGGTTATTTTAATTGCTTATTATTTTTCTTGAACTGCTTATCATGTCTCTGATGGCACAATTTTCCATCTGAATCCAATCAAATGCTATTAGACACCATGTAGAGTCGTTTTCTTACCATTAGTGACAATGCCAACATCTTAGTATCGCTAAGTGGTACTTTAAAGAAGGAATTGATAGGTTACGAAACAGGTGGATGATGCCAGAACCTGCAGGATAGCAGAAATATTCTGGCAGAGAAAGCTGTTACACCTGCACTCGTGGACGGAAAGGACTGGTCGGCCGAATGAGAGTTAACTCGGGCTGGGTCGGAGCTCAAAGGAGAACGGATCCATTGTACATTTCATCGTTCGTCTGAAAGTCAATCTATACTGAAAGGAAGATCAAAGTCTCGATCAAAAGTTGTTAGAGATTAACCATTTGTAATGAGATTCTTTCTATGATCTCATTACAAGCCATAACAGTCTTCCTTTACTTGACATGTATCATCATTGAATTTTTCTTATTTCTTATCTATATATCGCTCCTTTTCCTTAGCATATATTCATTTCTATCTTTATTATATCACATCTTTATACATCAACGGAGGAGTAATGAATAGCGGCTTAAATTTGGGAATCGGAGAGCCGAGTACGAATTCCAGTCGAATCCATTACATTCACTTACATGCTAATACCCCTGGAAAAGGTATGAAACCTCTTCTTCTCCATCCATCTATAGGTAAATAGCAGGATAGACTGGGTTCTATAGCCTTGGATGGCAACTGGTCTAGGAGAAGGACAACTCTGAATTCAAAACCTATGGAGAATCGTTTGGGCACCAGGTTTCTGTATTCGGTCCTTCAAAAAGTGTAGATGGTTCGGCACAAAACCTTCAACACTATAATTAAATCTCATGTGCTGATGTCGGGCTGTCGGTCCCTAGTAACTGAGCTGTTTGACCCTGATATG
>OZ010591.1:96780011-96792511 GCA_963932145.1 Acanthosepion lycidas
CTTTTTCCTTCTCCTAGAACGGTTGCCACCCATGGTTATAGAACCCAGTCTGCCCTGCTATTTATCCATTGCTAGGTGGGAAGAAAAGGATTCATACCTTTCCCGGGGGTATTAGCATGTAAGTCAATGTAATGGATCCAATTTGAATATAAATAAATAAATATATATATATATATAATTATTTATATATTATATGCGCGGTACTTATTCAGGCTATTGGACTCATCTTTGTCGCCATATTTATTACAACATTTCGGCCTTTGAGTATGGCGACAAAGATGAGGACAATAGTCCAAATAATGTAAATAGTGTACATAATACCTCATCTCAGAAATAGACAGATACTCAAAGGCCAACACATTTTAATAAATATGGCGACAAAGATGAGGACAATAATCCGAATAATATAAACAGAAGCTTCCAGTTTCAACAAAGCCTGCACCCATCATCCCTATCACCATCTGGCTTTGCAAGAGTTGATTGAAGAAAATCAGAGAAGAAAACGCTGATGACATGAAATTGTTTAAGGTGGTCCTCAACTTGCCAGGAAGTGACCTGCACACTTGATTTGATGACTTTCCCCTGTGGCACATGTGGGACGAGACATGTAGAATCCAGTTATGAAACTTCAATGGACAACTGCTGACTGTTATAATTTTGATGATGAAGTAAAATACACTTATATAGCGAGTGAAGCATATCAGAACGAACTATACCAAATAACAGAAACCACTTTCCTGTACTCTTTCAACACTATCAACAGTTAAAATGACTATTACGTGGAACTCAAAAAGAAAATAATTATATAATCAAAATGTTGACATTCCACACTACACCAAACAAAAGTTTAGTAAAGAAACCCCTAAGAATACTGTGAAAAAATGATAAGGAGCTACTCAATTGAGAAACCTATTTTCTGAAAAATTGTTTTGAAAGTAAGATTTTATAAATTTCAACGGACAGCAAAGTTAAATGCTCAGAAAATATATATTTTCTTATAAAGAAACTAATATTATCATAAGCCATAAGCAAATTTTAAAAAATTACTTAGATTTGTGGAAAAGTATTAAATATTGTGGATAGCTCATTTGTAGATATAAACAGCTTGCTGTTTTATATTTAGAAATGCTTGACAAAACCGAAAGTAGAATCATGAAGTTCATGAATATTTTTGACTAACATTTCAATCCACTGATGTATATTTATGATGATTCTTAAATTTAAAAGCTTTGATAAAACAATGAAATCCTTGCTCTTGTATATAAACATGTGCAACAAAATAAATCCTACATTGCCTTGATGAAGTCCCTTGAAGGGCGAAACATGTCAGCTAAAAATAGTTTTTCCTCTTGTTTCTTTTTCTTCATATATATATATGCTTGCAGATGTGTTGAGGTCTCACACTTATGCAGACACTCACACAAATATATACACATACACAAACACACTCTCAAAAACATAAAAGATAACATAAACTTAACATAAACATCCCATTCCCAGCAACAAAAAAACTGTCAAAGATGACCAAGGAGGGAATTCTTAAAGTGAGGAATTTCCCATTCTCTATCTTAAAGACAACATGAAAAGGGCCTTTTGACCAACACAAGGGCTGACCAACATTAACAATAAATATTAAAGGAAAACTACAGATAAAGTTCACTTTCTCCAGAAACAGTTATTCACTCCTGTAGTTAACTGCTACTAACAAGCAGGGATTTATTCTCCTGATGATGGCCATGCTGGCCGAAACTAGTCGAGAAAGCTAATTGAAATAACAAAACAAAAAATATAAATATACAACCAAGTGTGTCTGAAAATTTTAAATTTGAGTATTTGTTATTGTTCAAATCACACACACACACACACACACACGCATATATATATATATATATATATATATATATATATATATATATATATGAACATAAAAAGGATTTTATACATAAACACTTAAAGAAATTCTGAGAACAAACAAGCTAAAAGTCTCTTAGAGGCAATTATATTGGCAATCTGTATTTTCATTTGTAAAAATCATTGTTATCCAATATATATATATATATATATATATATATATATATATATATATATATATATAAAAGTGGATATTGAAGTTAATGCCCATAGATGACAGTCTCTTTCATGCTTAAACACAAACAGGCCTAAGGATTACGTTTAAGCATGAAACAGCCCATCGCCTTTAGGTGTTGACTTCAATGTCCACTTTTATATTCAGATTTAGATACACTCTATCCTTGATATTTCCACATAAATATAGTATACCTTAAAAATCTATTTTATCTTTATATATATATATATATATATATATATATATATATATATATATATATATATATATATATATATATATATATTACGGCATTTTTTATGTTTATAAGTTCTTTTTATAGATAAAAATATTTAACTAAATGCTCTGTTTATAATAAATAGTATTAACGACGTTAGCAGTCCGAATGGCCGAGAAATTCTCATATAAAATATTCGTTCTTCTATGAGAATTTCTCGGACATTCAGGTCGGTAAATGTCGTAAATACTGTTTATTATAAACAGAGCATTTACTTAAATATTTGTATCTATAAAAAGAACGTATAACGATAAAAAAATGGCTTAAAATGATTGTCGGACTTTGTCCATTTCATAATATATATATATATATATATATATATATATATATATATATATATATATATATATATATATATATAATTTATTTCAATAGTTCATGAGCTTCCGATTCTTAGCTTGTTTAATTAATGATGAACATGTCATTTTTGTTTATGGTTAATGGACGAATAAGATTAAATTGCTTTTAAGTGTTATCAAGCCTTTGCAGTGTATTTAAAGCTAGAATATATTTTTAGATTGTAAGAAATTTGTGAGGTGATATGGATATAATGATACAGAACCTATTCGTCATATACGGTTAGAAATAGTGTATTCATGACTTTCTTGATGGTATTTGCGCGTTAAGTGAATTCGACGAACCTGACTGGATTTCGAACTCGGCTCCTGGGTTTCTGATTTCATCACCTCCATAATATATATATATATATATATATATATATATATATATATATATATATATATATATAAATATAAAATAGATTTTCAGCATATATTTATATATATATATGTTGCAAATAAATTGTTCCCTCTGGCTACTGTGGCGTTTGTATACATTCATATATAATACGTTAGAATTTCCCTTTCTCTGCTGTGCTTAGCGGTAGAATCTCTGACTAATCACAAATCAGTCAGGTTTTGATTCCAGCTAGAAGCAACTGGATTTCTAGCCACACTGATGAGCTGTGATACAGTGAAACAGGCTTGTATGTAGATGACTATATTATGCAATCGTTATTTGATCGAGCACTCTGGAGAAAAGGGTAATTCCAAAAGAGTAGCCACTTCTGCTATTCACACTGCTCTTCATTAATAAATTGAGCCCTCTGGCTGCTAGCATTTGTATATATTTGTATATGATACATTAGAATTTCCCTTTCTCTTCCATGCACCAATAGCTTAGGGGTAAAATCTCTGACTGATGCTAAATCGGTTGGGTTTTGGTCCTGGCTTGAAGCAATTGGATGTCTAATATCTAACCACACTGATGAGATGTGATAAAAGTGAAAAAGGCTTGTATGTTGATGACTATATATATATATATATATATTAATTAATTAATATTAGCTCTGTTTTTACATTGAGCTCTCTGGACTACATCCTATTTGGAATCATCCATATGTATTACCAAACCCTTCATTGCCTTACTATATACATACATATATATATATATATATATATATATATATATATATATATATATATATATATATATATTGCAAACCTATTTTCATTCTTTGTATTTCACTCACTTTCACTAAATAACACAGTCATATACATAGATAGATTGACAGGTCTAACATGCTGTCAGAATATGGTACAAACTCTGGTTTGCATGTCAAAATACTTCAGCAGTTGATAAAAACATGAGAAATCTAAATTTGGCTACTTAGTTGAGCAGCTCGTTCAGAAAGTGCTACACATTTAAGATGAAAGGGAATTCCACTCTTGTAATGGCAAAGATAAAATTACAACATTAATGACAAGAAGAAGAAGAAGAAGAAGAAGAAGAAGAAGAAGAAGAAGAAGAAGAAGAAGAAGAAGAAAGAGTATGGGGAGGTGAAGAACAAGGTGGAAGAACAGAGAATGAAAGAATGAGAAGAAGAGGGAAAAGTGAGAGAAGACGTGTAGAAGCAGGAGGAGGAGGAAGAGAATAAGAAGAAAACTGTTCATGAGAATAATTAGCGTAAAAGGATTGAACCTACGATCCAAGACTTTATCTAGATATTGAGAACATGGAGAAAAATCAGGCCAAATCCCAATCATATATATATATATATATATATATATATATATATATATATATATATATATATATATATATATATATATATATATATATATATATATATATATTGTGTGTATTTAGGCAGCATCTTTTCATTCAGAGTAATAAGTTGGTTAATGTATAATATTTATGTTGGTCACACCACAAACTCGCTTTCACGATGCTTGACACTACATTTGAATGAAAACTCTAACATTTTTAGGCATTTAAAACAACATGCCTGCCGACACACACAATTCCGTAAAATACTTGTCGAAAACACAATTATACTTCGACATGAAAACAACAGACAAAAACTAAAAATCCTTGAAGCATTATACATCAAACAGTTGAAAAACCCAACCTAAACAAAATTATGGCATCTTTACAAATATTCTTAAATGTCTATAATTGGTAACAGAAGCCATTGGTTTATACCAACGGCTTTCGATTCATACTTCTACAATTCACTCTCGTGTGGTCATGCGTGACGTCATGAGATACGGTGCGATTTTCGCTTCTAACGTCTTATATGCGCGTGTTTATCGTTGCTTAGAAATCTTCTATGTAAACATTGACAGACTATCATCACTGTCGTGTCCGTATATTGTTTAATATGTTGTAATTGACATTTTTGATAATGGCTTAAGTAAGCCGAAAGCTTAGATTGTATTAAAAAAATATGGATCACTACTGTGAATTTCTTTCTTCTTTCAACGATAATGTTATTAAACTTATCAGAAGTTACGAAAAAAATTACATAAAATAGACAGAACTTGTCTATATTATTTAATGAAACGTGTATATGTATATATATATATATATATATATATATATATATATATATATATATATATATATCTGTGTGTGAGAATACAAAATGATCTTACACATAGTAATTTATCAAATGCATTAGTCATACATAGAAATATGTTCAACTACAACTTCGATTTAAAGTATTCTACACTTATTAAAAGAGAAAGTAACTTGGTAAGATAGAAATTTCTTGAGAGTGCTGCTTTCAAATCTTGCCAAATTATAAATCTGCACCCCAGTAATACTTCTATCCATAGTCAGTACACATAAGTATAAAAATTTGCATGATGACTGTTAAATTCAAAAATTAAAATGAAATAAATAACAATTACATTGTAAAAACAACTACAAGAATATTTACTCACTTTCATTTATTACTGGAGTTTCATTATTAAATGTTATTTTTATACCCGAAACTCCACAGAGAAATTTTATGTATAGGAGCTAGTTAGGACTCCATAGAGACTTTGAGCTATTATAGTGGCTGTATTAAGAGTGGTAAGTAAGAATGTGTTGTTTTAATGTATGGAATAATGTGTTATGTTTGGGTCATTAATTGTGGTTAGCTAAAATTTAAGATAAGACAGATTGAAGATCAGCCTTTCCCTTTCCTTCCTTTTGGACTTGTGCCACATTTTTGTATTAAAACAGAATAGATATTAATTTCATTTATTAGATATTAAATTATATTACTTTGCATCCTCCATAGTTTACAATGACTTTCAGTGTGCATATTTATTCATTCTTAAATGAAAAATTTCTAAAAATCTAATCACATTTTTAATTCTATTCATCAGCATATCTGCTCCAAAATAAAATCTGTATATTTGCATTTATAAACTCCCGCAGAGGACGAAATGAGTTGACTATGAAAATTTTGTCTTTATTCTTATGTATTTTTTATTACTTTGAACATTACATTTATTTCATATTTAAGTAGTCACTCCTATTATATATTTAAGTAGACACACCCTTTATTTATTTAGGTAGACACCATTTTTATTTATTTAAGTAGACACAACCTTTATTTATTTAAGTAGACACTACTTTTATTTATTTAAGTAGACACTCCTATTATATATTTAAGTAGACACACCCTTTATTTATTTAGGTAGACACCATTTTTATTTATTTAAGTAGACACAACCTTTATTTATTTAAGTAGACACTACTTTTATTTATTTAAGTAGACACTCCTTTTATTTATTTAAGTAGACACACCCTTTATTTATTTAGGTAGACACCATTTTTATTTATTTAAGTAGACACAACCTTTATTTATTTAAGTAGACACTACTTTTATTTATTTAAGTAGACACTCCTTTTATTTATTTAAGTAGACACACCCTTTATTTATTTAAGTAGACACTCCTTTTATTTATTTAAGTAGACACACCCTTTATTTATTTAAGTAGACACTCCTTTTATTTATTTAAGTAGACATTCCTTTTATTTAAGTTGGCACACTTTTTATTTATTTAAGTAGACACACCCTTTATTTATTTAAGTAGACACTCCTTTTATATATATATAAGTAGACACACCCTTTATTTATTTAAGTAGACACCATTTTTATTTATTTAAGTAGACACATCCTTAATTTATTTAAGTAGACACTCCTTTTATTTAAGTAGACACACCCTTTATTTATTTAAGTAGACTCTCCTTTTATTTATTTAAGTAGACACACCCTTTTTTTAAGTAGACACTCCTTTTATATATATAAGTATACACACCCTTTATTTATTTAAGTAGACACTCCTTGTATTTATTTAAGTAGACACTCCTTTTATTTATTTAAGTAGACACACCCTTTATTTATTTAAATCGACTCTACTTTTATTTATTTAAGTAGACACACCTTTTATTTATTTAAGTAGACACACCCTTTATTTATTTAAGTAGACACTCCTTTTATTTATTTAAGTAGACACTCCTTTTATTTATTTAAGTAGACACACCGTGTATTTATTCAAGTGGACTCTCCTTTTATTCATTTAAGTAGACACACCCGTTATTTATTGAAGTAGACACACCCTTTATTTATTTAAGTAGACACTCCTTTTATTTATTTAAGTAGACACACCCTTTATTTATTTAAGTAGACACTCCATTTATTTATTTAAGTAGACACACCTTTTATTTATTTAAGTAGATACACCCTTTATTTATTTAAGTAGACACTCCTTTTATTTATTTAAATAGACACACCCTTTATTTATTTAAGTAGACACAACCTTTATTTATTTAAGTAGACACTCATTTTATTTATTTAAGTAGACACACCCTTTATTTATTTAAGTAGACACACCCTTTATTTATTTAAGTAGACACACATTTTATTTATTTAAGTAGACACACCCTTTATTTATTTAAGTAGACACACCATTTATTTATTGAAGTAGACACTCCTTTTATTTAAGTAGACACTCCTTTTATTTATTTAAGTAGACACACCCTTTATTTATTTAAGTAGACACTCATTTTTTTTTATTTAAGTAGACACACCCTTTATTTATTTAAGTAGACACTCCTTTTATTTATTTAAGTAGACACTCTTTTTATTTAAGTAGGCACTCCTTTTATTTATTTAAGTAGACACACCCTTTATTTATGTAAGTAGACACTCCTTTTATTTATTTAAGTAGACACACCCTTTATTTATTTAAGTAGACACTCCTTTTATTTAGTTAAGTAGACACACATTTTATTTATTTAAGTAGACACACCCTTTATTTATTTAAGTAGACACACCATTTATTTATTTAAGTAGACACTCCTTTTATTTAAGTAGACACTCCTTTTATTTATTTAAGTAGACACACCCTTTATTTATTTAAGTAGACACTCATTTTATTTATTTAAGTAGACACACCCTTTATTTATTTAAGTAGACACTCCTTTTATTTAGTTAAGTAGACACACATTTTATTTATTTAAGTAGACACACCCTTTATTTATTTAAGTAGACACTCCTTTTATTTATTTAAGTAGACACTCTTTTTATTTAAGTAGGCACTCCTTTTATTTATTTAAGTAGACACACCCTTTATTTATGTAAGTAGACACTCCTTTTATTTATTTAAGTAGACACACCCTTTATTTATTTAAGTAGACACTCCTTTTATTTAGTTAAGTAGACACACATTTTATTTATTTAAGTAGACACACCCTTTATTTATTTAAGTAGACACACCATTTATTTATTTAAGTAGACACTCCTTTTATTTAAGTAGACACTCCTTTTATTTATTTAAGTAGACACACCCTTTATTTATTTAAGTAGACACTCATTTTATTTATTTAAGTAGACACAGCCTTTATTTATTTAAGTAGACACTCCTTTTATTTAGTTAAGTAGACACACATTTTATTTATTTAAGTAGACACACCCTTTATTTATTTAAGTAGACACACCATTTATTTATTTAAGTAGACACTCCTTTTATTTAAGTAGACACTCCTTTTATTTATTTAAGTAGACACACCCTTTATTTATTTAAGTAGACACTCATTTTATTTATTTAAGTAGACACACCCTTTATTTATTTAAGTAGACACACCCTTTATTTATTTAAGTAGACACACATTTTATTTATTTAAGTAGACACACCCTTTATTTATTTAAGTAGACACACCATTTATTTATTGAAGTAGACACTCCTTTTATTTAAGTAGACACTCCTTTTATTTATTTAAGTAGACACACCCTTTATTTATTTAAGTAGACACTCATTTTTTTTTATTTAAGTAGACACACCCTTTATTTTTTTAAGTAGACACTCCTTTTATTTATTTAAGTAGACACTCTTTTTATTTAAGTAGGCACTCCTTTTATTTATTTAAGTAGACACACCCTTTATTTATGTAAGTAGACACTCCTTTTATTTATTTAAGTAGACACACCCTTTATTTATTTAAGTAGACACTCCTTTTATTTAGTTAAGTAGACACACATTTTATTTATTTAAGTAGACACACCCTTTATTTATTTAAGTAGACACACCATTTATTTATTTAAGTAGACACTCCTTTTATTTAAGTAGACACTCCTTTTATTTATTTAAGTAGACACACCCTTTATTTATTTAAGTAGACACTCATTTTATTTATTTAAGTAGACACACCCTTTATTTATTTAAGTAGACACTCCTTTTATTTAGTTAAGTAGACACACATTTTATTTATTTAAGTAGACACACCCTTTATTTATTTAAGTAGACACTCCTTTTATTTATTTAAGTAGACACTCTTTTTATTTAAGTAGGCACTCCTTTTATTTATTTAAGTAGACACACCCTTTATTTATGTAAGTAGACACTCCTTTTATTTATTTAAGTAGACACACCCTTTATTTATTTAAGTAGACACTCCTTTTATTTAGTTAAGTAGACACACATTTTATTTATTTAAGTAGACACACCCTTTATTTATTTAAGTAGACACACCATTTATTTATTTAAGTAGACACTCCTTTTATTTAAGTAGACACTCCTTTTATTTATTTAAGTAGACACACCCTTTATTTATTTAAGTAGACACTCATTTTATTTATTTAAGTAGACACAGCCTTTATTTATTTAAGTAGACACTCCTTTTATTTAGTTAAGTAGACACACATTTTATTTATTTAAGTAGACACACCCTTTATTTATTTAAGTAGACACACCATTTATTTATTTAAGTAGACACTCCTTTTATTTAAGTAGACACTCCTTTTATTTATTTAAGTAGACACACCCTTTATTTATTTAAGTAGACACTCATTTTATTTATTTAAGTAGACACAGCCTTTATTTATTTAAGTAGACACTCCTTTTATTTAGTTAAGTAGACACACATTTTATTTATTTAAGTAGACACACCCTTTATTTATTTAAGTAGACACACCATTTATTTATTTAAGTAGACACTCCTTTTATTTAAGTAGACACTCCTTTTATTTATTTAAGTAGACACACCCTTTATTTATTTAAGTAGACACTCATTTTATTTATTTAAGTAGACACACCCTTTATTTATTTAATTAGACACTCCTTTTATTTATTTAAGTAGACACTCTTTTTATTTAAGTAGGCACTCCTTTTATTTATTTAAGTAGACACACCCTTTATTTATTTAAGTAGACACTCCTTTTATTTATTTAAGTAGACACACCCTTTATTTATTTAAGTAGACATTCCTTTTATTTATTTAAGTAGACACTCCTTTTATTTATTTAAGTAGACACAACTTTTATCTTATTTTTCATCTATTCATTGTCTGTTTTAAAAAATGAAAAGATTTTATAAAACATACATGCAACAAACTATTTCCTATTTGACATTTAAAATATTTAATCCCTGAAAATATCTAAATGTATAGCCAAAAGCACTTGGCTAAAAAGAACATTCGGACAGTTTTTATATAATTTATCATCTGAAAAGAAAAAAATTATTAGATTGCATGAGAAATTGCGTTAAAAACTAAATAAAAACTCCTTGTCTGTTGTATTTGATGAAATTATATATATATATATATATATATATATATATATATATATATATATATATATATATATATATATATATATATATATATATATGTTGTTAATTTGAAAAACTATTTTTGGAGCTAAAATTGCTGGTTTTTAGTGTTTTGCTGATAAGGAGGCATTTAAGGCAAGCAGAATTTGTTGTAGAGTGCTCAATATCAAAGACAGAGATAGAGCATTAATAGAATTCATTTGAAAAGTTAATAAAATTTAAGGAATAAAAAACCTACAAAATGATAACAATATTTAAAAGAAGATTGACGATACTTAATATATATTAATTTTTTAACTAAACTGAAACATGTAGAGAATGATTTTAAAATCAGATTTTTCAGACATGCCTATGTCCTTGTTCAGTGAGACAAGTAATAAACAAAGAAATGGGACTTACTCTTCTGAGGAATGTTGTTGCTGTTGATTAGAGGGCACTCTGTGGAAAATATATTCTCTGAGTAAAATCCCTGTTTCATTCCTCAATGTGTGATTTTATTTTAAAAAGAAATTTTGACTCCGATCTGCACCTTTCTTGTTGGCTGTTAAATGAAGACACTAAAAGCATGCATCTTATGTCATCAATGCTATGGAACAGTTGGTTGAAGTGTATAGCAACAGGAAAATTATTTTTATTGTCACTGATATTTTTTATGGTTATTGAACTGAAGACAGAATTCCCTTTTTGCATATATGGCAGAAAAGTAAATATATAAATTTTGAACTGTCATATATATTCGCTTTCTTACCATGAGATCTAGGTTTGAATCTCACCATGCTCAATTTGTCAGGAAAGAGACATTCCTGATGTTATTGGTTAGGAGGGTGGCAATCCCAGCGTGCAGCTCCTTTGGAAAATGCCTAAAATTATACTATTTTGGAATGGCTCAGGATCAGACATAATGTTACATTTAACAATATATATATATATATATATATATATATATATATATACACACATTATTGTTATTGTCTTTGATGATTTTATGGTTATTGAACTGAAGATGGAATTCCCTTTTTTGCATTTCTGACAGAAAAGTAAATATATAAGATCTGAACTGTCATATATATATATATTTAAAGATATGTTTGCCGGTACAATATTTTATCACTGCCATGAATGGACAAAAATTAGTTTTATTATTACCACTCATGATAATAAAAAGTAAAAATGAAAAACGGGCTAGCTAACTGGTTTCATACCCTCGCTCAACAGAGTTAAATCAATGTTGATAAAGTAAACTATATAATAAAAAAAAAGAACAATGGACAAAGTTTATTGGTGGGAAAAAAATATTCATAATTTACAAATTGCTATATATATATAATGATAATATTAAACAAACTCTTAATAGACCTGGTGGTGGTGTGGTGCTTATGGAAACCTGTGCCACATGCTGTCAGCCTTCCCGAAGGTGCTACAGAATGGCTGGTACACCTTCACACATAACTTGGTTCTGGAGGTCAGGTTAGCAACTGTGAGAAGTGCTAGCATACCTTTGACAGACCTACGTAGGGTAGCCTTCCTGTAGCAAGGTGCGACTGTCACAAGGCAGAAGACCAGGTCGGAAAACACAAGTAAGTGGAGAGTGTTGGATGATGCTACACTGCTAGTGGATGTCCTTGCGTCTGGTCTGAGACCAGATCTGGTTTTAGTTGATATTGAGAAGCAACATCTGTTGCTTGGCGAACTGACATTGGTATGGGAAGAAGGAATTGAAGAGGCGCATGAAAGAAAGTTGCTTTGGTAT
>OZ010591.1:96797511-96800011 GCA_963932145.1 Acanthosepion lycidas
CTCTATATATATATATATATATATATATATATATATATATATATATAGAGAGAGAGAGAGAGAGAGAGTGAGAAATTTTTATATTTATACATTCTTTTTATAGATACAAATATTTTAGTAAATGCTGTTTTATAATAAGAAGTATTAATAAAATTTACCGGCCTGAATGTCTGAGAAATTTTCATAGAAAATATTCATCCTCCGACAGGAATCGAATCTGTATCCAATACGGAACCGTCATATAGCCTGACATGACCAATAAAGCCACAGAGGACCATTCAGTTAGCAAGGTCAATTTTACTGCTTTTAAACTACAATCTTCCGTGATTCTCTCACGTACATTCATATCTGCTCAATGCATATCCAAATGTCAATAAATGACGTCACACATTATGAAATGGACAAAGTCCGACAATTATTTTAAGACAAATATATATATAAAGTCTGAAGTTTGCATTGAAGCATGAAACTGACAGTCATCATACAGTATTGATCCCTCTGTCTACACTGTCTATATCTTTAAATTTTAAATTCTCTATCTCTGATCAGCACATTGTGAAATAACATATAAACTGAAATTCAAGTGTTTTTTTCTCCTTTATGTTTTTCGATGTTAAATATTCGATATCAGACATTCTCTTTGTTTGTGTTAGTAATCCGAATTTATATCCTTTAATCCAAATTTCTTTAAGAGAATGCCTCATATTTAACATCAAAAAACATAAAGGAGGAAAAAATTAATTATTTTTAATAATATGTGGAAATCTCCACCATTTAACTGATGATGGTCACAAAACCAGAAACCCGTGTAATAAAATTATGGAAAATAATGCAGAATGTTTTTTTTAAAAAATCCACATTTAAAACAAAAAACATTTACAGTTTCTCTCTTCTTTTTAATATACACACTTTTCTCTTGTTGGAACTACTATAACCGCTTCCTTTTATATATATATATATATATATATATATATATATATATATATATATATATATATACATACATATATATATATATTATTATTATTATTATTATTATTTATTCGAAAATTATAACATAAATATGTAATAAAATCACAACAAAAGTAGTCATTTTCTTTCAACACTTCTGGTGTCATATCAACACACTCAACACCATTACTTGATAAGACACCAGAAGTGTTGAAACAAAATGGCTATTTTTGTAGCGATTTTATAACATATTTATATTATAATTTTCGAATAAATAATTATATTTGCTCTACTGTATATTGAGCACTCTTTTAAGAATAGTATTTTTTGGTTATTGGAATTTATTGCATATATACCAATCCTGTACTTGGATATATATATATATATATATATATATATATATATATATATATATATATATATATATATATATAAGTTTCACTGGAAACAGCTGACAAGCTACTGCAGTTAAGTCTTTATTTAAGTTTTCATGTGTTATTTTTTTTTCTGGATGTAAATTATATAGAAATTGTCATTTTGTATGTCCAAGTTCCTGACACCATAAATTCCCAAGTTGGCATCTATGCGGATAGATTTTATTCCTGCCTCAAAAACAAATCTAGTTTCACTGACAAAATTGATTGTGAACTGTGGCAGGAAATGGCTGGTCAACTTTAATTCTTCAAAAACAAAACTGCTCTCAATTAATCACCAAAGAGATACTTCCCTGCCCTCCATTAGAATGTCTGATGCTCAACTCCACAAGAGCAACTCTCTGTGGCTGCTCAGTCTCACGTTGATGGCTGACCTGAGATGGAACAAATACAGTGAGTCAATTGCTTCGTCCACCGCAAAGAAAGTTGGCTCCCTGTGCCGTGCCAGGAAATTTTTCTCCCTGGAATCGATGCTACAGATCTATAAATCAACAATTTGCCCTTGCATGGAGTTTTGCTGCCATATATGGTCTGGAGCTCCTTCTGTTTGCCTTGGGGTTCTTGATAGGCTCCAGAGGTGGATATGCAATAAAATTGGCCCTGCTCTGGCATCTCGTCTACAGTCACTTTCTCACAGATGTACTGTCGTCTCTCTCTGTCTGTTTTACAAATACTTTCATGGCAATTACTCCAAGAATCTGCATTAGCTGGTTCCCAGACTTCATGAACTCAAGCACCCTATGAGGCTGGCATCCGACTTTCACCCCTTCACTGTCAAAGCTCCTAAATGTAGCTGTCTCTTCTACTCCAATAGCTTCATGCCTCAAACCTCTTGCCTGTGGAACTCTCTTCCCTATTCAAGTTTCCCTGAGAGCTATAATCTCCAGCTATTCAAATGTAATGTCAATCGACATCTCCAATTGCCTTGATCTATCCACTACCCTTCTCATCCTTTCTTCTATCACTGCTATCTGATCTTGCTCTAAATCTAAGTTATTTGTGAATATGAAGTTATCAGTTTTAAGTTGTTTTTTTTTATACAGAATAATTAATTTAATTTTCTTGTTTTTGTTGACTGAATTTATATTTTTGCATATATAATGTTTTTAAGTTTA
>OZ010591.1:96802511-96822511 GCA_963932145.1 Acanthosepion lycidas
TTCTCTCTTTTCTTTATCTCTTTTCCTCTGTTTTCCTCCTTAGCGTTTTTTCTGTTCTTTTTATGTCTCTCTCTCTTCTTTCTTTGTCTTCTTTTGTATTTTCCTCTAACTTTTCCTTTTTTTATTTTCCTGTCCTCTTTATGGTCTTCTTCTTCTTCTTCATAATTCTTCTTACTTTCTTCTGTACTCCTTTTTCTTTTACTCCTTCACATTCTTTACATCTTTCCGTGGTCCATTTCTTCATCCTCTTTTTTTCCTCTTCCCATGCCTTTCTCTTTGTCCTTCTCTTCTTTATTATTTTGTTATCCTTCTTTGTGACCCTCTCTCCCTCTTCCTTCTTCTTCCTTATGTCTTCTCATGTCCTTTTGCACTTCTTCTTTTTCTCAATGTTGTTGTTGTTGTTCTACTTCTTCTCAGTCATCTTCTTCTTCTCAATATTCTTCTTCTTTTTCTTCTTCTCAATCTACTTCTTTTTCTTTTTCCTCTCAGTCTTCTTTTTCTTCTTCTCAATTTTCTTCTTCTTCTTTTTCTTCTCAGTCTTCTTCTTCTTCTTCTTCTCAATCTTCTTCTTTTTCTTCTCAATCTTCTTCTTCTTCTTCTCCTCCGTCTTCTTCTTAATCTTCTTCTTTTTCTTCTTCTTCTTCTTCTTTTTCTTCTTAGTCTTCTTCTTCTTTTTGCCTATTTCTTTTCAAACTAATTTTATTTCATTTTTCTTTCATCTTCTTTTCGCATCGTCCTTAATTTTTGCCATTCCAACAGCTTGTTTGCAATAGTTGTCAGTGTATAAGTGCAATATCAAAAAAAAAAAAAAAATCAATAAAGAAACATTGAAATTGTAGAACTACAGATGTTAACAACATCAATGATGGTGATATTAGTACCAGTAAATGCTATAGTTCAGGTAGCAGTGACATGCTGCTGCTCAGTTGAAAATGGTAGCATTAGTATTGGTTTGATTTGATACTGATCAAAGACCTAGTATCAGTGTTGATTGGATGTATGATTATAATAATGTCTTGTACAAGGCTAAGTTAACAGAGGATTTTATAAGATTAGATTATTTTATGACGAGATTGCTATCTACAGTCTAAAAAGATGTTTTATGAATGTTTGTAAAAAAGATATATGTATATCACAGGAATGATGAGGTGATGCATTAATGAGATAGAGACAAGTTACCAATTCCAAGGCTTGTACATTTTCATGGTTTTAACAAAACTATCAGCAGCTGTTTCCAACGTCAGGGATAGGTGGGTGGGTAATAGTAGTCCTCCCTGAATTAATAATAAAAAAAAAAAGAAAACTCTATGTTGGTTGTAGAGGTGAAAATAGTTTATGCAATGATGCTAATATCGAAATAGTGTCATCAAGATCTTGTTCTCAGTTTTCTGATAAGTTTGGCACAAGGCTATTGCTTTCTGTGTTCAAGTGTTATAAAGTACTTTCATAGGTGCATGCTTGTGGCTAAGACGAGCAAAGATGATAACAGTTATTTGTGAAAAACTGGAGCAGTAGTCATAGTGATTAATATGCTCTTATCAAGCAACTAACCTGTCAAAAGCTCTATCAACTTCTTATACGAGGCAATGGCCAACATTTATACAGCCATACACACCACACACACACATATATATACACACACACACACACATATATATATATATGTGTGTGTATATATATATATATATATATATATATATATATATACAAATGAGAGAAAGAACAAATAGAGTAAAATTCCACTGTTCACAACATTTACTTATAAAAAAAGTGCTTAATACAATGTAGCGCAAAATATTATCATTATTTTCATTATAAGAGATTATAATAAAAACATCTTGAAATCACTACACAAAATCTGTCATGTTTCAATACATTGATTGTAATTCTTTAGATGATGCTAAGTGTCTGGTGATGAAATGATTTTTAAGGAAATTTAAAAACAAATTGTTACCTTTTTTTCTGAAAGTTAAAGTTGGGGTAAAATAAGTTCAGAATTAATATAGACTTGTGGATATATCTTGATTAACCAGTTAAATATCAAATCTACGCTAAATAGAAAAGTAAGCTCAGAGGGTGAAGGGTGAGTTATTTTTTCACATCATGATCAACCGAGGCATTGACATGTCATCATTGATGATTGCATAAAATATGTCAGCGACAAATATATATATATATATATATATATATATATATATATATATATATATATATATATATATTTCTCAAAACTGATGTATACTTTTTAAAATTTTAAATAGTAAGGGGTAATAATTCATGTGTCTTTTTACAGTCGTCATCGGCATCTGTCCATCTCAAGAGACGATGGGGTAGCACGGTGCACTACAAGCCTGGATGGAATATATGGAGAACTAGGGCTGTCCAGATGTCTAGTTCCCCCACTCTAGGCTTTGCTAGCAGTGTTCAAAGGAGAGGATAAAGCAATACAGTTTGGTACCAGTGCAGCTGCAGGAGTTGCCGAAAGTTAGCACAAAGTGCCCTCCATCTGCCTCAGGGACTCCACTCTGGGTTTGAATTCAGAGTTTTCCTTCTCCTAGACCAGTTCCCGTCCAAGGCTATAGAACCCACTCTGTCCTGCTATTTACCCATAGCTGAACGGAGAAGAGGAGGATTCACACCTTTCCCAAGGGTATTAGCATGTAAGTGAATGTAATGGATTCGACTGGAATTCGAATTCGGCTCTCCAATTCCTCAATCCAAGCCGCTATCCATTACTCCACCGTGCCTCTTTTTTACAGTAAATAAATGAAAAATGTGAGGAAAAAGAAAAGACGGAGTACTACCAACAAATGCAATATGCACAAAAAAATAAAGCAACTAACAGGACAGAAGACATGCTTGTCAACAGGCTGCTTAAAATCGAAGGATGGAAACACTCATATTAGAGAAGGAAAAATCTTCAACCCTGGAGCAAGTATATTGGAGAACTCTTCCACAATGAAAGAGAACAACCAGCAATGCAGAGAACTATTGATGTACCTGAAATTCTGAAAACCAAAGTAAAAGCAGCACTGGCCAAATTGAACAGAAACAAAGCAGCTGGGCCAGATGGAATTATAACGGAAATGCTGACAGCCTTAGATAATGTTGGCATAGACAAGATCACTGAAATAACAAAAGAAATCCACAACAGTGGAGATATACCGGAAGATCTCAGCAGATCTATCTTTATAGCAATGCCTAAGAAACCAGTTGAAAACAAATGCGAACTCCACCAAACAATAAGCCTAATGAGCCACGTGGCAAAACTTTTTTTTAATGAATAGAGCACCCAGCAGAATCAGGCCAGAGGTAGGATGAGAACAGTGTGTGTTCCTTAAAGACATCGAAACAAGGAATGTGATATTCATTCTCAGAATGTTATCAGAAAGAGTGATACAAATGCAAAATGTTTCGTAGACTATGCAAAGGCTTTCGACAAAGTACACCACAAGGATCTGCTGGAACTGCTCAGCAACTCTGATATATTCGGGAAAGATATCAGAATAATCAAGAACCTATACTGGCAGCAAACAGCATGCATGTGCATAGGGAACGAGTTGAGTGAATATACAAAAATAGAAAGGGGCATGAGGCAAGGATGCATTTTCTCAACTGACTTGTTTAACCTATACAGCGAGGCAAATCTGAGAGAATTAGAAACCCTACTGGGATTTAGCCTTGGCAGCCACGATCTTAACAACATAAGATACGCAGATGACACTGTACTGATAGCAGACATGGAAAAGAAACTACAAAATCTCCTACAGAACTTAATGACGGAGAGTGAGAAGAAGGGACTAAGCATAAACTACAAGAAGAAAGAATGCATGGCTATCAGTAAAATGATAAGCCCAAAATGTGATTTGCATGTCAAGAACACTAGATTCAAGCAGGACATGGTACATAAAAAGAAAGAAAGTAAGAGTTAATATTTTATGTTGTGTGTTTTTATAGTAATTATTATATATACATATTTTGTTTGAGAGAATTAACATTATGCTGGTGGAAAGTTTACTGCTGATAGCCATTCGATCCCAGAGGTTAGCCTGTCACCTTGCTTATGACAGCATAAGTCACACCCATATAGAAAGCAAAAAAAAGAAAAAATGTGGAAGTGAAGAAAGTTGTCTAAATGATCCTTGGCAAAAGTCTGCATAAGACAAACTGGTAAAGAATTCTAAAGAATTTGGATACTAATTCTTAGTCTAAGGATATGAGTAAGAAGTGGAATATCTCATTGGAGGATATAGAAAATGACAGAATCTGCCAACATGACTCTAAGAAAAGCCTGCATGAAACAACTTGCTAAAGAATTCTACAGGATGTCAGTACCAGTGCTTAGTGGTAGAAAAAGAGTGAAGTCCAAATAAAAGGTATGAAATCTCATTTGAGGATATAGAAAATAAAGGAATCAGTTTTGTTTTTTGTTTTTTTAATAAAAGTTAAGCCAGTAAGATGCAAGACGTTACTGAGAATAAAAACAGAAAAAAAATTATAGAGAATAAAAGACAATAAAAGTTAAGTTTCAAAGACACAGAAAATGACGAATGATGTCAAATTTAAATTTTAGAAAAATTTACTTGAGAGGAAAGCATGAAGCTAAAAGAAAGTTCCATATATGTGAAGTGTAAGAAGCTATTAGCATAGAACTTGTGGTTACATATAACAATTTCAAAGTAAAATAATGGCGCCAAGCTGCCAATCTTGTCTTTTTTTCTTTTTATGTGCGATGTCCTTAAATCAAAGGCTGGAAACACTCATATTAGAGAAGGAAAAATTCTTCAATGCTGAAGTGAGTATATTGGAGAACTCTTCCACGATGAAAGAGAACAGCCAGCAATGCAGAGAACTATCAACGGAGCTGGAATTCTGAAAACTGAAGTAAAAGCAGCACTGGCCAAATTGAACAGAAACAAAGCAGCTGGGCCAGATGGAATTATAATGGAAATGCTGACAGCCTTAGATGATGTTGGCTTAAACAAGATCCTTTTACTGATAGCCATGCATTCTGTCTTCTTGTAGTTTATACTTAGAACCTTCTTCTCACTCTCCGTCGCTACCTTCTGTAGCAGATTTTGTAATTTCTCTTCAGTGTCTGCTATCAGTACTATGTCATCTGTTGTTTAGATTGTGGTGACCAATGCTAAATCTCAGTTGGCTTTCCATAGGTGATCCATGTCCCTCTATCTCTTGCAGCTCCCAACAAGTTCGTTCCCTCTTCTTCCTCCCCCAGACCATGTTCTGTCATCCACTTGCTTAAGACCACCAGGTGTGTCACACAGTGTTTTACCTTGCCTCTCTTTCCCTCTATTTGACCCATGAGTATCAGATTCTCCAGGCCTTTCTTCCTCATTATGTGTCCCAGAAACTTCCACTGCCTCTTCCTGATGTTAAGTATAAGCCTTATCCTTGTTTGCACCTCTCTGAGACCTCATCGAAGCTCACATGCTCAGACCATATCCTTATCATCCTTCTTTAGAACTACATCTCCATCAACTCGAGTCTCTTTCATCTTTGAGGAATCATCCAACATTCACTGCTGTAAAGAAGGACAGATGTCATGTAACAGCTGAGTATTCTTTACTTTGTTACCAAAGAAATCTTACTGTCTTTCATTACTTTGACCAGCTTTTGAAATATGTCCTTGGCCATCCCAATACGTCTACAGATCTCAGTGTCACATTCACTGTCCTCTGTCAATCTTGTACTGCACTTAAATTCATGGCAGTCAGTAAGGAGATGGAAGAAAATTGCAGTTGATATATTTTTTGGTGTCTTTTTTTTGTGGGGTGGTGGTCTTGGTTATGACCTAAAACTACACTTGACAATGGAGTCTTGACTAGGGGACAGAATTAGAGTACCCTGAAGTTTTGTTACCTGTGGGTGATCTCTGGCTAAGATCTAGCACCTGTTTGCCCACTACCAGGATTACGGTATATTTTGTTTTTTAAGATGTGTATGCTGGTATGTGTGTGTGAGTGTTTCAGCATTGATATGTGTGTGCATGTTTGTAACTGATACAGGGAGAGGGTCAAGTAAAAAAGGAAGGCAGAGAATTTTTTTTCCTTCAGGCAGATGATTAACATGAATTAAAATAGGATAAGTGTAAGCAGAATATGATTCTTAAGTGCGATTATGTATGTCTACATGTATGTGTATATATCTCACAGAGGGAAACAAATTGTTACTTACCACTTCAAGCCGAGCACACTGCCATGTTTCTTACCAGATAGAAACTGTTGTTGCATTTGCTTCCTTTTTTATGGAAGAGTGCATATTTCTGGTGAACTGGAAGTTATCTGGGATTGAACTATAAATTGCCTTGAGGAGTCACAGTGTGTAGTCAAAAAGATGGAAAAAATTGTAGCTAATGGAAGGTACACAAGTTGATATCCAATCAGTATCGGCTGGGTCACCATGGAGAGTTGGTAAGATGTTAAAAGACCCAAAAACCCCAATGGACCTCAGTTAGAAACATCAATGATGATGTGTACCAAAGCATTCAATAATTGTATTTTGCAAAATGAAGTTGAGGTATCAAAGAGAAATGCTCATCAGAATAAATGCCATGAAAATATTTTTAAAAATATCACATGGAAGCCATATTACAGAAGTAGAAAAATGACTGAAGCCAAGATGCTAAGCTAGGACATTGGCCAGTACGTACTACCCCAAAATCCACTAACTTGCAGGGAAGGGAAATTTTATTGGGGTCCCCAAGCCTGACTATTAAAGGATGATAAATTTTCAGGGATTTTGACGTCATTATGGGTTCTTTTTTCTTTTAGTCCAAATCTGTGAATTTATTTTGCTCATACTAAGTCTCCAAAAACAATTTCACTATTTTTTATTCATAATGTTGAATGTGTTAAAGTTCTTAAATTTTTTAAAAAGAAATATTTCAAGTTAATGTTAAAAACTATTGCAAAATATTGTTGATTTATTTAAGATGGAATGATCTATTACGACATGTCTCAAATTTTTAATTAGAAACATTGTATTTATTTTCAATTTTTCTAGTTTAAATGTTCACCTATATTGCATACGATGTATTATTTACATTATTAGGTTACATTAAAATTTGTATTTTATATGAATAGTAACTTGTGAAAATTAAGATGTAGTAGAGAGTAGTGGGGATCATATTATAGATTCAGTCGGGGCATGGTTCCCTTGCACTATCCTTGGATAGAACTAATAACACTGCAGATTTTTCTTTGAATTTCAAGAATCCCTTTCTACAAAGAAAAAGTAGATCAGATGTTGCAGCAATATTTAATGGTAAACTTATGAAGGTGAAAGATAGATTCTGTTGATAAGATTTGTTGAGCATGACACAGTGAACCAAATTTCCTAGCAGCAGATTTAACATTTGATTTGATATAATCATTCCAATTCAGGTCAGTGGAAAACATTAGCCTGAGCAGGTGCAATGAGTGGGTCACCTGGAGATTAACATCAGCCATGTTGATAGAAGGCAAAAATTGTTTTTTAAGATTAAAGAAAGCAATTTCCCCTGCAAGATAAAAGCTGGCATATGATACAAAAGTAAAGAATTATATAGAATGTGTTTACAAATATTCTTGGACTTTGTTTATTTCATAGTATGTGACATCATATATATGTATATATATATACATATATATATATATACAGGATGGTCCAAAAGTAGGCGGACAGTAAATAATTGCATTTATTTTGAAATTACATACGTATACAATTATATTTACTAACACAATTATTACATTGGCAATTAAATTCTATTGTGAACAATAATACAAAAGCCCTTACATTTTATCAATTCAGGTGCTCAAACTGTTTTCCATCACAATTTACACAGCTTTGAAGTCTACTTCTAACGATTCGCCAAACTTTTGGGGGTATTAATTTCTTGAAATGCATCTCTTATGTATTAGGTTGGTGCAAAAATAATGACGTAATAATGTCGTTTTTTGACGTTAAAAAATACGTCAGAAAACGACATTATTACGTCATTATTTTTGCACCAACCTAATAATTTTTCAAATCACCGACACTTCTTGGTTTTTGACTATAAGGTTTGTCTTTGTCCTTGAGTTCTCCCCAAAAGAAGAAATCCACTGGGGTCAAGTCTGGTGAACGTGCCGGCCAATCAATTGGCCCTCTTCAGCCAATCCTCTTTCTCAGGAAATGTTTCAAGATACTCAGTTGTAATAATCTAACCAATACATAAACCTATTCCACATACAGTCCACCTACTTTTGGACCCCCGCTGTATATATATATATATATATATACTGTTTTGGTAGAAGGAAACATTTGGTATTCATTGACTGAGCAGCCAGTACTCCTTTTAGTTGAAAATTATAAAATCTTTCTCTTAAAATAATTTTTCAGGAAAACAGATTTCTCAAGTCCAGTATCTGTTACTACTTTTTCCCGTATTTATTTCCTTCCTAACCTTTTGTTTTCTGTGGTGTGGAATGTCAGCATCTTGGTTATTTCATTATTTCATCTTCAAGTTATCCATTTTGGATGTTGCTATTGTTGGTAGACCTTAAGTAATGTGATCTTTGTTGTTTGGTACAGTTCCTTGTTTGTGAATCTGTAGCACGAGTAGAATACAAAAAGTGAAGAAAACTGTGGACTATGGAAGTTCACTCATATCATAACATCAGTAATTAGCCTTGTGTTCACAGAGATAAAAGCATACATGACAGGAAATAAAACGTGCACAAATAACAGGAAAAGCACGTTAATTTTATACAATTTAATTATATTTTTAGGTGTATTGGCGTGTGCATTTTTTAGGTTAAAATTGTTTTATTATGCATGTGATAAAAGGGAGAAGATACTCTATAGTATTACAAGTCATATAACAAAGATATGTTGGACATGTGTTGCCCACACCAAGTGGTGAATAGATTGAATTTTAATGTCTTTTGGTAGTATGTCCACATTTCTGGCAAGAACAGTTTTTGTTGCATGCTGGGAGTATTTTTATTATTTTTAATTTTTATTTAATTTATTTTATACAACGTTTTTATGCTATTGTTTTATTTTATTTATAATTTTAATTATTATTATTATTATTATTATTTTATATTTTATTTATTTATAATAATAATAAAAAAATATTAATATTTCTAGAGTACATATGTCTGGCATATGGTATTTTGCAGAATATCAGCATCTATATAAGAACCCATCTTCTGTAGAATTAAGAAAATAAAAGTGGTTCAAATGACAGTTTAGGAATCATAGTAGAGGAAACAGAAAGTAAAAGAGTTGGCATACATGGGCCTGGAAAAAAACCCGTTGTACAATAATCTAACAAATAATTCTACATTGCATTGGAACCAGTGCATTGTAAATAAAAATTTGATTGCAGAGAAAGCTACAAGAGAAAAGCTGCTTTTATCAATGTCTAGCAGACATTCCGTGAAGATTCTTGTATGTATTTTTCTATTTTTAGATATAAACACAGATTTTTTGTTCTTGAACTCATAAATTACTGCTATCTACTGAAACCTGTTACATCCACAAGCAGAACTGCTTTGGACAATTTATCCTGATTTATTCTAAATTAACCACCAGATGAAATCAAAGGAAGCATCAGCTGAAATATTGTGATAAAATGAAAGCAATGACATTTATTATAAAATTAAAAATATACCTAAACCTACAATTATGTGCGAGAATTGGTCAGAAGCACGCACAGAAAAAAAAAGCTATATATAAGTCTAATAGGTCCAATAAGCAAATCAATTCCACAGTTATTTCTGTTTCTAAATCTCAAGTATACAACTCCTCATCAGAAACAAGCCGCCTCTTGAATGAGTGTACTAAGCTTTTATGCACATGACGTAGCCAATGAGCACCCGAAACCAGCCAATAAAAATGATTGCAAGCAATGCTGTTACTTCTGTCCACACTAAGTGCTGCCTGATTCATCTGCAGTCTGATGCTTGCAAATTCACAAGTCTCCACTAGAACATGGTAAGAAGAAGATGAAGGATCATTATTATTATTATTATTATTATTATTATTATTATTATTATGAGGTTATATAATAGACAAGACAAGATGATATTTACTTTTCAAAGGTTTTATGTAATAAGGATAATGAAGGTTATATAATTTTCTCCCAGATGAGAAGAGATAAGGAAACAGAAATGTTGTCTTACAGAAGGATGCTGAGAATAACATATGAGCAACAAGGAAGTTTTAAGGAAAATGGAAACAAAAAGAAGAGTTCTACTTAGAAAGAATTGAAATGTCTGGGATATATATACATTGAGGAAAGAGAATTTAACACTCACAGAAAATACTGAAGTCAAGAGGGACAAAGGGGAAAAGTGAGTATCCTACCAACCTAGTTTGTGTAAGTGGATGGCAGAAGAAGCACTGTGAGAAAGTGTAAAGGAAACTATAAAGGATAGGAAGTTGTAGGGAGCTATGAAATACCACATCCTAAAGAGACATGTGTGTGAGAATTGGTTGGGATCGCACGCATAAAAAAAACTACATACAAGTCCAATTGGTCCAATAGGCAAATCAGGTCCACTGTTATCTCCATTACTCAATCTCAAGTATGCAACTCCTCATCAGAAACAAGCCTCCTCTTGAATGAGCATACTGTGTTTTTATGCACCTGACCCGGCCATTACTCAGCCAATGAGCATCCAGAAGAAGCCAATAAAAATGCCTACAAGTGACACCATCACTTCCATCCACACAAAGTGCTGTCCGATTCATTTTCAGTCTGAAGCTTGCCAATTCACAAGTCTCCACTACATGGCAAGAAGAAGAAAAAGCATCTTATTATTATTTTATTATTATGAAGATATATAATTAACAAGACAAGATGATATTTAGTTTTTCAAAGTTTTATGTAACAATGTTATGGGCTTAGAAAATCACTATATAATTAACAAGACAAAAGGATATTTACTTTTCCAAAGTTTTATGTAACAATGTTATGGGCTTAGAAAATCACTATATAATTAACAAGACAAGATGATATTTAGTTTTTCAAAGTTTTATGTAACAATGTTATGGGCTTAGAAAATCACTATATAATTAACAAGACAAGATGATATTTAGTTTTTCAAAGTTTTATATAACAATGATAGTGAAGGTTAGATAGTTTTCTCCCAGGCAAGAGGGACAAAGGGGAAAAGCAAATATCCCACCAATCTAGTTTTTTTAAGTGGATGACAGAAGAGGCACTGTGAGAAACAGTAAAGGAAACTACAAGGGATAAGAAGTGGTAGAGAGCTATGAAATACCACATCCTGAAGCGTGTGTGAGAATTGGTCGGAATCAGACACATACAAGTCCAATAGGTTCAATAGGCAAATCAATTCCACAATTATGTCCGTTCCACAATCTCAAGTACGCAACTCCTCATCAGAAACAAAACTCACTTTTGAGTGATCGTACTGTGCTTTTATGCACCTGATCCAGCCATTGCTCAGCCAATGAGTGTTCAGATCCAGCCAATAAAAATGCCTACATGTGACACCACTACTTCCATCTCCACAAAATGCTGCCTGATTCCTCTTCAGTACAAAGCTCACCAGTTCTCTGTCTCCAGACTCCATTGCAAAGAATACATGCAAGCCTGCTCCTTTTGGTTTCACTGAGATAAATCTCATATTTCAACACAAAATTCTAACGTCTAAAGATTGAGTCATAAAAAAATTCCGTTTTTCTTTATCAGCTTTATTCTTCAGAGAATAGATTACAATTATATTTAATTTTTTTACATTATATTATATAAATTATATTTATTTATCATTACTAATTGTAACATTTACATACATGGATAAATAAATAAATTAAAAAAAAGTATTTAATATAGTTTAATGTTTTTGCTTTGTATTTAGAGATTTTCAAAACAAATATTCAATGTTATCAGTCCTGATCTGGCATCTCAGCTTCAATCTTTTTCCAACTGCCATAATGTAGCTATCCTGTACCTTCTCTATAAATATTTTTTATGGCATTTGATTTAATAATCTTTTCTCTTTCATTTGAATTCAGTCCCACATTATTTTCATCTAGTGAACTGAGATTTTATATCTTTTTCATTTCACACTAAGCAAGGCAATAAAACCACTAAGATGCAATGCGTTATTGAACATTAGTGAATATGAGAAAAACACTATTAAGGAGAGAGAACTATAAAAGAACATGAATTAAGAAGACAGAAGATAATAATTGACATTGCATTTTCTGACAGAATTTAGGATTGGTTGAGAGTTTTTATTACTAACACTATTTTGTTTCATTTTGTAAATAGGATTTTTGGGGGGAACTTTATAAATGCCCATTGGTGTTAGATTTTATTTTAGTTTGTTATTTTTTTTCCCACTCCACTAGTTAGGACTTCATAGAGACAATGTGGTCTTCTGGTAACTGTTGTAAGAATGCTAAGTAAGAATGTGTTGTTTTGGTATAAGGAAAATTATAGTACATTTGGATCAGTGATTGTGGCTAGCTAAGTTAAACATTGTCTAAGTTGTTGACCATGATTTGTCTTGGGAATGAGAGTGGAGTGGTTTCCCGTTGCCTTCTCCACAGTGGTTTATGGAGACACAACCTCTAGTTAGCTGGCTGTTGGCTCAGAGTGTTCCTCCAAGAGAAAAAGAAACAAAGGAAAACAATGCATGACATACCTAGCAGGCTTGAGTAAGTGGATGAGAGAATATGGTCTGGGAGAGATGGCAGAAGGAAGGAACTTGTTAAGAGCTGCAAGGGATAGATTGAGGTGGTGAGCCATGATTGCCTACATCCTGAGAGGATATGGCACATAAAAAGAAAAGAAGTTAGCCATAAAACAGATAAAGACCAGTCTCTCTCTTCTCCATCCTCCTTTTGGCTGTGTACCACATTCCATATATTTCAAGAATAAATATCACTTTCCTCTTTGATACCTTGACTTCATGAATTTCCGTGTAGTTCTAGATTGGCAGTTAGGTCTCATCATTTTATTGCTGAAATTGCTAAGTGTAACTTAGTTTCTTTGTTTGCAATTCATGCATGTGGAATTTTCTTCAGGCTCCTTTCCTTCCTGTCAACTAAAATCTACAAAAATTTAAAGTCAGTGTCAGTCAGGATTTTCTGTCACATTAAACTCTTGTTTTTTATTCTCCTTTATGCTTAGTAATGTACTTTTTTTTTTTTCTTGCCTGCATTTTCATGAATTTGGAACTGCTCAGCTGTGGGGAGCCATGATTGCCTACATCTTGTGGCAACACACCACATAAAGAAAAAAAGATCACCTTCCAAAAAAAAAAAAGATTAACTTTCACATTCAACATTATTTGCCATGTCTTGCTGCTACTCATCAGGCAGTTCTGCAACACCTTTTGAGGAAAATTCAGCTGGTTTTTATGCGAAAAACTTTTCCACAAAGTTGTGAATCAGATTTTTATCCAAGAAAGTTTTCCAATTGAAACAATTGCAATGAGCCTAAAAGGTAAAAATCAGATGGTTCAAAATTGAGGATTTATGGCCTTTGCTTATAACAGACCAATTTATGGCATTTGGGATATAACACACCAATTTCTGGAATTTGGGATATAACAGATCAATTTAATGACATTTGGGATATAACAGACCTATTTATGGCATTTGGTGTACAACAGACCTATTTATGGCATTTGGGGTATAACAGACCAATTTATGGCGTTTTCTGTATAGCTGACCACTTTATGGCATTTGGGGTATAACAGACCAATTTATGGAGTTTTCTGTATAGCTGACCACTTTATGGCATTTGGGGTATAACAGACCAATTTATGGCGTTTTCTGTATACCTGACCACATTATGGCATTTGGGGTATAACAGACCAATTTATGGCATTTTCTGTATAGCTGACCACATTATGGCATTTGGGGTATAACAGACCAATTTATGGAGTTTTGTGTATAGCTGACCACTTTATGGCATTTGGGGTATAACAGACCAATTCATGGAGTTTTATGTATAGCTGACCACATTATGGCATTTGGGGTATAACAGACCAATTTATGGCGTTTTCTGTATAGCTGACCACATTATGGCATTTGGGGTATAACAGACCAATTTATGGAGTTTTGTGTATAGCTGATCACTTTATGGCATTTGGGGTATAACAGACCAATTTATGGCGTTTTGTGTATAGCTGACCACTTTATGGCATTTGGGGTATAACAGACCAATTTATGGAGTTTTCTGTATAGCTGACCACTTTATGGCATTTGGGGTATAACAGACCAATTTATGGCGTTTTGTGTATAGCTGACCACATTATGGCATTTGGGGTATAAGAGACCAATTTATGGCATTTTCTGTATAGCTGACCACTTTATGGCATTTGGGGTATAACAGACCAATTTATGGCGTTTTGTGTATAGCTGACCATATTATGGCATTTGGGGTATAACAGACCAATTTATGGAGTTTTCTGTATAGCTGACCACATTATGGCATTTGGGGTATAACAGACCAATTTATGGCGTTTTCTGTATAGCTGACCACATTATGGCATTTGGGGTATAACAGACCAATTTATGGCGTTTTCTGTATAGCTGACCACTTTATGGCATTTGGGGTATAACAGACCAATTTATGGCGTTTTCTGTATAGCTGACCACTTTATGGCATTTGGGGTATAACAGACCAATTTATGGAGTTTTGTGTATAGCTGACCACTTTATGGCATTTGGGGTATAACAGACCAATTTATGGAGTTTTCTGTATAGCTGACCACTTTATGGCATTTGGGGTATAACAGACCAATTTATGGCGTTTTGTGTATAGCTGACCACTTTATGACATTTGGGGTATAACAGACCAATTTATGGCGTTTTGTGTATAGCTGACCACATTATGGCATTTGGGGTATAACAGACCAATTTATGGAGTTTTCTGTATAGCTGACCACTTTATGGCATTTGGGGTATAACAGACCAATTTATGGCATTTTCTGTATAGCTGACCACATTATGGCATTTGGGGTATAACAGACCAATTTATGGAGTTTTGTGTATAGCTGATCACTTTATGGCATTTGGAGTATAACAGACCAATTTATGGAGTTTTATGTATAGCTGATCACTTTATGGCATTTGGGGTATAACAGACCAATTTATGGCATTTTCTGTATAGCTGACCACATTATGGCATTTGGGGTATAACAGACCAATTTATGGAGTTTTGTGTATAGCTGATCACTTTATGGCATTTGGAGTATAACAGACCAATTTATGGAGTTTTATGTATAGCTGATCACTTTATGGCATTTGGGGTATAACAGACCAATTTATGGAGTTTTGTGTATAGCTGACCACTTTATGGCATTTGGGGTATAACAGACCAATTTATGGAGTTTTCTGTATAGCTGACCACTTTATGGCATTTGGGGTATAACAGACCAATTTATGGCGTTTTGTGTATAGCTGACCACTTTATGACATTTGGGGTATAACAGACCAATTTATGGCGTTTTGTGTATAGCTGACCACATTATGGCATTTGGGGTATAACAGACCAATTTATGGAGTTTTCTGTATAGCTGACCACTTTATGGCATTTGGGGTATAACAGACCAATTTATGGCATTTTCTGTATAGCTGACCACATTATGGCATTTGGGGTATAACAGACCAATTTATGGAGTTTTGTGTATAGCTGATCACTTTATGGCATTTGGAGTATAACAGACCAATTTATGGAGTTTTATGTATAGCTGATCACTTTATGGCATTTGGGGTATAACAGACCAATTTATGGCATTTTCTGTATAGCTGACCACATTATGGCATTTGGGGTATAACAGACCAATTTATGGAGTTTTGTGTATAGCTGATCACTTTATGGCATTTGGAGTATAACAGACCAATTTATGGAGTTTTATGTATAGCTGATCACTTTATGGCATTTGGGGTATAACAGACCAATTTATGGAGTTTTCTGTATAGCTGACCACTTTATGGCATTTGGGGTATAACAGACCAATTTATGGTGTTTTGTATATAAATGACCAATTGAGTTATGAAAGTTCTTCATGCTTTATTCTTGTTGTCATTGTATTGTCAGGAAGGAGATTTTGGGATGTGTTTATGGAGATTTATGCTTCTCAATTCACTTCCCTTTGCATTGAACATTGTCATTTGTAACCTGTTTTTCATCACCTGTTATGATATATTTACTCACAGAACAAACTGAAGGCAAGAGAGATAGTGGAAAACAACACCTTGGCTACCTGGTAAGTTTGCATTAATGGATAGCAGAACAAAAATTGGACACTCACAGGATTTATTGGAGGTAACAGGGACAGAAGAAAGTATAACCTACCTAATGAATTAGTGTAAATGGTCGACAGAACAGACATTAACAGATATAGCAAAAGGACAAGCTTAAGTAAGGGCTAAAAAGAACAGCAAGTTGTGGAGAGCCATGATCCCCTACTGAAGGGATACAACACATAGAAAAAGATGGTAAAAGAAAGCTTAGGGCAAACAGGTATCCTGCAACATGTGCTCCATTCAAATCAGATCATTTGATGAGAGCCAGATTGTGTACCTTGGAGAGGCAAGATTTTCCAGATTTCACTAGCCATATAGGAGAACTGATATTAGGTAACAGTTCAGTGCTCTTTTCTTTATTTCCAATGAAATTTTCCTGTTTCTTAATACTTTGCCTTACTTTTGGAAGGCATCTTTTTCTATTCCAATGTGTCTACTGATTTTGGTGTTGCACTTTCCATCCTCTGATAAAACCCATCTTAGATATTTATATTTTTGTATTTCCTTGGTTTCAGTATCTACAATTTGTAATTTGCATGTTGCATTGGAGAAGGTATGGTAGAGTAATGTATAGTGGCTTGGTTTGAGAAGTCAGAAAGCCGAGTTCAAATTCCAGTTGAATCCATTACATTCACTTTTATGCTAATACCCTTGGAAAAGGTATGAATCCCCACCCCCAGCAATTGGTAAATAGCAGGACAGAACGGATTGTATAGCCTTGGATGGCAACTGGTCTACCGCAGAAAGAAATGGCAACCTACTGCTGGAAAGAATGTACCTTGTCAGTCATGTATCAAGATACATGATTGCCTAAGCATGTATCACACATGGCATATATATATATATATATATATATATATATATATATATATATATATAGATATATATATATAGATATATATAGATATATATATATATATGTGAAGAATATGTAGAAAATAGGAAAGAGCTTGTTAGGTAAATACTCCAAAGTTCTTTAGTATTTTTGTTATTATTTTTAAAATATAGTGCTTGTTACAAAAGTAGAGCATAAATATGATTATTTATTTAAATATATTTTTAAATAAATAATTATATATATATATATATATATATATATATATATATATATATATATAATCTCTTCTCATTGAGTTTATGTATCTTGTTCATCAAACTAATTGCAGACCGAATGACGTCAATTCTTTTTCACAAAGACACTTCATGCCAAAGTTTAGCTACAAAGATGTGCAGTGCTTTCATCTTCATGGCCAGTGGAATCCGTTAAGATTGTTGATTAATTCAGATGCATCAGGACTAAAGTGAATCTCCCGTCTCAGTTGAACTTGAGTACTGGTACATTCTTTCTCTGGTTGTAAGGTGATGTGTTGTATTCATTCGAAGTTTCATTAATTTCCTTGAATAAACATCAGTAATGCATCCACTAGAGGAGGCACAGTGGAATAATAGATAGCAGCTCAGATTGATCAAATTCCAGCCGAATCCATTACATTGATTTACATGCTAATACCCTTGGGTAAGGTATAAATGCTCTTCTTCCCAACAGCTATGGGTAAGTAGCTGGACATATTGGATTCTATAGCCTTGGATGGCAACTGGTCTACTGCAGAAAGAAATGGCAACATACTGCAGGAAAAATGTGCCTCGTCAGTCATGTATTGAAAGATACATGATCACATAAGCATGTATTCCACATGGCCCTTAACTGACTGATGTTGCGTTGTTGCATTTATTGAGAACCATGCATTCTGACTTCTTACAATTGGTGCTTAGTCTGTTCTTGTCACTTTTCTTTTTTACCTTCTGGGGGGTGTTCCTGTAGTTTTCTCTCTGTGTCTACTATAAACATAGTGTTTTCTGCATATCTAATGTTGTTAAGATTGTGTTCAAAATAATGAATCCTGGCCATCATGGGTATGACGACAAACTATGTCCAACAGCAAGGCCTCTGATTAGGAGGTTTTGAGAACCTATTAATTGCTGGTGTTCCCAGGCCCATCCTGATCTGGGGTGGTAGCACCTGTTAGGGTCCCAGATATGGGCAAATAGTTAAGCCCCAAACTGGGGTCATAACACTATGAAAGTATAAAAATAGCTTTTAATACCAGAAATACTTTGTAAAAAATTATTACCAGCAATAAATTTTTGAAGAAAAATTATTACCAGCCATAATTACCAGCAATACATTTTTGAAAAAAAAACTATTACCAGCAATATATTTTTGAAAAGAAAAAACAAATTTTACCAGCAATAAAAATCTTGTTGGCATTGAATAACCCATTGAAGTTGATATACTGTAAAACAAAACATATCCTAATTATTCCACTAAGACATTTACAAGATGCAGGCTGTATAGATCATATAAAGGAAAATTTTTGACTGAATTTTAATGCTAAATGTACTGTTTTGCTCAGTTGTAATAATTGCTTGATTTTTATTTTGTTTTCTTACCTTTGGATATAATAAAGTTTTATAGGCTCATGTTTGTTTTTCCTATTATTTTTCATTTAATTGTAATCATGACTTGTTTAACCAAAATAATACCTCACAAATATAGCATAGGTTGTACCATTTACTAATAATTTTACTAATTTTACTAATTATTAATTTTTCTTGATTTACCCTTCTGAAATTGAGGTGTGTCTTATACACCCATACATCTTACATGCCATCAAGGTAATTATTAAATGCAGATTATTGACATTAAATATAATGAAGCTTGGGATCATCATGTTAAATCCTTAAGCCATTTGTTAATCAACAATAGAATAACATTTGCAATGATATTATCTTTCTAAATCTAAATCCCCAATTCCTTTTATCTTTTCTTTTTTCTTATTCATTTTTCTTCATTTTTTTCTTCATTCTTTTTTTTCATTCCCTCTTATTTTTCTCATTCTTTTTCTTCATTTCCTTTTCTCATTTTTTCATCCTCATACCTCATTCTGTTTTCTCATTCTTTTTTCATTCTTTCTCTCATCTTTTTTCCCTTATTCTTTTTCTTGTTTTTTTTTTCGTTCCATTCATTTTTTTCTTTTTTTCTCATTCTTTTCCTAATTTTTTTACTTTTATTCTTTTTTCATTCATTTGTTCCATAATTTTTTTTATTTTCTTCTTTTATTATCACTCTTCTTTCTCGTTTTTTCTCATTATTTCTCTTATTCTTTTTTCCCTATACTTTTTCATTCATTCTTCCTATTCTTTTTCTCATTCTTTTTTTTCATTATTTCTATCATTCTTTTTCGTATTCATTCATTCTATAAATTTTTTATTTTTTTCATTCTTTTCCTAATTTTTTACTTTTATTCTTTTTTCATTCATTCGTTCCATAATTTTTTTTATTTTCTTCTCATTCTTTTCCTAATTCTTTTACTCTTAATCTTTTTCTCATTCATTCTTTACATTCTTCTCTCTCACTTTTTCTCATTATTTCTCTTATTCTTTTTTCCCTATTCTTTTTTTCATTCCTTCTTCCTATTCTTTTTCTCATTCTTTTTTTTCATTATTTCTCTCATTCTTTTTCCCCTGTTCTTTTTTCATTCATAGTTTCCATTATTTTTTTCTCATTTTTTTCTCATTTTTTTTAGATTCTTTTTTCCCTTATTCTTTTTTTCTCATTCTTTTTCTCCTTATTCTTTTTTTCTCATTCTTTTTCCCAAATTCTTTTTCTCATTCATTCTTACCATTTTCTGTTTCTCATTCTTTTTCCATTATACTTC
>OZ010591.1:96827511-96835011 GCA_963932145.1 Acanthosepion lycidas
TCTTAAGGTGTGCTATATTTATGGAATAAAGTGCTCAATATCAGAGATAGAGCGTGTGTAAATATAAAAGTGAACATTGATGTCAGCACTTAGAAGCCTCTAAATATATATATTGTAGTGTAAATAATAATGTTTTTCTGTTTTCCATTTGGCATTAGTATGCTTAATGCTTTTAATATTAACCTTGAAAATCTCTATATATGTATGTATAATTATTAGTATTTATGTGTAAAACATTATAAAAATAACAATAGATTAGGCAATAGGACTAAAGATTTTAATGAAACTTTCTATGTTTCAGTTGAATAGTTTTTAATATATTGTTGTATTTTTCAAATGTTGTATTTAATTGCTGCATCACTTTTATTTATATTTATATATATGTGTGTATATTTAAATATATATATATATATATATGTGTGTGTGTCTATATATATAATATATATATATATGTGTGTGTGTATCTGTATGAAAAATCAAACCAGTCTGAAGTGTGAATCCTCGGTAGAATGTTATATATATATATATATATATATATATATATATATATATATGTATGTATATTTAAATATATATATTTAAATATATATATATAAATATATATATATATACAAATCAAATATTATGAAAATTCATATATATATATTTTTTGAGACATTTTTTATGTTTATACATTCTTTTTATAGATACAAATATTTAGTTAAATGCCCTGTTTATAATAAACAGTATTAAACAACATTTACCGGCCTGCATGTCCGAGAAATTTTCATAGAAAATATTCGTCCTCCGACAGGAATCAAAACTGGATCCTATACGGAACCGTCATATAGCCCGATGTGCCTTGAACTGATTTGGCCATAGAGGAGCGTTCAGTTAGCAAGGTCGAATTTACTTTAAACTTCAATCTTTCATGAATCTCTCACGTACATTCATATCTGCTCAAAGTGCATCCAAATGTAAACAAATGACGTCACACATTATGAAATAGACAATGTAGATGTCTGTGTATATATATACATACATATATATATATATATATATATATATATATATATATATATATATATATAGAGAGAGAGAGAGAGAGAGAGAGAGAGAGAGCGAGAGAGAGATAGTTTCACCCCATGCAAGGAAATAAAGTCACTAAGATGCAAGGGTTTACTGAGTGCGAAAAAAAGCACAATAAAAGAACAGGAATTAAAAATCAGAAGATAGCAATTGACATTGCATTTAAATTTTTGATGATCAAAGTTAACTGGGAAGCAAGAAACCAGAAATGATTTTCACAGGTGAAAATATGTGCAATAGAAGAATCTATTAGTATAGAACTTATGAGTAAAATGATGAGACCTTACCACCAATCTAGTAGTCTGCTTAAGTTCATAATGTCTTGGTAACATAGAGGAAATTTACTTTGAATGATTACCATGAAATATTTACAGAAAAGGCATAGATATACACAAATTCAATGGCAAAGTTGAAAAACAAAATAATGACTGAAATTTCATAGACGCAGGCTTGATAAAAACAAACATAAAACTTATACCTAAGAAATATTCTACTACCCAATAAGGATGAAAAAAAAAATATATATGTATATGTGTGCGTGTGTGTGAAGAAGTAGGAGAGAAAGAGAAAAAGAGACTGAAAGAAAATATTTGGTGACTGAGATCTGTTTTTCCATACATGACAATTCCTCCTTAACACACTTAAAAGAACAGCACAACACGTACATCCCTCCACCCCCCCGCATTTCCAGCCACATGTGGCCTTCTTCCTATCTAATGGATAATTGATCAATATAGATACGTACCAATACACTGTATGGATTGTCGGCTCAAAATAACTTTAGTAAGGTTTAGGTGTACAATTCTCTTTCTTACCCTCACAGTACATACGCACACATGCCACACACACAAAAGGAAAGAAAAGTAAATTGATATGTAATTATGAATATTCAAAATAGAAATGTAACAATTTCCATCTGAATTTCTGTGAAAAGAATTTCTTATTGTTTAGATTATGTATTAGGTTGGTGCAAAAATAATGAAGTAATAATGTCGTTTTTTGAAGTTAAAAAATATGTCAAAAAACGACATTATTAGGTCATTATTTTTGCACCAACCTAATACATTCTGACTATGTCCCTCATCTTCGCTGTTATTATCACCACGTTTCAGCCATTGTTCCCTATGGTTTTCCTCTGATACTGCTCAATCAGTCTAGCATTCAAATTTTAAACTGAGGCATTTATATGTTCTGGAGTAGATTTTTGTCATTATTCTGTCTGAGATAAGAATAATACATATGGTGCGAGGACTAAATTGTCACCATTTTATATTTTTAATTAGATGCATGCTCATGTTTTTGACTTTGTCAACTGCACACTTTAGTGGGTTCCATTTATGAGAAAAAGAGTGCCATGATGCAATTCATTTTATATATTTAATTTTGTGCGTGCATGTTCTACGTTTTAAATTTTGTTGACTGCAGGAGTATAGTAGGGTCAGTTAAGCACCATCTTTGAGAAAAAGTGCCATGATGTAATTCACTCCACCAGACATTTGGAAACAGCATGCTGTATTGTTTTGCAAACATGCTGGAAGCTCCAATACAAACATTTCAGAGTGTTTTGTTGTCAATCTGAGTACAGTGCATAGGATTTAGTGAGAGCTGGATGAGTCTAATGGTGATTACGAAAGTGTTTAGAGTGATCACTAGTGATGGCGACGTTATGCCTCTATTCATCTTCCCACACGGCCTCAAACACAACATGGAGGTCTACATCAAGCGCCTTGAGGAGGTAGTGTTGCCCTGGGTCAAGAGTGTGGCCGCTGGAAGTCCCTATGTCTAGCAACAGGGCTCTTCACCATACTACACGAGCAGGAGTACCCAGTCATGGCTGTCAGACACATTTCTGTGACCACATCACCTCTTACATCTAGCCACCAACCCCTTTGATTATTATGTTTCAGGCACAGTTGAGTGAGGGACCAGCAAAACTCCTTGTAACACCAAAGATGAACTGAATGCAAGGATTATGGCAGCATTCACTAACTTCACCAAGGACATTGTTAAGAAGACATGCAGGAGTTTCCAAAATCATCTTGAGGACATGGTTGAAAGCAATAGTGATTGTATTGAATAAATTTACTCTTTAGTAGTTCAAGATATTTTTACATAATTTTGGTATATATATATATATATATATATATATATATATATATATATATATATATATATATATCTTAAAATGAAATGTCTGTGTTATTTTCATTTTTGTGTAATTTAGATGACACTTTATACATTACACCCTCTCTATATATATCTTGTCTCTTCTACAGATACACTCAATCTTAGAATATTTACATATATATATGTATATATATATATAAATTTATCCATCATACCCTGTATATTTCTAGATTAAAAACATAAGTATCTGAAGAAGAACAGAGATTACAAGAGCCAAAATGTTGTGATAATAACAATATAAGTTAGAGCAATATCAACACCATCATCATTATCATCATCCGCATTGACTTCTGTAAGGGAGATCCGAATGCAGGCAATATCATCATCATTATCATCATCCGCATTGACTTCTGTAAGGGAGATCCAAATGCAGGCAATATCATCATCATTATCATCATCCCCATTGACTTCTGTAAAGGAGATCCGAATGCAGGCAATATCATCATCATCATCATTATCATCATCCCCATTGACTTCTGTAAGGGAGATCCAAATGCAGGCAATATCATCATCATAATCATCATCATAATCATCATCATCATCATCATCCCCTTGACTTCTGTAAGGGAGATCCGAATGCAGGCAATATCATCATCATAATCATCATCATTATCATCATCCCCTTGACTTCTGTAATTGTAGGGGAGGGGTGTCCAAATGCAGAGGCCACACTAAATCTCCTTCTATCAATGGCAGCCCTCAGCATTTCTGGTATTGTCATACCCGTCCTTTGTTTGATATTGTCCAACCAGTTTTTGCATTGGCGTCCTCTCCTACTTCCACCTTCAATGGTGTCTTTTATGAAGGTCTTGTACAGGCTGTCAAGTCTTGAAATATTTCCAAAACCATGTCATTTTTTTTTCTGTTTGACAGTTGGAAGAAGAGGTTTCTGGTCTCCCACAAAAATTGCAATCCTTTTCTGCAAACTCATTAGTTTTATATTCCCAATAGAATATGCCAAAGTGTTTTCTCATGCATTTCTTTTCAATATTAGGGCAATGTTAGAGCAATAATTCGAGTGTAAATTATGTAAATAAAAAAGGTATAATAAAAAAGTATCATAGATTAAAATCATGGAAATGACTTTCAATCTGTTATTAACTGGACCCAAAAATGGCTTGTAAATTTTAATGCCTTCAAAGAAAACTGTTATCTTTTACTCTTCATAGAGAACCATTTTTGCCTTCTATCAGTATGTTAGATACCAACCCCCAGGAGAGCAAATTCTTGGCCTTGTGCTTCCAACTGACATGAAACTAAGCAAATTATGAAGGAAGAGGAAAATATAAGAAACAAAGAAATGATTATTTGCACTATTTACATTGTTTGGACTGTTGTCCTCATCTTTGTTGGCATATTCACAATGTTTTGGCCATTGTATGTTCTGGCCTTCTTTAGGTGATTAGAATAGTGAACAGAACCCTTGTCCACTGGGTTAGTCTGGATGTCTAAGTATCAGTTATCTTTTTTAACACAAACTTAACTCCCTTTAACTCAAAGTTTTTTCTTCACTTCTGCTGAAGTCAGGTATTGAACTGACAACTCTTTGGGTCAAGTCACTGGATTCAACCAATGCTTTTACCCAATGGGCCATGTGAAATAAAGGGTTCAGTTTTAAATTCCAATCACTTGAAGAAGGCTGGAGCGTACAACGGCTGAATTGTTATGAATATGGCAATGAAGATGAGGACAACAGTCTGAACAAAGTAAATAATGTAAATAATCATGTCTTTGTTTCTTATGACATTGTCTGCTCCCTTAATAATTTTCTAATTTGTCAGTGGAAAACACGAGACCAAGAAGTTACTCTCTTGGAGCTTGGTATCTACCGTACTGATTGAAGGCAAAAATTGTTGTCTAAAAGATAACAGTTTTGTTTGGAAGGCATCAAAATTTACAAGGCATTTTTGGGTCTAGTTAATAACAGATTGAAATTTCCATGACTGTATGATACTTTTTTTTTATTATACCTCATCTCAGATAAAGAAAAGATTGCTGAACTGCAATATATAATCTGTGGTATGGCCATGAATGCTGGACAAGTAATGAAGAGACTTGAGGCAAAAGACATGTGGTTCTATAGAACAATGCTGGAATACAATAAACTGAACATGTGAGCAACAACAAAGTTTTAGAAAAAAAGAAAACAAAAAGAACATATAGCCTCAGAAAGAGACAGTTGAAATATCTAGGGCACTTAATGAGGAAAGAGGGTATTAGATGGCAACGTGCATTCATAATTGTGTTCCATCTTTAACTTTGTGCGGTCAACCAACACAGCTAAGTTAGATTCTTTAAGAATAGACTCAAAGAAAGATTGCAATGGAAGGTAATGTTTTAGGAACATGTTTATAGTTGGTAATAATATAGTTGGGCATCCAGTGCCCACTTAGACATACAAGAATCTTCACAAACCTACATATACATAGTGTTATCTATGGTTTTAATACACGTGACACATGTCTGACCAAAGAGAAGTGATACAAACATATTTGAAAATACTATTGTTTCTGTTTTTTTGTCTGTTTTTTAACAGTCTCTGAAAGGTGAAACATGTTAGATTGATGTATGTTTCCTATTTGTTCTTTATTTTATCATATATATATATATATATATATATATATATATATATATATATACATGTATACAAAAGTGGACATGGACCACAAGATCCAGCAACTAACCATTTCATGATTAAATTCAATCTTTAGTGATTATGTGAACATTTTTCGAAAAGATAAGATACCAGGTCAAGACCTATAACAGTACAGACCCTTCTTTGGATTTTGTTGAGAATATCAATTTGAAAATTGTTTGAAAACAATTATTCAAAAACAATTATTTAAAAAACATTTATTTGAATTGTAAATTGTCTGAATTAAATTTAATCAAAAAGACAGTTATACTAAATAATCTTATAATTTTTTTCTTTCAAGTAGATAAAACTGTCCAAATGTTATATTTTGATGGGCGCTTTCGGCTATACATTTAGCCATTTTCAAGGATGAAATATATTAACTGTTACCTGGAAATGGATTGCTGTGCATATGCATTAGGTTGGTGCAAAAATAATGACGTAATAATGTCGTTTTTTTTATGTATTTTTAACGTCAAAAAACGATATTATTACGTCATTATTTTTGCACCAACCTAATATTTAATTCCAGTTAACAGTTTATATATTTCATCCTTGAGAATGGCTAAATGTATAGGCAAAAGGGCTTGGAAAAATATAATATTTGGACAGTTATATGAGAAATTATATAAAAACTAAATCAAAGCACCTTGTCTGTCATATTTAATGAATTTTGCATGTAAGAAAGATTGCTGCCTAAATAATATATATATATATATATATATATATATATATATATATATATATATATATATATATATATGTATAAAATTTATGTATTTAGCATGTAGCTGATGTTATTATATTTATGTATTTTGCATGTAGATGATGTTGTTATATTTGTGTTGTTAACAAATATGTTGCGAATAGTCTCCAGTAGAACTCCATGAGTATTTAAATGAGACCTAATTGAGCTATGGTCAGAAAGGTGTATAGTGAGTCTTCATGTCAAACTTATTGTATTATGGCCTATATAATTGTTTTTTATGAATTTTGATTGATCAGGAATACAGTTACTTAATGGACATATAAATTCGTAAATAATATTTGTCCTATTTAATTTTGTTCTAAGAGGTACCTTAGACAGAAAACACCTGATATGGATATCCAACAATTAATTAGGAAATATGTTATTAATAAGCGTTTGTTTTACGTTATTTAATTCTTTAAGGAAAAGCATGTGAGATGATGTATTTTCATGTGTTCTCTTGATGAAATTTTTAATAACACCTATTTTATATCTAACAGGGAATTGACTATAGAAACTAAGATGGCAAGAGTCTTTACTAGTTGTTTTTTTATAAACAGAAGTTGTAAAAGTATTATTACTAAAATCGTAGAGAACATCTAAGAAAGAGAGTTTATTTTTTCACTAAGTTCATGAGTAAAATTATTAGATCACATGAGAAATTGTATAAAAGACTAAATCAAAGCACCTTTTCTGTTATATTTAATGAAATGTGAATATATATATATATATATATATATATATGTATGAATTAAAACCAAATTTGGATTAAATTTGACAGAATGACAAAATAGATAGGTAGATTAAATTTGACAGAATACAGAGACTTGGAGAACTAAATGCCACAAGGTTCCCAAACGAC
>OZ010591.1:96840011-96845011 GCA_963932145.1 Acanthosepion lycidas
CCTGCCGGTAGAGAAAGGTCACGACCCTCGTGTACTAAAAATAGCAACGACCTCCTTTCAAGCTGATAAAAAAAACACAAAACTCAATTTTCGCCACTAAACAAAAATAAAAGACCTTTAATTTTGAACCGAAATCAATTTAAATACAGTCAAAAACACCGAACACACTTTTGACTGTAATTAATATGGCCTGAAATTAATTATATTCATTTACTTGTTTAGCGTCACCGCTTCTCTTGTATGAACAGTCTTATATACATGCCAGAGACTTCTCAGCAGGTTTTTAACCGGCCAGGGAGCAGCCTGTTCTTTGGGCTGGGTTGCGACCATATCAGAACCTGCCAAGACCAACTTGGACTAAAACTTGACTAAGCTTGGACATGTTATGACCAATCTTTGACCAGTGACCCTATGTGGAAACACTCGGGTTTCCCACGAAAAACGACCTTGTCACATCTTGACCTTGGGGGAGTCAAGTAAATACCACCGGCCAGGGAGCAGCCTGGTCTTTGGGCTGGGTTTCAACCATGGCAACGTTTAGTTTGGACCGTTTCAGGACCTGCAAAGACCGTCCTGGACTAAAACTCTAAGCTTTGACCAGCTTGGACATACTATGACCAATTTTGACCAGTGACCCTATGTGAAAACGCTTGGGTCTCCCACGCTAAACCGACCTTGTGTCACATCCTGACCCCGTGGGAGTCAAGTAAATACCGCCAGCCAGGGAGCATAGAGCCTTCCTGAATCGCGACTTTGACGTGCCCAGTAAAGTCAACCAAGCCCAGCAGCCGACAGGACCCAACAGCAGTAGCAGCAGTTGTTAAAACAGTCCTTTTCAGGGCTAACTTCCGAAAGTCATTCAATCACCACTCTTCCATGCTCCACTCACTTCACTCTCTGCTATTGCTTGCCCTCTGAGATGCCAGCTCACTCCTGCAGTTTCCAGCAGCCTCCAGCCCACTATTGCTTGACCTCTGAGACTCCTGCAGCTTCCAGTGGCCTCTGGCTCACCCCTGCAGTGCTTTACTGATGTCCCGCTACCTATTCCAGCACCCGCTGATGCCTGACAATCTGTTCCAGTGCCCACTGACATCCAGCACCCGTTAACATCCGGATACCGTTCCCGAACAAATGACCTCTGTCGCCTTACCATCCACCGTTCGCAAGTAAAGACACGATTTCCATCGTCTACAACTGACCATCTGTGTTTGTCATCCTTCTTTGCTATTGCCGTCTCCTTGCCTTTGTGTCCACCTTCTTAGTTGTACGGTCGATTGGCACTCACACCTCTCGGCCCACTGCAAGAAGACTATCAAAATTCCTTATAACACTAAAGATGAAGTGAAAGAATGAATTATGGCAACATTCACCATCTTAAACAAGGAGACCGTCCAGAAGAGATGCAGGAGATTCCGAAGTCATCTGGAGGCCATGGTTGAAGCTAATGGAGATTTTATTTAAAGTATTTACTTTCTCGTTATTTTTGTGTAATTTTGGTAATTATATCTGTTAAAATGAGATGTCAGAGTTATTTTCATTTTTGTGTAATTTAGACCACAATTTATTCATTGCACCCTGGAAATACCCAAAATGTATATTTAGAAAACAAAATTTGAATTTGAATTTTAGGTCTAGTCACATCATTTTCAATGATGAGCTAAAAGACTACACATGAAAAAAAAATTGGCATTTCATCATAAATCTTCCTAAAATTGTTCATGATATATAAAAATAAAATGTGCATTTAAATATATATATATTTATATTTTCTTTAAATTTAATATATATATATATACATATATATAGCACAAATAAACACATTTACATGAATGCATATATATATATATATATATATATATAAAATGCACAGACTTGCATATATATAATACACACACAAACATACTACACACACACACACACCCGTATATATATGCATATATATGTGAGTGTGTGTATGTATATATATATATATATATAGGCATGCATGAATGTATGTTGACAACTATACATCCAAAAGCAATTCTTTTCCACATATTGATACCATTTATTTATATATATATTTATATATATATATATATATATCTGGTATAAATAAAATGACAATTGGAAAAAAGATCTTAGATTTTGCCGATGTGTTTCCTCTTCCGACTTTTTCAAGGCAAAAATGAAATCGAAATGTTCTTGTTATAGTTACATAAAAAAATCCAAATTTAAAAAGATAGACGCTTCTCTCTAAGCCTTTTTTTCTGGTTAATGTAAATTACATTTATACTAAGAGTTTGTTTTTTTTTGTTTTTTTTTCCATGTCAACAATATAGATAAATCTAAGATCTTTTTTCCAATTGTCATTTTATTTATACCAATCTGTCTTGTCCACAGAATTGATCTGGAAATTTATCTATATATATATCTATATCTATATCTATATATATATATATATATATATATATATATATATATATATATATATATTCACTGTAAGGTTCACTTTGAACAAAGCCCCGGGGCCACCTAAGGTAAAGGGTTGCAATAATCAGTAGTTCCTATGGATTAGCAGGGAAGATAAAAGTTGAATCTAGACTTGAACAGATTAAGATTACAGTGATTGGGGAAACATAAATAATGGTGGACAATTTTTGTCTTTATTTTCAACCAAAATTAAAGCAAATATACGAACATTAGAACGGTTCCTGATCAGACATAATAGGCATTCATTGTCTGTTATATTTGACAGTATATGTTTAAATAATAATTTGCTGCCCCAATACACTAAATATACATACATAGATACATATATATATATATATATATATATATATATATATATATATATATATATATATATATAAACATACATACACACACATACACACACACATATATATATATATATATAAACATACATACACACACATACACACACACATATATATATATATATATATATATATATAAACATACATACACATACACACACACACACACACATATATATATATATATATATATATATATATATATATATATAACATACATACACATACACACACACACACATATATATATATATATATATATATATATATATATATATATAAATATATATATAAACATACACACACACACACACACATATATATATATATATATATAAAAACATACATACACACACATACACACACACACACACACACACACATATATATATATATATATATATATATATATATATATATATATACCTACACACACACACATAATCACATATGTACATACATATTTTCTCTTTGAGTGTGTTTGCATTTTATAAATTACTTAGCTATAAAAACAGAGTAAACATTTGTTTGTTTTTTTTAGTTGAGAGTGGAGGATTGTGATATTTGAAACTCCAGCCTGTCAACTCATTCCATAAAGATCCACAAGCAAGTCAATATATTCAAAACTGTATGTGCATTGGTAAAGATAACAAGTAAAATGCATCCATATCTACTGACACAACAGTCAGACATTCAGACAAACAGACAGACAAACAGACAGACAGACAAATAGGCAGACAGACAACGCCCACCTTCCCATCTGTGTGTTTATTCCCTACAAAACACCCACTCACTTGGTTCTGCAAAACAGAATGACATGTCCATGTGGGGATTTCATTTACAAAATTGGGGTTCAGTGAACTCTCCTACCTTCTGTGGACAAAAGAAAAGATGGAACGAAAGATGAAGGTATTTGTCTGAAAATTTTCGTTTTTATTACCAAAGATTGTTTCTCTTTCTCTCTCTTTCTCTCTCTCTCTCTCTCTTAATAGTCTGCTGCTAATCAATTAAGTCTTGATTCCTTACCGTTTTTCTTGATCTTTTTTCCTTCTTCTTATCTTCATTTTCCGTCATTTATTCATTGAATTTCTCTAATGGTTGTCTCTCTATTTTATCATTCTTCATTCTCATACTTACATTATTTCTTCAAATTCTTTATTGTGCTCTTTTTTTTTTACAGATATTTTTCTTTCTTTCTAACCTCATTTTTCTTCCAATCTTTTTCTTTCTTTCAAACCTTATTTATCTTACAATTTTTTCATTCTTTTTAACCTTATTTTTCTTCCAAATTTTCCTTTCTTTCAATCTTTTTTCTTTCTCTCTAACCTTATTTATCTTCTAATTTTTTCTTTATTTTTCTTCCAATTTTTTCATTCTTTCTAACTTTATTTTCCTTCCAATCTTTTTCTTTCTTTCTAAACTTATTTTTTTTTTCCAAATTTTTCATTCTTTCTAACGTTTTTTCTTCCAAATATTTTCTTCACTAAAATCTTTATACATTCTTTGTTTTACTTTTCACACTGAAAAAAAGTAACTTTATTTTTTTATTTTCTTCATTTAGTTTAATTCATTTTTTTCACTGTTTTTTTTTTATTTATATCTTTCCTAGATTTTTTGTCATATTTTTCATTTCCTTCTTAAAATAGCTCCACTTATTATTTTTTTAAATTTTATTTTTAATCTATGACTATTTTTTTTTCAATTTAATGCATTTTTTTTTAAATACCTCTTTCCTATCAAATGTTCATTATTCTTCTTGATTTCTTTTACAAACACACACCCATCATGCATCTTAATTCTCTTTCATATTATTTTTCTCTTTTCCTATTAATCAGTACTTTTCTCGACATTCATCTTTTTTCTTTTTTCTTTCAACAGAATTTCAACAAATATTTAACTCTTCTTCTGCTTTTCTTAAAATTCTTTGCCTTCTTTCTTTCCTTCTCTTCTTCCTTTTCTTCCGTTTCTTTATTTTCTTTATTTCCTATCCCCTTCCTCCACCACCCTGTCTTTTACTTACTTGTTCCTTACCCATTAAGATACATTATTTCTTTCCCCTTTCTTTTGTTGTTCCTTTCTGTCACTTCATCTTCTTGATTATTTATTACTACTCCAACCTTTTCCATCCATTTTTTTCACCTTCTATGACTTCACCATATTCCTTTTTTAGTTTTTTTTTTTTTT
>OZ010591.1:96850011-96855011 GCA_963932145.1 Acanthosepion lycidas
CTCGTATCGGAGGTTTTTTCTTTAGACTCTGAATATAGATTCTAGCGATTATTTTTGTTGGAAATATATGTTCTTAGTTCTTTTTTTTTTTACCCCTTTTTTTTCCCTTGGGTATTGGTTTGTTGATTTACAAGCTAAAACACCTAAGGTTTTGCTGATGTATAACTGCTTACATTTATAAAATTATTAATTAATATATATATATATATAATGATGTATCCTTCCAAAGTTTAGTATATATATATATATATATATATATACTAAACTTTGGAAGGATACATCATTACTATTAATCAAGATTTATTTATTAAATTATTTACAAGAATAATTTTATATTTACAATATTTGAAAAATTAATCAAAATAAACCTAATGCAATGCAGTATTTATTATTTGCCAATTTATAAAGAAATAAATATGTATGAAACAATATTTTATTCATAACTTTAAAACCATTTACTAAATTATGAAAATATTTGAGCCAAGTCTAAGTAAATCTTTATTTACCATTTTATAAAATTCAAATCAACTGGCAATTAACCAATAATACGGAAGAATATTCCCTCTCAGAGAGAAGCCCACAAATATGATTTTTGTCAAACATATGGCTAATATGCAATGTTCTATGCAGCATTCATTTGCATGTCCACACTCTGATATTGAGCAAGATGGTATTCACCCAAACAAGTTTTATCAAATTCAACCAAAAATATATGTCTGTTTAATTTTTTATTGTATTTTTCCAATTTTTAAATATGATGCTGTATATCAGGATCAAAATGATGGATGAACTGTCCAAAATTCCTGTTTTATTCAGGTTTCTACAAGTACTTTCAATGGTTTCAGTCATTATCAAGAATCATTTGTTGTCAGTGTGTTAGATATGATTCTGTAGGCTACATCCTCGCATTTTTTAGAAAGCTAAAATTTGGAATGGATCCAAAGTGATATCATATGCAATGGTTAAGGTGAGTGATACAACGTTAAAAAGACATGTATCAAATATTATCATAGATTCTGGAGAGAAAAATTGTCTCTCCTGGTACAGTGAATCGACTGTCTTAGCAGCTGATCAAGCCATAGATTCAATATAGTCTTTTCACTTCATGTCAGATGAGAGCGTTAGCCAAAGAAGGCGCAACGATTCACTTTTCTGGAGGTTAGCATCAGCCATGCTCATGGAAGTCAGAGAGGAGTCACTCAGATGATTAATGGAGAGAAGTTTAGTTTTGAAGGTGTTAAAATTGAAAAGCCATCTTTTTCCTCAGTTAAAGACGGTTTTGAGGTCATTTTGGATATCAGCTGCCACTTTGACATTGTCGGACTGATCAGCCTTAATATTGAGGCAGGTGTAAATTGTGTCGTCACCGTATATGTCAAGTTGAGAGTTGATGTCATCAGGAAGGCTGTTAATGAAGATTAAAAATTATTTATAATTATTTTGTACATATATTAAATCTTTTATGCTCACTATAGAATATATATATATATATATATATATATATATATATATATATATATATAAACAAATATATGGATATAGATCTGACAGTATGAAGAAAAATATACGGAAAAAACAAACAAAAATACTTATATGCAATTATGCTGTTTTAATGTTAATATAATGTCAATGTCGGACATTTCGGTCTAATAAACCATCTTCAGGACATATTCATAAAATATAATTAACATTATCAATTCAACATGATATATATATATATGTGTAATAGCTGGCCACTCGTATTCAAGGTTTAAGGATGATGCCCATCTACTAGGGTGGCTAGCCAATCCCTATTGCAGACGCTCGCTCAGGTGCATTTGTGTTTGCTCAACACCCACAGAGCCCAACTGTGTTTTATACTACAACTATGCTGAGCAGACTTTAGTTACAGTTTCTGGGAAAGAACATTTTATCTAGCCTGATCAATAATTTGAGCAAGGCCAGCACAATCAAGCGCTAGGCTACAATGTCTGTGCCTTCATACTAGCACAGCTATCAACGGCCCACAAGAGTTCTGTCTCCCCAACTTCACTCATAAGACTTGGGTCAACCTGTGGTGTTGTTTTTAGTAATTTTCCAAAAGTGTCACATGATGTGATCGACGGTGATCCAGTCTGATAACATCAGGAAGTCACCTTCGTGACAAATCGACTATAATGAGATTCGAACTCAAGTCTCATGGTCAGACAGCAAACATTCAAACCACACAGGAATGTGCCATATATATATATATATATTTAAGTTATGAAAAACTTGGTAATCTGTATAGGTAATCCCAAGGAAGATAAAATCCTGAGAGCTCAATGTAAATCCAGAGCTAATATTTTAAAGAAAATCAGACCAATTTAAGGTTCCATTATAATAATTTATTTCACCAGAGCCGTTTTAAAGGACTCTGGATCATCAGATAGCACTTCCAAAAATCTATATATACATATATACAGTGGAAAAATAAGTTTTTCACCCCTTGATGATTTTCTGAATTTGCCACCTTACAAAAATATGAACGGTCTATAATTTTCAGGGTAGGTCAGTCTTGAAAGTGAGAGATAGAATGTAAAATAAATTCTAGAATATCACATTATATTAATTTTTGAACATTTATTTCTTTTTCATTGAAAAAATAAGTATTTCACCCCCTACCAACCAGCAATGATTCAGGCCACACAGAGTGGTTATGTGACCAGGAGGCATGTAGACTAGTCCTATTACTCAATTATTACTCCTAATCAAGTATTCAGCAGGGGATGTAATGCTTATTTTCCCCACTGTATATAAATATATATATATATATATATATATATATATATATATATATATATGTAATTGTGTATTTGGGCAACAATCCTTCTTTTATATATATATATATATATATATAATGAAATGTATCATCTAATATAGGTACATCACTATATAGCTACATATGAAAGTAATTGGTTTATAAGTGTTTAGTGTAATTGCAAGGTAGAGGATGAAATATTTCATCGAAGGAAGAAGGTAAAGTATATTGGTTGCCATGGAAATCCAGTGGCATTTATCTTTTTGTTTTTGTTTTTTAAAAGAAAAAGGAATTCAAATAAACAAAACGAACGAAATAAATTTGAAGATATAAAAATGACGTTCTGCTTGTCAGAAGGGCAAAATATTCAATTCCTCTCTTGAGAAATTATCCTCTGTGATTGAAGAGAAATATTTGTATATATTCAGCAGATACAAATAGATTCGGCTTTATTCTTCCTGATCCAGAGAGGATCATTGAATTATGGTTGATATTTATGCAGGAATATTCTCTTAATCCAGTAACTTTATATATATATATATAAATATATATATATATATATATATATATATATATATATATATATATATATATATATATATAGTACAGGTTATAGATCCCTTGGTATATAATCCAGGTGAATCCTAGTAATATCAGATATTAAAACTGATCCACAAAGAGAGATCAATGTATTTATTATAACAGAGCATATATATCATAGAGGAAAAAGTCCAAAATTATTTTATGTGGGTATTTTAAACCAGCGCAACCTTGCACCAGTCCTCCTAAATCCTGGACTTAGTTTGTCTTGGAATCAGGGGTTTGAAATTTGATTTACATAGCAGTTGAGGAAAGGTCTACCTAAAGAGATCCTCATCTAGATAAATATCTTGAGTTGAGAGGGGCCAGAATAGAAGTTTATTTATGACCAAAGCCTTAAATTGTATATAAAGGAATTTAGATTCCCGCTAGGGAATGCCAAACTATACCAACAAAAAATATGTTTTAATATGGTTAATAATAAATTATAATAAATAATAAATTATAATAAATTATAATAAATTATATTTAGACAATTAATATAAAGAAAGAATAGAATTAAGGGTCTATTAAGTAATGGGGTTTTAAAGACAAATCAAATTAAAGTTAGAATCAATTATCTAAATAATACATTTTCCAAAATCTGTAAGTAATACCGAAACAGTGAATAGAATAAATTATGCTGCATAACACACACACACACACACAAACACACATTAAATCTGTTATGAAAAAAGAACTAAAAAAAATGAACACAAAATGATCAGCTTTAAAAAAGCATTCGTAACTGGAAAAACCGAATGAAAAAAGAATGTTAACAACGGATACTTTTTCACACCCAACCCAGTTCTGCAGAATCAGAATCAACGTTGAGTTTAGGCAAGCGACTGAGACAATTGGAGTAAATTGCCATGCAGATTTAAATTTTTCCCACTTGTGACGAATGCAGCTATCGATTTTTTTATGCTAGTTAACATTCGTGTCAGTCAGCTGTTGGCTCTCATGCTGGCTAATAGAATCTTCCTTCCTATTTGTGGCAGCCAGCTACTGGCTTTCACTCTGGCCAGTAGAAAATGGCCACAAACTACATGAAAACTGCCGTAGAAGCATTAAAAATCGATTAAATAATTATAATGTAAACATTATAATTTGTCATATTTTCTTTAGTGTTAATGATTGCCTGGTATATTACCCTAGTAGATCTGCATTTGCCCTCGACTGGTCAGTTTTCTCTATTTCTACAATTACAGGGGAGGATGTTCCATGCTAGATTTAGTTATTTTTTTTGGTGGGGTCTGCTGTTTTTTAGTAGTTATTAAGTAATAAGTTTAGGTTTATATTCTTATATAAGATTGTACCTACTTCTATGGCTACATTTGAATATTAGCTCTCTACTTTGATTTAATATTTTTCATTGATTATTGTATTTTATTACTCTAATTTGTTCCTCTAAACATGGCCTGCATCAGTCTCTAAAGCTATTAGGTGAGTGGAACCTACAGATTATTATACACATAGGCACTCATTTACCAATCCTAAATTAAAATACCAAACAGCACTTTCAATGAAATTTTTGGAATTGAAGGAAAAAGGTCTGAACCCTCAGATAGGCTGGAAAATTATAGGGCTGAGGAGGACTGGCACAAGGTCAATTGTCTTAGAAAATTTATATTTTCTATGA
>OZ010591.1:96857511-96992511 GCA_963932145.1 Acanthosepion lycidas
TTACATTACAATATATTAAGCAATACACGGACAAAACAGTGATGATAGTCTGTTTATGTTTACATGGAAGATTTCCAAGCAATGGGAAACTTGTGCATATAAGACGCTGGAAGCGAAAATTGCACTGCATCTCATGGGTAAACAGCAAGACAGACCAGGTTCTATAGCCTTGGATTGTAAGTGGTCTACCTCAGAAAGTAATTGCAATGTACTGCTGGAAAAATCTACCTTGTCAGTGAAGTATTGAAAAATATATGATTGCCTAAGTGTCTATCATGCATGGCACATAACTAACTGACTGAATTGATAATTGGTAGGGATAATTCCAAGTAGGACATTAATCCAAAGTGAGATCAATGTAACAACAGAGCAATATAATAATAATAAGTACAGTAAATCCTTAAAAATCCATTTGGTTATAATTTTTTATTCATGAACATACAAAAATATATTTATCTCTTTAAACTTCAGATTCTTTAATAAATGGAGTCAATTTATTCAGACAAAAGAAAAAGAGAGAGGTAAAAAGAAAAAAAAAAGAAAAACTTTTTAATATCAATAGTGGAATAAAAATTTCAATATAAGGTTTTAAAAAGTTTTGGGAGGGAAAGAGAGAGAGAGAGAGGGGGCAGAAGAGAGAGGAGCAGGAGAGAGGGAAAGAGAGAGAGTGAGAGAGGGGGCAGAAGAGAGAGGAGCAGGAGAGAGGGAAAGAGAGAGAGAGTGAGAGAGGGAAGGGAAAGAAAAGAAAGAAGGAAGGATTAGACATGAGCTGATAGGATGACCTGGAAATAAATTTTTTAAGGACTAGACAAATTAAAATAGAGGGCAAGGAAGGTGAGCGATCAAATTCAAAGTAGATACATTTTCATGTCATTTTCCACAGTGAAGCCATCATCACCATTCGCATTATAATCATCGCAATTTCAAATTGATATTAACAATAATAATAATAATATTTGACATCAATAAAATGAAGAAAAATATACGGAAAAAAAAACAAAAAAAAAACAAACAAAAACCCTTATATGCAATTGATAATGTTAATTATATTTTATGAATATGTCCTGAAGATGGTTTATTAGACCGAAATGTCCGACGTTGACATATTAACATTAAAACAGCATAATTGCATATAAGGATTTTTGTTTGTTTTTTTTTCCGTATATTTTTCTTCATATATATATATATATATATATATATATATATATATATAAATAATAATATAAATAGTTATACTCGTTTAGAAAAACCTTAGGTATTTTGGCCTGTAATTGAACAAAACAATGCCCAAGGAAAAATAAGGGATAAAAAAAGAAAAAACTAAGAACATGAAATTGAGGCTAAATATATATATATATATATATATATATATATATATATATATATATATATATATATATATATATATGTATGTATGTATGTATGTATGTGTTCTGCTTTCTCCATCTTTATTGTTTTTACTAGGCTATTGTGAGTAGAGAACTTGGAGACTTAAACCCAACCTACCTGCTAATAAACACTGCTGCTGCTATCTTTTATACTTGAATGTACTCATTGAGATTTTTTTTTTTTTGCTTTGCTTTGCTGATCTTCTGCTGTCAACTCTCTCTTTATTCATTAACGGCCCACATATCATATTTATTTGTTTGCTTGATATACTAAGGAGGTTCTTATGGATTAGCAAGATAATTTTTCAGGTTTCTGTATTTTTAGTTTGTAGTCCAAGGGTTGATGTCTCTACTTTTCACTTCATACATGATCAGCAACTTCTTCATTGTTTCAATTACAGCTTTTTGATGTTCCTCTAGCCATAACTTAGGGGACAGTTATTTTCATGTTATCTACTCAGAATTGTTCCACAGGAGAATACCCTATTAAATATTGCTTGATAGATTTGGTGATATGGTAATTGTGTGTTCAATCCCTGGGTCAGGCAGTGTGCACATGAACTCATTGGAAACGACTGAGCAATAATTGAGTAGTACTAAAAATAACAATATAATTCCATAGATTATTATATATATATATATATATATATATATATATATATATATATATATATATATACATATATACATATATATATATATATATATATATATATATATGTATATATATTGAATTTACAGAGCTACTGTATACACATCAAACAATTACTTTAACCCCCTAAAGATGGTCTCAAATGAAATTGACAGTACTTGGGATAATAAAAATTAATTGAAAGAAAATTTGAAATATTTTAATCAATTTTCTGAAGACACCAAGAAATTAATTCATGTACTTCAAAGGATTAAAACTAAAATAAATAGATATAATATGTCTATATTATTTAAGCAAACCTGCTTGAATAAAAAATATGCTTCCTAAACATATATATGTATATATATATATATATAATAAAAAATGACTGTGGTCTTTCTTCAACAACTTAGACCCCAGAACAAAGAAACTTGGGAGAAAGCAAGAAAAATTCAAAAGAAAGATTATTAAACGAAAAAGTCCTATTGTCTTTAATAACACATGCCTCGGTAATTAATATATATATATTTAATATATATATATATATATATATATATATATATATATATATATATATATATATATACCCAAGTATATGATTGGTGTATATGGAATGAATTCCAATAACCGATAATTACTATTCTTAAAAGAGTGCTCAATACAGAGTAGAGCAGATATAATTATATAGTTTTCCTATACTTGTATTTTGATTAGTCATTCTAGATTTTGTAACAACGTTTTCCCTTTGCGAAGGATTGTTAATTAATTTAAATCTTTTAAAACCATTTATTTTACATTCAACATCATCACTTGATAAGACACCGGAGGTGTTGAAACAAAATGCCTATTTTTGTAGTGATTTTATAACATATTTATGTTATAATTTTTAAATAAATAATTATATATATATATATATATATATATATATATATAAATTTGAAGATTCTAAAATCAGGATATAGCAATTGGTTGTTTTATTCTCATTTTTCTTTTATATACACACTTTTCGTTGGTGCAAGGTTGTTTTTTTTAAATGTATGTGCCATTCTCAAAGATTTGGGCTCTGCTATTGTAAATTGCATGTAGGTAGAATTGTAAACATTTTAAAAGTTACAGGAAAGTCGACATATACATCTACCTTGTTTAACCTCTCACCATCTGTCCCAGCCCTACATCACTTTTTGTTTTCCTCCAACCTCCTAGCCTAATTACATACATTTAATCCATAGCCGGGGAAAAAAGAAATGGATCTGTATCTTTTTGGAAGAGTATTTGCACTTAAGTGAATATAACGAACCTGATTAGAATTTGAACTTGGCTCTCCAAGTTCCAATTCAGAGACATTATCCATGATGCTACATGCATATCCAAGCTTACAACAGCTGCTATGCCCAAACGGTCCCACATCCAGGAACTGACTAGCCTTGATGTTGCTTAACTTAAATGATTGTAGACAACAACATAAGGCAGCAATCTAAACACACATATCTTCTCATAATCACTAATTAACTCAGATATTTTGCAAAGCAATAAAGTATCAATATGCAAAAATAATTATAATTTCTTATTCCTATTTCAAAATATTAGTATGTTCTTACATGCACCCTTGTGCAAATTAATTGAAACAACTGCTTTAGTTTCCTTTCTTTTACCATACACTCAGTTTTATACCGACTTGAGTGACAGGGTGTAATTGATTTCTATTTTTACCTTAGAATAGATCATTTGCAGTGGTGTGCAATAATATGAATCTATTTTCCAGATATATGATGAAATTTGTTTGGCCTTGAAAAATATTGCATCATCCGTGATTGTATCAGATTTTTATCATGCCCAGGCACTAATGTCTCGACTGTCGATTAGTTGTCCTATGACCATTCACTGTGATGGACGTTACTCCAAGGAAGCGTATGAAAATTTGTAATGCTGCCTGAACACACTGGCAAGCCTTACCAGTGAACAAAGCAAAGTACTAAACTCTCATGATTTAAATCCAGTTGAGAATCTGTGGTCAATCTGCAAGGAATGACTTCATGGAATGGGCATACAAAGTACTAACATGTGCCCTCGGTCGTGTTTCATTGAAAAATGCAAAAAAAGCTAAATAATAACGGAATTATTCATTTTGTTTCAATTAATATGCACAATGTTGTATGTGCCCTAGAAATTCTTTCTGATTCTTAAAACAAATATTCTTTTTGTTACCAGTTTCCGTTAAACTGCTTTTTTTCTAACTTGGTCCAGACATGGTGTTCTCAGCATCCTTCTGCAGAACATTATCACCTTTGCTTCAAGTTTCTTCTTTAGCTGTGAGGAAATTGTCCAGTATTTAAACAGCATATAGTAGGACTGGTATTATATGGAAGTTTCTTTTGTTTCTAATTTATTTATTACTGTTTAATAACCTTTATCACTCTGTATGTAATTTGATTTTCCTTTGCAGAAAGTTTATCCTATGATTGAAGTTGACTCGGATGCTTAATTTTAAATTTCATAGATGTGTTGTCATATCCTGCTATGGCAACACTTTGAGTGAAATTTACAATAAGGTTATTGCAATTGAGAAGCACTGAAGAATAATGCAGGGGAAAGGGAAATAGTATTAAAAATGCAGAGTTCAAAAGGTTAATATCCTGCTTAGCTTTTGGAAGATATCTTTTGCTGTTCCAATACACCTTTGCGTTTCAGTGTCAGAAAAGCACAACAATTGCCGTTCAAATTCATGACACTTGAATGGAGTTTTGAAGCTATTGTTGAGTTGTTATATAACTACTCCTTCCGTGAGGAGCTCCCAAACAAAAAAAATAAGGAGGTACTAAGTAACAAGAAAAGAGGACGTCAAATACTTTTACCACATTTATTACATGTAATACAGCATATAAAAAAAAAAAAAAAAAATAGGTTATTACTCACTAGGTGTCTCTACCTTTGGGGATTTCTCGACCTCTCAGCAGGGGGTTATGGTGCACAGTTTAGTGGGTGAAGTTCACCTTTTTACAGGGGTTGGACAAAATAATTGGAACAGTTCCAAAATCCACTCCTATATTTCAAAGACCTATTATATTAAGAACTTTAACTAAAAATTCGTAATTGCAGGTTATATCTATTGTAAATACGTTTATTTATCTAATTTACTGTTTTTTTATTATTTATTTTTAGAATTTAGTAAAATTTAAGCTAAATGCCTGACCTCTCCAAGTTCGAAAAAGAGCAAATTGTTGGAGCTTGCATGGCAGGAGCCTCGATCACTAAGGTTGCTGAACTGTTTGGTTTTTCAAGAGTTACCATATCAAGAACACTGATGAAATTTGAGAAACAGGGCAAGACCTCTAGCAACTGTAGCAATTTGGGCCAGACTTGCAAACTTACTGACAGGGACTGACGTGCATTGAAACGTAATGTGGCAAAAAATCATCAGACAAATGTGCCCAAAGTGACTGCTGAGTTGAATAACTATCTGAATAGTTTAGTTTCTAATAAAACTGTTCACCGTGAGCTCCATAAGGCTGCATATCATGGAAGAGCCATTGTGAGGAAACCTCTTCTCTCCACTTGCAACATTCAAAAGAAGTTGAAGTGGTGCAGAGATCACAATGCCTGGTCTGCAGACCAATGGAAGCAAGTCATATTCTCAAACAAGTCCAGTTTTTCTCTTTTCCCAACTTCAGGGTGAGTTTATGTGTGGAGTCAGCCTAAAGAAGCTTACAACCCTGACTGCCTTCTTCCAACAGTGAAGCATGGAAGTGGATCAGTGATAGTTTGGGCCGCTATATCATGGAAATGTCTCAGTCCAATAGTTGCCCTGCATGGTAGAATGAATGGCAAAGATTACCTGAACATTTTGGGAGTTCATGTTCATCCAATGACCAAGACTTTATTCCCTGATGGTGACTGCATCTTCCAAGATGATAATGCTCCAATAAATACCACTCAAGTGGTTAAGAATTGGTATGAAGAGCACGAAAGTGAGCTAGAACACATGGAGTGGCCTCCCCAATCTCAAGATATCAATATTGTTGAACATTTGTGGTGCATTTTGGAGCAATAAGTTAGGAGTCGCTATCCTCCACTGTTGTGTCATAAAGAGCTGGAGAATGTTTTAATGGAAGAATGACTGAAAATTCCTCTGGATGAAGTCAGGAAGCTGTATGATTCCATTCCTAGATGTATTAAAGCTGTCTGTGAGGCTAAAGGAGTACCAACTCCATATTAAATAAATTTTCTTTGAATTTAACAATTGTTCCAATTATTTTGTCCAACCCCTGTATACTGACTAGGGGCTTCTCAATATGGTGTCCCATCCTTTGCTACCAAACTCCTTCTGCCTCAAAGAGAGTCTGTTGGAGAATCAAAATTAATGAATAAATAAAATAAATAATAAACATAATAATTAAAAACAATACAATTTTATTTTCCCATAATGCAAATGGAAACCAAAAAAATGGATTTCCAAAGTTTGTGACTCCACTTCTGGAAAGAAGATCATCTAGTGTCTGGATACTTTCAAACCATTGGGTTCAGACATATTTTGCAGTGGTCCTAAGGAAAGGAGATTCAGTGACCCTCTCTTAACGTCATGTTGACTTGAGGCTGATCACTCCCTTACCTTCAAGTTTAGTACACACACATGTGTCAATAATAATTGATCCTTAATTTTCCAACCTATTTTTTGTGTTATTTTGTCCAACAACATTACCATCTTCTGATACAAACCATCATTGGATTTGGACATATTTTGCAGTGGCCCTGAGTGTTCCTGTGACCTGTTCCAGCTAAACAGTCGAACTCTCTTTCTTTAGGCAGAGAGGAACCCAGATGAGGCTCCGCGGGTTCAAAAAAGGAATATTTTTGGCCAAGCCTATGGGCTCAAAGAACCCACGTTAAACTGGCCTTGTACCACATGCAACACTCGTGGGAGGGTAGCTAAATATACTAAGGAATTGAGATTCAGTTAGCCTCTCTCAACGACATGTTGACTTGAAGTTGACCACTCTCTTACCTCTGAGTTTAATACACACATGTGCATCAATAATAATTGACCCTTAATTTTTCAACCAAGTTTTTATGTTATTTATTTTGTCCAACAAGATTACCATCTAATACCGGATGAAAAACAATCATTGGATTCAGACATGTTTTGCTGTGGTCCTAAGTAAAAGAGATTCAGTCAGCATCTCTCAACATTAACTTGAGGCTGACCACCCTCTTACCTCTGAGTTTAGTACATACAAGTGTGTCAATAATAACTGACCTTTAATTTTCCAACCAGGTTTTTGTTTTACTTATTTTATGCAACAACATTATCATCTTCTCATACCAGATGATAAACCAAATACTAACCCACTACAAGGGTTTTTTTCATGGAACTGTTTGGAATGGGAATTTATCAGATCCCAAAATACATATCATAGGGGAGTGAATCCCTATACTCTCTTTTGCATTTCCTATTTTGTTCACTGGGCACATATTTTTAATCATTTAGAACTGTTACATGATATCTATCCTCCTGTATGGCATTGAATGCTGGACAATCACCTCAAAGATGAAGAAGAGATTGAAGCATCAGAAATGTGGTTCTATAGAAAGATACATGTACCGAACATGTGAACTATGACAAGATTTTGGAGAAAATGAAAGCAAAAAGAAAACTTATACTTAACATCAGGAAGAGGCAGTTGAAATTTCTGGGGCACATAATGAGGAAGGGGAGCTTGGAAAATCTGATGCTCACAGGCCACAATTAGGGAAAGAGAGGCAGACGAAAGCAGTGTGTAACATACTTGATGAGCTTGAATGAATGGATAGTAGAATAGGTTTTGAGAGAAAGAGCAATCAAAGAAGATAGCGGTTTGATAAGAAGGAAGTGAAAACCAACCAAGAATTTATCCCTTTCTTTCTTTTATCCATAAATCTCTTGAATCTGAAATAAAAAATAAAGCATGTTACACAAAATAATGAAAATCTAACAATGCCATTGTAAACCAGCTGGGAAAATTTTTATCAAAATCAATTCAAAGAAAAATGAGAAATGTTAAATTTCACTACCAAGCTATTAGTGTGGCTTGGGATGTAAATGATGTGCAGTAATTAGTATATCAAATTCTGTTGATATCTATCTATCTATCTATCTATCTATCTATTAGATTGGTGCAAAAATAATGTCGTTTTCTCACATATGTTACTATGTGAGAAAATGACATTATTTTTGCACCAACCTATCTATCTAAGTATGTTCATATCTATCTGTCTATTGATATCTATCTGTCTATTGATATCTATCTATTCTTCTCTGTTGATATTTATCTGTTTCTGTCTGTTCATATCTGTATATCTATTTATCTTTCTATCTCAGATTTTTCTCATATCTCTCTCTCAGTGTGTTCATATCTATCTATCTATCTATCTATCTATCTATCTAAAGAGTCTCAAACAGGAAGATAAATAGATATACAGATATGAACAGACAGAGATAGATAAATATCAACAGACTGAGATAGATATATAGATACATAGATATGAACAGACTGGGGTAGATATGAACAAAATGCGATAGATAGATAGGAACAGAGTGAAATAGACAGTTATGAACAGATTGAGATAGGTAGATATGAACAGACTGCAATACACACACACACACACACACACATATATATATATATATATATATATATATATATATATAGATAGATAGATAGATAGATAGATAGATAGATATGCACTGACTGAGATAGACAGAGACATAGGTAGATGTGAACAGATTGAGATGGATAAGGACAGATTGTGACAGATAGAAGGGTATGAATAAAATGAAATAGATAGTGAGATATAAACAAACTGAAATAGATTATGAACAGACTGGGATAGATATGAACAGATGCATTAGATAGAGAGATAGATAGGTATGAACAGCCTGTGTTAAAGAGATATGAATAGAATTAGATATAAACAATCTGAGATAGATATGAACAGAATGAGACAGAGATAAGGAGATAGATAGATATGAACACACTGTGATAGGTAGAGAGATATAAATAGAAATAGATATATAGATATGAACAAACTGAAATTGACAGACATGAACAGACTATGAATACAAATGAAAAAAGCTGTTATTTTGTGTCCACATTACCCCTCAAAATTAAATACAAAGTTCCCTGTTTATCACCACTTTATTCTAGTTGTCATAAACCCATTGTATCTCTCCCCAATATGTATAAGAAAAATCCATCCTGGGTTTGGCAATAAACTACATCCCCATCCTGGGTAAGACGTTAAACTACATCCGACAGCAAGGCCTCTGATCAGGAGGTTTTGAGGAGCATGGAATCACTTCTTAATTGCAGGGGTTCCCAGATACACCCTGACCTGGGGTAGTAGCACCTGTTAGGACTCCAGCTATGGGCAAATAGTTAAGCCCCAAACTGGGGTCAAAACACTATGAAAGTTTAAAAATAGATTTTAATACCAGAAATACTTTTGTGTAAAAATTATTAACAGCAATAGATTTAAAAAAAAAAAAAAAATTACTAGCAACAAAATTTTGTTGGCATCAAATAACCAATTGAGGTTGATATGCCATAAAACAAACCAAACCAAACAAAACTCTAAGAAAAAGAAAGAGAAAAGAGACAGTTGGATGAACAGCAAATGACGAACATAGGTAAGCGTTGAGATCAGCAGTCATATAATATTGGGGTATTTGCAGTTACCTGTTATGCATGGGTAGGTATCCCTGAATTTATTTCTGGTGGGCAAACCTGAGGCTGAATTATGCTTTAATCTCAGCCATTTTCTGGCTTTTTTTGTATTGCTATTACTGACAGATAGTGATAATTATGCTGGACTTTTTTCTTCTTTCTCCTCAAAACAAAATCACCTTATGACAAATCCAACAAAAAGAAGTATAAAGAAACCAGTAAACAAAATGTCACCTACCTGCCTCGACCTTTCTTTCTTCAATATTCATGGTATCCATTCAAACTTCTGCAGTGTAGAATCCTTTCTCCTGAAATGGTCACCAGTTATCTTTGCACTTTGTGAAAGCAATTTAAATTGCTACCAATGAATTATCAGTTTCAGTCTATCTTATGTCTAGCGTTCATATGCATAGTCTTAGTGTTTAGATCCAGATGCTGCATTCGGCTGGCAGTAAAGAAAACAAACACTTTGGTAATGCCTAGAGAGGCTGCTCTGATCAACAGTCACATAATATCAGGAAATTTGTAGTGCCATGTCATTCATGAATAGGTATCCTTGCATGTATTTCCGATGGGCAAACCCAAGGCTACATTATGCTTTAATCACAGCCATATTCTTCCAATAGTATCTTTCTTAACATTTTGTTCAAGCTAGTGTGTGGAAAATCAACAGGTTGGTTAAATCATTATTTTCCATTCAAGTTACATTTTAGTTGTTACTGCTGTTGCAAGTGTTCTTTGTTATTTGGTCATTTATAAGTTGATTTAATAGTGTACTCTTTTTATTTTGTCTATTATCTTGTTGACAGGGCTTAGAATTTCCCAGATATGACTCGCGAAGACGGCTAAGATGAAACGATAAAAATGTAAATCCCTTAAAAGGTGGATATTTGCAAACTTGGGTATAAATTCAGCTTCTCTGGCTTGTTTACTTTATTGTAAACTAGACTTATATATTCCTTTTTGAATATCATGTAATGACCATACCTATGTCTACTCTTTGGATTTTAGTGTTAACAAAACCTAATTTTACCTTTCTGACTCCACTGTAAATCATACATATATATATACAGGGTGTCCAAAATGTTTGTGTGAACTTTAAAAAATTTATAACTTTATTTGTATTTGCGATAGAAATAATCTATAAAAAATTTTATAATACAGTGTTTCAGCAATATGGAGCTCTTTGTCACTTTGCTCTGTGTGTTAGAGAGTTTCTAAATCAGGAATTTCCTAACAGATGGATCAAAAGGGGTGGACCATTTTATTGGCCTCCACATTCACCAGATTTGACTCTTTTAGTTTTTTTTTTTTTTTATGGGGACATGTGAAAACAATTGTGTATGCAACCAAACCTTGTTCATTAGAAGATTTGAAAGCTAAAATAACTAATGTCATTTCAGGGATTACTGTAAATCAGTTGGCAAATGTTTTCCGTGAACTGTAAAATCGTATTACCCTTTGTATTGCTAATGATGAAGGACATGTGGAAACTTAAATAAAATTTAAATAAAACCTTAAAAAATATAGATTTACTTCTTTCTAGTACTTTTTACAAATTATTTCTATCACAAATACAAATAAAGTTATAAAGTGCACACGAACTTTATGGACAGCCAGTACACACACACACACACACACACACATATATATATATATCTATCTATATATATATATATATATTGTGTGTATTCAGACAGAATTTTTCATTCATACTTGTTTCATTAAATAATATAGACAAGTGTTGTCGATTTATTTTATGTAAATTCTTTTCATAACGTCTGATAAGCTTAATAACATTATCATTAAACAAAGAAAGAAAATTGCAATATTGATTATATTTGTAATCCAATCTAAGCTTTCGGCTTACATAAGCCATTATAAAAGATGCCAATTACTGTACAATATATTAAGCAATACACAGGCAAGAATATGATGATAGTCTGTTTTTCTTTACATGGATGATTTCCAAGTAATGATAAACACGTGCATATAAGACACTGGAAGCGAAAATCGTGCCGTAGCTCATGACATCACACATGACCATGTGAGAGAAAATTCGAGAAGTATGAATATACATATACATACATACATATATATATATATATATATATATATAGTTTCTTTTACTATAGAGTAAACTGGAACAGTATCTACCTTTGTGACTCTCAAGTAAAATCATATCTATGCTTACCACTTTCCATTTCTGTCTACCTTTTTAATTGAGTGTAAACTGAACCTCTGTCTACTTTTTGAGTCAAGTGTAAACTGAACCTCTGTCTTCTATCTTTTTGACTCTAGTGTATACCATATATATATATATATATATATATATATATATATATATATATATATATATATATATATATGTATGTATATATACTTTTTTACTCTAGAGTGAACTAGAACAGTATCTACCTTTGTGACTCCCAAGTAAAATCATATCTATGCTAGTGTATACCATATATATATATATATATGTATTCTGTCTACCTTTTTACTTGAGATCAAACTGAACCTCTGTCTACTTTTTGAGTCATGTGTAAACTGAACCTCTGTCTTCTACCTTTTTGACTCGATTGTATATCATATATATATATATATATATATATATATATATATATACATACTTTTTTTTCTCTAGAGTAAACTGGAACAGTATCTACCTTTGTGGCTCTCAAGTAAAATCATATCTATACTTACCACTTTTCATTTCTATCTAGCTTTTTACTTGAGTGTAAACTGAACCTCTCTCTACTTTTTGAGTCAAGTGTAAACTGAACCTCTGTCTTCTACCTTTTTGACTCTAGTATATACCATATAAATATATATATATATATATATATATATATATATTTGTGACTCTTAAGTGTACTGCTTTCCATTTGTTTGCCTTATTCAGTCGAGTGTAAATCGAAATTCTGTCCACCTTTTTGACTCGAGTATAAACTGAACCTCTGTCTACCTTTTTGACTCATATACTAAACCCTGGCTCAGTCTACTTTTTTGACTTGAATGTAAACTGAACCTCTGTCTACCATTTGACTCAAATATAAATCCATTGTGTAAAAATTGTATAAAAACGTGTATTCAACATCACGTTTTAATAAGTGGGCAGTACAAGTTGAAACAGAGAACGTTACTGTTGGTCGCCTGTTTTCAAATATATGTGGTTATTTACAAATTGTAACAAAGACATTAAGAATTTCCAGAAGAAATGAATACATTCTCAAAGGAAATTAATTTATATATATATTTATATAATGAATAACATATCTTGAAAAAGAAAAGAAACAGAAAATGATATTTATGTGTGTACAGATAGTTCAATAAAAAGAAAAATAACATTTATATATTTAAACATAGTGTTTGTGCATGTGTGTGTGTATATGTAACCTCGTGGTTTCTTTGTGATTATATTTAAATTTTAACAGTGCAGGAAATATATTAGCCATTCTCATCAGAAAATCATAAAGATAAGGATGATCGATAACATTTGACCCTTGAATAGAAGAGGTTAAAATTGTAGTGTTCATAAAAGCATCCAGGTGGGAGTATTTTCCACAAAGTGTGAGTTTTTGTGGAAAACGCTGCTTGAGTGGACCTTCCTGCATCACTGTAATGGCTGTATATATATCTATGGAGTCCAACCTGCTCTATTTTGCTGAATAGCTGTCAACCCAAGTTATCTGTCATTTGAAAGGTTTTGTTTTTAACCCTTTGATTGCTGCATTCATGAACAATTTTAACAAATCTGCCTGAGCTCCTGAGTCAAAATTCTTCAATAATTGTTATTTAATGTTTCACAGTAGATATAAAAATAGTTACAAGTGTTTACCTACTGCTACACCGATGGCTGGACATTATGTCATTTTTTTCTACCACTGTTCAACGAATGGCTGGGCATTACGTGATTTTTCTCTATCACTAGTAGATTGGTGGTCAGGGCTCAAAGGATTAATCCTACTGTAAGTGGAGGCAAGTCATGCCACCATCCTCATCAGAAACACCTGGTAGAAGATCAGTTTAGTTGACAATGACCGAATTACATGAAAACTGGAACAGTATCTACCTTTGTGGCTCTCAAGTAAAATCATATCTATGCCTTACCACCTTACATTTCTGTCTACCTTTTTACTTGAGTGTAAACTGAACCTCTGTCTACATTTTGAGTCAAGTGTAAACTGAACCTCTGTCTTCTACCTTTTTGACTCTAGTGTATACCATATATACTAATTTTTAAATTCATTCTATTGAACAACTTTTTTAATAGCTTATCTTTTTTAAAATGTTTATCTATAAGTTTAAGAAAATATTTTCCTATATTAATGTTCGACAGCTTACAGAAGGGTGGGTTGAACCATATAATTTTCCTATTTCTATTTCTAGATTTAGAAGACGTAATTAGTTATTCCTGCATGAACAACATGGAAAAAATTATTAGCTCCCATAATAGTAAAATTTTAAATGAATTTTATAATCAAATTCAAAAAGATCCTAATACAAGCCCAAAGACCAAATCTACCTGTAACTGCAGGGAAGGATCTGTCTGTCCAGTAGAAGGAGTATGTTTGTCCAAAAACATAGTATACGAAGCTACGATTTTCCCCAAAGAAAATACTGAACATAAGAAGATCTACATAGGTATTTCTGCAGGAAGTTGGAAACAACGATTTTACAACCATCGCCAATCCTTTTATAATGAATCAAAAAAACACCAAACTGCACTTTCAAAGCACTATTGGGAGTTATTGGAAAACAAATTAACCCCACAAATAGAATGGAAAATCATCTCAAAAGCCAAAACTCCGATTAATTTCAGAGACCGATGCAATTTGTGCATTATGGAAAAAATACTAATTATAAAACATAAGGATCCGGACATACTATTGAACAGACATAATGAGTTGATTTGTAAATGTAGGCATAAAAATCACCTCATTTTAAAAAAGTATGTGTAGATATATAAATAGAAAATATAAATTGTTTTAAATGAATATATGAAAATACTGACACTGTGCTCTTTGATAAATGTGTTGGAACTTAAAATTTTTTTTTTTTTTTTATGAACTTATTTAGATATATATATATATGAACATTATAGATAAGGGTAACTATGTATTTATATTGTGGACATATGTATGGTAGCATGGATATATATGTATAAATAGATATACACGTGTGTGAGTATAGATATACTAATATGAAGCATGTTTGAATACTGAATATTTTTTTTTTTTAACGTGTATGCTGCATGGGTGTGGATGTATATGTATAAATGTTTTTATGTTTGTTTTGTATGTATATGTATATTATATATGTATGTACGAGTATATGTGTGTGTACATGTACTTAAACATGAATGGTTTTAAACTACTTGTAATCTATATATGTATATAGACGTAATTACCTTAGAATTTATATTTGGTAAATGTACATATGTATATGTATATGTATGTATATATATATATATATATATATATATATATATATATATATATGTATATATGTATTCTTTTTATATTTTGTTTTGTATGTAGGGTTTTGTGCTTATATATGAATGTATATCTATTTAAGGGTGTGTATGTGTATATGAGTATGTCTCTCTCTCTCTCTCTATATATATATATATATATATATACGGATGATTAAATGGTTAGATTAATTTTTTGATATATAGATTTGTATATGGATATATGAATTGTATATATATGTATATGTGTATATATATATGTGGATGTATATATGTGTGTGTGTATGTATATATGTATATATATATATATATATGTATATGTGTGTGTGTGTGTGTGTATGTATATATGTGCGTACGTGCATGAATTGATTTTAAATGAAATATTGGGTCTTTCTAATGACATTTTAAATTTATTTTCTTAATTTGTAATGTCCTTATTTTGTAATATTCTATAGTTTAAATTTTGTTTTCTTCTGAAGGGAGTTTCATTTCTAAATTTATAATTTAAATTTAAATATACCATTCTTTGACTAGTAATAATATTAGCTAAATTCCTTTAAAATGAAACACTTCCGAAATCACATTGATAAAATTAAATTTTAACTGTGAAATCTATATATATTTCAAATATTAAAATATAGATAAAGATTGCAAAATGTATATATAGTTTATGTACGAGGTTAAATGAATTTTTGTGTAAATTATCTCAAGTGTTTCTATGGGTTTTTTTTTTTTTTTTTTGACTTGTTAATGATCGTATGTATGTATATGTGTATATATATATGTGTGTGTGTGTGTATGTATATGTGTATATATATATATATATGTGTGTGTGTGTGTGTGTATGTATATATGTGCGTACGTGCATGAATTGATTTTAAATGAAATATTAGGTCTTTCTAATGACATTTTAATTTATTTTCTTAATTTGTAATGTCCTTCTTTTGTAATATTCTATAGTTTAAATTTTGTTTTCTTCTGAAGGGAGTTTCATTTCTAAATTGATAATTTAAATTTAAATATACCATTCTTTGACTATTAATAATAGTAATAATATTAGCTAAATTCCTTTAAAATGAAACACTTCCGAAATCACACTGATAAAATTAAATTTTAACTGTGAAATCTATATATATTTTGAAATATAGATAAAGATTGTAAAATGTATATATAGTTTATGTACGAGGATAAATGAATTTTTGTGTAAATTATCTCAAGTGTTTCTATGGTTTTTTTTTTTTTTTTGACTTGTTAATGATCGTATGTATGTAGGGATTCACATGAATACATTTGTGAGACATATATGAATAAATGAAAATTAATATTACCCTCAAATTCTATTAAATAATGAAACCTAATCTTTAATTTAGTTTACCAATATAATAAATAAATTACATTCATAAATTAATTTTAAATATTAAAATAGATGTTATTGTTATTTCTTTTCTTTTCTTTTTTTTATATTGTGGAAATACAATTAGTCGGGTGAATAAACTAAAATTTTAAATATTTCTTTATGTCCTAGATAAATATGTTTATTACAATAATAGTTATATTTAGTCCTGAAACTATTTACTTAAAAAATTAAACATTTAAGTTAATAACAAAATTTTTTTAAGACATCGAATTTTCTATCAAACATTGTAAACTATCTTTTACATAATTTTGTTAAAACAAAATTATAACAACTCCATCTCTCTTTCCCCCTCCCCCTCTCTCTCTCTCTTTACCATAAGACTCACTTATATACATTTTCTACAATTCATTTCCGTTTTATTAACCATCTAAAGAGGTCAAATTTCTGTCACTCCTCTTACTTCAATATAAAACATACTTAAGAGAGATATAAAATTAACCCCTCCCTATACTTTATATTGTCTGTTTAACTACCACTCTCAACCCCCTCTATAAAAATTACACTACCCACCAATTTCTAATCCCATTTTTTTTCTCAATTCGTTGTTGGAAGATTTACCTGATGATCCTGAATCCTTAAAAAAGGATTTAGGTGAAATAAATTATCGTAATGGTACATTAAAGTGGTTTGTTTTTCATTACATATTAGCTCTGTCCTAACATTGAGCTCTCAGGATTTCATCCTCTTTGGATTTACCAATTCGGTTTACCAAGTTCCTTATAACTTAACTATTTATATATATATATATATATATATATATATATATATATATATATATATATATATATATTGCCTTTCATGTGCACCTTGCAGACTGAGTGCTTGAAGAAAATTCACTTTATTGTCACTTTTTATTGCAGGATGTCCACTGCTGACGCCCTGTTTACTTGTATTATTGGCATTGTGTATTACGCCTATCTGCGCACCCGGGAAAACCTAATGAAGAAAATGAGATCTCCGACAGGCTTCATAACTGTGTCCTTCTCTTGTTACCAGAATGTATCATTTTGATAAGAAAGTGCTTTAGAGCACTTGGCCACAGAGAGCGTAAAAGCCCAGAAAAATGTTATTTTTACCCTTTTAAGGAAGGTAAAATTCAGCTGTTCCCGAAAGACCACATCTACTCAGTTTCAGATCTGAAACGCGAGAAAAGCAATTTCTAAAGAATTAATGGATTTATCCTTTTGAGTCGTGTGATTTTGAACCCTTTTGCCTGAGTTCCTGAGTCAAAATTCTCCAATAACTGGCATGTAATGTTACACGGTCGATATAAAAATAGTTACAAGTGTTTACCCACTGTTCAACCGGTGACTGGGCATTACGCCATTTTTCTCTACCACTGGTAGATTGGTGGTCAGGGCTCAAAGGACTAATCCTACTTTGAGTGGAGGCAAGTCATGCCACCATCCTCCTCAGAAACGACTGGTAGGAGATCTGTTTAGTCAATGATGACAGGATTACATGATTACCGGTTGCCTTTCATGTACACCTTGTGGACTGAGTGCTTGAAGAAAATTCACTTTACTCTCACTTTTTATTGGTACATTGCAGGATGTGTACTATTGTGGGAATCATCATTGTTTTTGTGAGATATGGTCAGTTTTTATTTAACATTTAACAGCAAACACTTGTCATGCAAACAATATTTAGCAGACTCCTGTGAGTCTATAAGTAACATAAAACATGGCATTAAAATGAATGACAATTAATGCATGTTATTAACAAAAGGAATTACATGTTTACACAATTGAAATCAAAATCCATTAAAATTAGCGAAAAGAATGTGCTTAATTTGTATGTATATAAAACAAGTGTGTGTAATATACACGTGTGTGAAAGAGTTCAGTTGTCAGATCAACCGGGGGAAATGAACTTGTCCCAGCAGATATTCTCATCTACAAGCTTGTGGCAAGAAAAATAAAAAGAGAAAGATAAGGAAACATTTGCCTTCTTATAGACTTAAATAGTGCCACCTAATGGGCGTTTTTGGTAAAGTCAAGTAGAATAATCCACAGTACTCAAGAAAAAAATGTTTATCAACACATTCCAGGGTGGTTACTCTTTGAGAACTCATCTTTGTGTTACTTTTTATGGAAGCATTACAAATGTGAATACAGTCTCATCATCCATATTAGTGCTACTTTTTCTTGTAGCATTGCAGACTGAACATCTTCAGATCATTAATGAAAGGAGTCTATCAGTCTGTTTAATTAGATAATGGCAATAAACTTGTTTTCTGCTTTGACCACCAATTACAAGTTGGCTCCAGATTTTAATTTCTTCATTAGTTTGCTTAGTACTATTATTTGGAAATCTGGTATGTCTGCTGTTTGATATAGAAAATATGAGCATGGAGAGATTGTGAGAAACGATGGTGGTGAGAAGTTGAATCATTTGATTTTACACCCACTACTTCCTCATCGGGTAAGATAAGAATCATCAAATTGTATTATTTTCTGTTATCAACCACACACCCATGAGAACACATTCTGTAAAAATTCTATAATAATAACTTTTTCGTTATTGGTGCCCATTAGAAATACTGGTGGGCAAAAAACAAACCAAATAGTTTTTGAAGAACTTTTTTTTACACAGGCAAATACAAATTCAATTTCTTTTGACACAATAATTGGAAAAATGTATACATATCATTTTGTTCAGTTAACTCATTTTGTACTACCATTGTGGTCCACCTACTTTGTGGTCCACCTACTTTGTGGTCCATAGTGACATTCCAGGCAGAACAGTGCAATGCCTTCACGGCTCTTTATGCATTAAAGATGTTGAGGTTAACCAGTTCTTCCTCTCACAGGTGAATTTGTTTTGAAGTCACCTTCTTCTAACCTTTGCCTAAAGAGGCATGACCTACAAGGCAGCAGTTGGTTTTAAAATCAGAGTTACCTTCTCCTAGACTGATTACCACCCAAAGCTATAGAACCCTGTCTGTCCTTCTATTTTACCCATAGCTGGAGGGAAAAAGAGATGGATTCATACCTTTCCCAAGGGTATTAATACATAAGTGAATGCAATGAACTTAACTGGAATTCAACCTCAGCTCTCCAATTCTTCAGTCTGAACTGCTAACCATTACTATACCATGCCTCCATACATTACAAGGGATAACAAAAAAATGTTTGAATCTGTTGCCAGTAGTCAGAGCTTAAATCGTAAGTCAGGATTTTGAATGTTGATTTTCAAGGCAGGCTACACCACATGAAATATTGTTACCACATAGACTTCTTATCCTCATATGATCTTGTACTCTATGAAGCTATCTTCTATGTGACATGTCTGTTGCTTTCTCTATAACTTCCTATCTAATATGAAATAAGAGTTTCAGTCTTGTGGCTGAGATGTATATTTCAGACAGGTAGACATAGACACCTCATCTGCATCATCATCACCACTGAGTTTGAGTCACCTGGTGCCTCCACAGTGCCTGAAACCAAAGTCATGAAAGGAACAATCTTGGGTACTGATTGCATGGTAGGGCGGGTCGAGTGACGGTCATAGCTGGAGCTGCTGGGCCTTGTGTTGTGTTCATTTTACTTCCTTGTCAGTTTTTCTCCTCTCTTCCAAAGTGGAACAACCAAAATGAATTGCTCTTTGCCAGGGTGGATGGTCAGCAGCTTTTGTTTCCCAGGTGATAGTTTTGGTTTGGTTTATTTTTTTTAACAGCATATCAACCTCAATGGGTTATTTAATGCCGACAACATTTTTAGGATAGATTCGTATGAATAGAATATGTATTCTTTGGTTTAGATTGGTTTGGATTATTTTGTTTAACAGCATTTCAACCTCCATGGGTTATTTAATGCCGACAACATTTTTAGGATAGATTTCTAGGAATAGAATATGTATTCTTTTGTTTAGATTGGTTTGGTTTATTTTGTTTTACGGCATATCAGCAGCTTATCAACCTCAATGGGTTATTTAATACCAACAACTTTTTAGGATAAATTCGTATAAATACAATATGTATTCTTTGGTTTAGATTGGTTTGGTTTATTTTAAGTGAATGTAATGAACCTGACTGGAATTCGAACTTGGTTCACTGATTTCTCATTCCAAGCAACTATCCACTACACTACACACACGTCAGGTAGAAGGGATGTATGTAGATAATATATAGTTTGTGTGGTAGTCAATTTTTCTGCATATTATATGTATGTATATACATCTTTCATTTTATATATGCTTCAAAGTTAAGCACTATTTTTTGACATTTAGGCATGTGGTTAGAACATTTGCATTCTAACCATGAGACCGAGGTTCAAATCTTACCATGGTTGATTTGTCAGGAAGGTGACTTCCTGATGTTATTAGATTGGACAGTGCCTAAAAACCATACCATGGGTTCACCCAAGCCTTGTGAGTGAAAATGTGTAGATGGAACCCCTGGGGGCAGTCAATATTTTCTAGTCATTATGGCCGAGGGTTTGATCATGCTGGCCTTCTTCAAGTTGTTGATCATGCTAGATAACACACTCTCTCCCAGAAACTGTAACTAAAGTCTGCTCAGCATAGTTGTAGTATAAACCACAGGTGGGCTCTGTGGGTGATGAACAAACACAAAATTCCCCTGAGCAAGTGTCTGCAATAGGGATTATGTAGACACCCTAGTAGACAGGTATCCTCAAATACAAGTGGTCAGCTATACATTCGTTTTGACAGCAGGTTTACAGGAATTATTTGAAAGTGGATGAAACTGAAGAGACATGTGGTATGTATGAAGCCATTTACAAGTGACTTGAAATAAAAACTTCTTTAAAATACTGTGTGAAAAATTGTTATAGAATGTGGAGTCTGGGCCAGGATGGCCAGCAATTGGTCAGAATAACTTGGGGACATAGTATTCTGAGAGTGATGGATTGCTTCTGTCAAAGTTATAGATATAAGACCAAAATGGCAGAGGGCTGCATGGATGTTGAATTGTCAACATGCATGCCACACCCAGATTCCACAGACAGGAACAAATGGTAGGGTACTAAATCAATGAGTAGGCATACATTCCTCTGAACTTCTTCTGCTGTCTGTCTCCTAGAATTGATGCTACTATGTCTACTCTTGTAAATGAATAACAAATATTGGTATTAGAATTCAAAGAGTTGAAGCCAGTGATAACATGAAACAACAAAATGTTACTTTCTAATCTATGTCCTGAAAAAGAAAAGCATGGCCATAATTCTGAATGCTGATTTTCAAGGTTTAATTGAACGCCCAAGGAAATACCATCTTTTTCCACTCCACATTTCTCCAATGTGGATTTTGCCTTGGGTTCTCATTATTTAAGAAAACCTTAAAGAAAATGAAAAAATGTAGAAATTGATTTCATTGCATTGTATTTTCTATGTCTTCACTCTCAGGTGGTTTCAAAGATCAAAATGTAATTAATTCCAGAAAGTCTCACAATACAGCAGGGATTGTAATCTTGATATTGAATTTCAGATTTAACTGACATGAAAAATAAACAAAAACCAAATTCTGACCTTCCAAAATTGAAAATATATTTTCTAATCCAATAATAATTCGCAAATTATTTTTCTTGTGAATTTGAGAAGCAAATTTATTTGGATAATCAAAGCTGTTAACAAAGGGTGTTTTTTTCCTGAAAGCAATACAAGGCCAATTAAAAATAAAATTTTAAAATATTATCAAAAGGAAAATGAGAAATAAATTTTCAATTACTATCATTTCATGCAATGACAGAAACTTGCAAGAGAATTCTTTTATTTTATTGGGTGATATTTTTTGATCAATATTCAAATTCCAAAGGGAAAGTGTCTACTGGAGGGTTTCTGATTCAAACAATGAAAAAAGAATTATTTGTAGAATAATATTTTGTGAGATGAAGTAATTGACATATTATGATATGAGAAAATGAGTAAGTTTTCATTTGGACAAACAGAATTACTGTTTAATATTCTTTAAAAATTAACATATTTTTTTATTCAGAGAGAGCTTATGGCATCAGTTAATTTTTGTTTTGAAGTTGTTTCATTTGGTTTGATCAATGAACCTAACCATCTGCAGTATTTAAGTAATCAAAGTTTGTTCAGATCTATCTATCTATCTATCTATCTATCTATCTATCTATCTATCAGTCTGTTCCAATATTTTCATGTCTACCTATCTATCTATCTATCTATCTATCTATCTATCTATCTATCTATCTATCTCAGTCTGCTCATATCTATTTACCTATCTCAGTCTGCCCATATCTATGTACATATGTATGTATGTATGTATGTATTAGGTTGGTGCAAAAATAATGACGGTTTTTAATGTTAAAAAATACGTCAAATCCGTCATTATTTTTGCACCAACCTAATCTATTTCAGTATTTTCATATCTATCTACCTATCTCCCATGTCTGCCCATATGTATGTATGTATGTATGTATGTATCTATCTATCTATCTATCTATCTATCTATCTATCTATCTCAGTCTGCTCATATCTATGTACATATGTATGTATGTATGTATGTATGTATCTATCTATCTATCTATCTATCTGTCTTTCAGTCTGTTTCAGTATTTTCATATCTATCTACCTATCTCAGTCTTCCTATATCTATGTAAGTATGTATTTATGTATGTATGTATATATGTATGTATGTATGTATCTATTTCAGTCTGCTCATATCTATCTATCTATCTATCTATCTATCTATCAGTCTCTTTCACTATTTTCATATCTATCTATCTATCTATCTATCTATCTATCTATCTCAGCCTGCTCATATCTATCTATCTAGCTATCTAGCTATGTCATTCTGCACATATCTATCTATCTATCTATCTATCTATCTATCTATCTATCTCAGTCTGCTCATATCTATCTATCTATCTATCTCAGTCTGCTCATATCTATCTATCTATCAACTATCTATCTATCTATCAGTCTGTTTCAGTATTTCCATATCTATCTATCTATCTATCTATCTATCTATCTATCTATCTATCAGTCTGTTTCAGTATTTCCATATCTATCTAGCTATCTATCTATCTATCTATCAATCTATCTATCTCAGTCTGCTCATATCTATCTATCTAGCTAGCTAGCTATGTCATTCTGCTCATATCTATCTATCTATCTATATGAACATACTTAGATAGATAGATAGTTAGATAGATAGATAGATAGGTTGGTGCAAAAATAATGTCGTTTTCTCACATATGTTACTATGTGAGAAAATGACATTATGTTTGCACCGACCTATCTATCTATCTATCTATCTATCTATCTATCTATCTATCTATCTATCTATCTATCTATCTATCTCAGTTTGTTCATATCTATCTACTTATCTATCAATATTAGTATATTCATATCTATCTATTGTGGATGTTATCAAACTTGTGGTTTTTGTATGTACTTTTAAGAAAAGGTGTATGTTCAAAATATAAATTAAAGAATACAAGAATGAATATGGATGTTTATTTCTTTTAATGTCTCTTGAGTATTTCCATTTTTCTTTTGGGTTCAGAAATTATTTATTGGAAGTAAGCATAATTACAGTTAAAGATGGTCAAACTTATAAGCCTGAGTTGGGATGGCCAAATTTCTATTTCATTAGAATGGCTGCTTAAAATATGTTGGAACAATTTCATTTGAAAGTGGAAAGAGAAACATTCTATCCTTTCTGGAAGTGGGGATCATAAAATCATACATATGACTAGAAATCCTTCTTTATAACTTGCATCATGGGAAAATGAATTTATTTTTATTCTTTATTATTTTTTCATTTCATTTTCCTGCACTATCTATCTATTTGCATCTATATGTCAAAGTGGGATGAAACAAAGATTGTTACTGACCACTTTAAGAGTGAAATCATTACAGTGTTTGCTTCCTTTTTTATGGAAGTGTATAGATTGAACTGAAGATTATCCATGATTGGACTATAAACTGCCAAGAGGAGACACAGTATGTGATTAAAAATGATGAAAGTTGTAGATGATGGATGGAACACAAACTGATGGATGGCACATGATACCTGATCAGTATTATCTGGATTCCCATGGAGAATGGTTATTATGTTGAAAGACTCAAAACCCCTAATGAACCTCAGCTAAACACATCACTGATGATGTGTGTCAGAGCATCAAACAAATGTATTTCATGAAAATGTCTCTCAATTTCTGCACCACCATCTTTTAACATTTTTGAAGTTATTTTTCTGCTTTTGTCTGTTATAATTTCTTAGAATTATGAAACAGATCAATATGGTATCTTTTCTTCATTTTTATAACTGATAGTTTTTCTACATTTTCCAGTATAATAGGTTTTCTACATTTTCCTATATGATAAGTTTTCTACATCTTTCTCTATGGTAAGTCTTCTAAATTTTACTATATGGTAGGTTTTGGACATTTTACAATATGTAAGTTTCCTATGTATTCCTATATGGTAGATTTCCTACATTTTTATGTATGGAAGGTTTTCTAAATTTTCTTATGTGGTAGGTTTTTCTACTTTTTTTTATAGTAAGTTTCCCATATTTTCTATATGGTAAGGTTTCTACATTTGCCTATGGTAGATTTTCTATATTTTCAAATATTGTAGTTTTCTGTGTTTACCTGTGTGGTAGGTTTTTACATTTATTTCTATATGATGGGTTTCTGCATTCCAAGAAAAGGTACATATACCCCATATAGTAAATCCAGTGATAAATCAAATATATATACATACATCTTCAAATTATCTGCCATCAATAAGCAAGCAGATCCCACAATCAATTAACCACAGGTTATCTTCAACAAAGCCAAGAGAGACTATGAAATAGCCTGAGAACATAGTGGATTTTTACAACACTCACAAAACAGCACAAAAAAGTCAACAGGAAAAATGCTTCAACCCACCAAACAACAAAAACATAAAAAGAAATTTTGGAAAAATATTCATTAAACTCATACTTTCAAGAACTCTCCACAAAATATTAATCAAAAACACAAAAAAAATTATCTACAGTTGCAACTAGAACATAACACAAATAATAAAAATGGGAAATATATATATGGGAAATTAAAAATTAAAAAAACAAATAAAACTAAAAATATCATTGCAATTAAGGAAAACAGTATCAGCCTACAACAATATATCTAAAAACTGTAAACTCTGTCTGGAGGGGAAAATAGCTATAATTACCTTCCCAGACCGACAGAAATTACTAAAAGAATCAGAATTCATCTCAAAATTCAGACATAAAAACAAGGTTTAACAACATTACTTAAAAATCAAAAACAAAAAGAAATATAAAAAAGAAAAAGTAACTAAGTAAATAAATAATTAAAATAAAATAAGCAAAAAAACTAAATACATAAATAAGTAAACAAATCAAGTAAATAATAAATGAATTAACAAAATACAAATGCACACATAAACTCAATTACATGCAATAATAATAACAAAGATTATCAACAAAAATAAAGTAATCAATAATAAATAATGTGTAAAAAAATGAACGAGCAACACTATCAAATTATTTCTACTCAGTAGCTTCGAGAATAATTTGAAACTTAATCATTACCACCCACCCAATAACCATGAGAATAATACAGTAGACCTTCTAACCTTGATACACCAATAACCAGTATATATAAATAGTTAAGATATAACCCAATACGGCTTGTAGATTGCATTTTAAAATGATTGACCATATCTTTCTCACTCCTGTTGGAGGAAACCCACCCTGATTGCCCATGTCTTCGAAGGTGTGGCCATACTCAGCATGCTTGTTTAATTGTAAGTTGGTGAAGCTTCTTAACACATACATGGAGGTTTTGAATTCAGAGTTGTCCTTCTCTCCATCCAAGACTATAGGATGCAGTGCGTCCTGCTATTTACCTATAGCTGAAGGTAGAAGTGATGGATTCAGACCTTTCCAAAGAGTATTTCCAGATATGTAAATTTATTGAACTTGACTGGAATTTGAACACAGCTTTCCAATTCCTAAATCCAAACTGTGATTCACTGCTTCACCACACACACACACACACACACACACACACATAGAGTAAAACAAAAAACACCCATAAATAAAATGCTACAAAATTTAGCTACAAGCTAAATGCAGCACTTCTTTTATACGATGTGTCCCTTCATGACATTAGTGATCTTTTTGTCCTTTTGTTATTTCTCCTAAATCATGTTCTACCATCCATTTATACCATCTTCTTAGGTAGGTTATGCATTGTTTTCCTCTGTGCCTCTTGTTTTCATTCTGTCCTGTGAGTATCATATTTTCCAAGCACTCTATAAAATTTCAACTGCCTCTCATCAGGGTATGTATTCATTTTGTTTTCATTTTCTCTAAAACTTCATTGTTGATCAGATGTTTGGCCCATGGTATTCTCAGTATCCTTCTGTACACCCACATTTCTGTTGCTTCAAGTTTCTTCTTTATTGCAAAAATCTGTCAGATTAATAAATAAAAATTTCATCCCTTTCCTTACAAATAAGTAAATATATATATATATATATATATATATATATATATATATATATATATATATATATATATATATATATATTCAAGCATGTCTAGTTGAATAATCTGGACATATTATGTCTATGTATTTTTATTTTAATCCTTTCAAATTTACAGATCAATTTCTTAATATTGCCATTAAACTGATTAAGGAAGGCACTGCATTTTTTTTTCCATTCCTTTTGTTTTCCCATGTAGTTTCAATCTCATCCAAGATCATCTTCAGGGGTGAATTGTTATGACAAAAACTAATGTAATTGATAGTTGTGAGTTTTTTGTAAATGCACATGAAACACACTCTGTTGATTCAAAAATTAATGTTTGCATGTGCATTTAACCAAACACTCAATAACTATCTATAACATCATTTTTTTGTTTTAGCAATTCACCCCTGAAGATGATCTTTGATGAAATTGAAAATACTTGGGAAAATTAAAGGAATGAGAAAAACTACATATATATATATATATATATATATATATATATATATATATATGTAGTTTAGAACATTTTTCTATTATTGAGTCAATTTCATATAGAATAAAAACAACCCTTTGAATAAAGTGATTAATAAGGTGCAATATCCCTAACGAGTGTTAAGAAATTAGAAAATTTCATTAGAAACAAAGGAAAAAGTAACTGAACTGTCATGTAAGTTTGTATCTTCTTATATAGTAGTGAACGCTGGGCAATCTCCTCACAGATAGGAAAGATAAATGAGGCATCAAAAACGTGGTTCTCCAGAAGGATGCTGAGAATAACATGGACAGAATATGTAAGCAGCAATGAAGTTTTAGAGAAAATGCGAAAAAAAGGAAACCTACTTAGAAAAAAGGAACACTGAAATTTCTAGGGTACATAATGAGGAAGGAGTTTCTGGGAATTTGACACACACAGAGGACATATTGACAGCAAGAGGGACAGAGGGAAACAAAACATAATCTACCAAAGAAGCTTGTGTAAATGGTTAGAAGATCAGGGCATAGGAGGGATAGTAAACAGAGAAACCTAAGTGCTACAAACACAGGAAGTTGTGGAGAGTCATGATCGCCCATGTCCTAAGATCATAAGGTACATGTAAGGAGGAAGTTAATTTCAGTTGCATATAAAAACCAGTGGGTTGGAATATTGTCCTTTCACTTTTATAACCATTTGTGAATTTCATGATTTTTTATTTTGCTTATCAAATTTGGAATATAAATTGACACATGCTTTATATTTTACAATTTTTTTTATTGCTCTTTTGATGATTTTGATGAAATCGGATATTTAATTGCTTTCCGCTTCAGTTGTGCTTATAAAATCCAGTCATGAAATATGACTTCTGCATTAAATTCTAAAATAAACAACTATAAAGAAAAAAAGTTAAAGTCAATGGAGAAAGTTGGGTGCAAAGCTGATAAAGTGATAAAAAAATTCACAAGTACATAAGTGTTCATTATTTTCATTATTCGGACTATTGTCGTCATTTTTGTCAATATATTTATTACAACATTTCGGCCGTTGTACGCTCCAGCCTTCTTCAGGTGATGGAATGTCGAACTGAACCCTTTATTTCGCTCACTGGGGTAGACTGTTCAAGTTCCACGTGCCATGTTTAATGGATGTCAGTTATCTCCTGTTAATTCCCCTCTCCAAGTTCTCCACTGCCAATAGTCCGAATAATGTAAATAGTGTAGATAGATATAGATATTATCTATTTATACCATTAAGGATTTGTATTTGTCTAAGTTTTCCCAAATCTTTCTGCATGTGAAATAATAGGTTACTATAACCACTGGTAAATAAACGGGATTATAACCACGGGTAAACGAAAAAGATTATGACCATTGGTAAATGAGCGGGATTACAACCACTAGTAAATTAGTTGGATTATAACCACTGGTAAATGAGCAAGATTATAACCACTGGTAAATGAGCAAGATTATAACCACTGGTAAATAAGTGGGATTAAGCTGTGAAGTGGCCGGAATTCGATTGGTGCATATTAGTTATAACAGTTTACCAAAATTATACACACATATTTCACTCAGACATAAAGAAAATTTTCTTCTTGAAACTAGTGTAATGTCATTTTTGAAAGAATCTTCTTTTTTTATTAAATATATATCCAAAACAACAATACATCTGTTGGTCACCACTTTGTTGCAGGCTTCAAAACTTTTAATAAGATTTTTATGCTCCTGGTACATTTAACCTGCAAACAATTTTTGGTGGATTGGGTAAATGCAAAGGAAAATTAAAACATAAAATTTGAACAAAGAAATATTAATAAACTGTTATATAGGAATAAAGTGTTGCTGCCGACACTTGAGTTTGAACACATGATCAGAGAGCAAACAGGCAATCCCATTTTGAATAAGTAGATCAGGTGATGGTAAAGGGAATTAGCATGTCATCTAATTGATCACCATTTCTATTCTATCCTCTATTACTATAGGAATCACTCTTTCTACTCTATCCTCTATTTCTATGCTATTCACGATATTGTTTCTCTATATGGATCACTACACGGATTACTATTCAGTGATCACTTTTTGAGCGAGTTTTATCGAGCAAGTACTATTAATGCGAGTGTTATTCGAAGGCATCTGACACCAGTATTGTTCAACGGCATTACTATAGTTGTATATGAGATTACAAAGTCTCTACTACAATGAGCATAATGAAAGTGGCAATGAGTATTCTTTGACATCGCAAAACAAATATAATGAGAGGACATTTTACAAAAGGAAAAATGAGAAGTGAAATAAAATGGGAAGAATTCAAAGCAAACTTCAGTGCCGGCAGTTAAGTATTCTCATTTAGCCAGAGTGAAAAGAATACGCCTTTTAGTTATGAAAAGTAACAGAGAAAGAAATGGATTCCTTCAAATCTTGGGCTGCCTGTAATTATCATCAAGGGGCAGTAAATCAAAACATTGCCGGTTGTGATTATAATCAGGGGACATCAATCTAACACTTATTTTCATCCTGGCTATTATAACAAAATAGTTGTTTCCACAACAGAGAACAAAATCTGTTCTCAAAACAATGTTTTGTTGAAATCTGTGAAAGTTCTTAACCTCAAACTCTTTCCAATATAAAGCTGTATACACACAACGTCCATTATAATCCCTGTCAACGTCATATACAAGAAGAGCCACGAAAAATCTTCCACTCTAGAGGACTTGCTGTGGAAGATTTTCAATTTTATTTATACCTTTAGGAATTTCAAAATATTTAACCTTTGATTTCTGCGGAATTTGCATTAAATTTTTTTTTCCTCTCAATGTCTAAAATTGAAAACCAATGACCTGTTCTGAATAGAATCTGAGATTTTGCCATAAGTAAATCACTATTAGGTTGGTGCAAAAATAATGATGTAATAATGTCGTTTTTTGACGTTAAAAAATACGTCAAAAACCGACATTATTACGTCATTATTTTTGCACCAATCTAATACTTACATTCTGTTCAGGTTTGTACAAAAGATAAATCATTCACAAAACACAAAATTTAAAACCAGTTCTTTGTCTTTTTTTCCTCATTACTTTTTATCATTTCATTCATATATGACTTTTTCATATATCATTTTTCTTTCTCCTTTCTTTTTATATTTCATTCATATATTATTTTCTCTTTTTCTTTCTTTTATATTTCATTCATATATCACTTTTTCTTTTTTCTTGTTTTATATTTTATTCATATATCTGTTTTCTTTTTTCTTTCTTTTTATATCTCATTCATATATCACTTTTCTTTTTTATTTTATATTTCATTCATATATCATTCTTTTTTCTTTCTTTTTATATCTCATTCATATATCACTTTTCTTTTTTATTTTATATTTCATGCATATATCACTTTTCCTCTTTCTTTTTTTATATTTCATTCATATATAACTTTTCTTTTTTCTTTCTTTTAATATTTCATTCATATATCACTTTTCCTCTTTCTTTTTTTATATTTCATTCATATAGGATTATACCTTTTTCTTTTTTATCTTTCATTTATATAACAGTTTTTTCTTTCTTTTCATCATTTCATTCATATATCACTATTACATTTTCTTTCTTTTCATCGTTTCTTTCACAAATCACAAATCACAATTCCTTTTTCTTATTTTATTTCATTAATATATCACTTTTTATCTTTCTTTTTTGTTATATTTCATTCATATATCACCTTTCCTTTTTTATTTCTTTTCATCGTTTCATTCATATACCACTTTTCCTCTTTTTTCTTCTCATATTTCATTCATATATCCCTTTTCTTTTTCTTTCTTTTTATATTTCTTTCAAACATCCCTTACATACTGGACATGTTCCATATTGAATAATTTTCTCCCCTGACCCAGACTGACCTTTCAGGGACACCACATATATCCTGTATTTAGTTAATTTTCAAATATCGTAATAAAAATATATTTTCACTACCTTCTTTATGGCTGTTGCATGTAACATTACCTTATAATGTAGTTATATCTTCTTTTCTCAGATTCTATTGATGAAAATAACCCACATGTAACAAAGAAACTAGTGTTGCTAGAATTTTACCAAAAACTGATGTGTTTATTTCTCTGTTGTCTGTATTAAATAAATATTTTCAAATGATTCCACTTTTACAGAATTTATTTTTCTCAGATTAAATAATTTTCAAAAGATTTTACTTTTATTTTCCTCATAACCCACAAAAATCATTATATCATATTTTTAAAAAGAAACAAGCAAGGCGGGAAGCCACTAGGACGCAAGGGGTTACAGAAGATTTGGAGCAAGATCAGATAGGAGTGATAGGATGAGGAGAAGGATAGTGGATAGATCAAGGCAACTGGAGATGTCGATTGACATTACATTTGAATAGTTGGAGATTATAGCTCTCAGGGAAATTGGAATAGGGAAGGGAGTTCCACAGGCGAGAAGTGCGAGACATGAAGCTATTGGAGTAGAAGAGATGGCTATATTTAGGAGTTTCGACAGCGAAAGAGTGAGAGCTGGATGCCAACCTCGTAGGCCGCTTGAAGTCATGAAGTCTGGGAACCAGCGAATGCAGCTCCTTGGAGCAATTGTCATGAAAGTATTTGTAAAAAAGACAGAGACAGGCTTCCCCGTTATTTTGAATTGCTTGGTAGACAGTTTCAGTGATGGCCGTAAGTACATCAGCTGTAGATTGGGTAAAGTGGAAGCCATATTGCTTGTCTGAGAGCAGATCATGGGATGTAAGGTGGTTAAACACTTCGGTATTGATTAGGGCTTCAAAGACTTTGCCAAAGAGGTGTAGGAGACTGATAGGACAGTAGTTAGAAGGGTCAGAGTGTTCACCACAGTTTTTGAAGACAGGAACAATCGAAGAGGACTTCCAGCAGTCAGGAAAACAAGATTCCTTGAGGCAGTAGTTATATAGTTTAGAGAGGGCGGGTGCCAGTTCAGGCACGCATTCTGGCTCACAGACTTTAATTTGGTAAAAAGATATGACTTACTGTTTACCTGTTTGTGGAGTATGTCTTTGCTTGTGACATAGTTGATGAATCCAGCTGACTTAAATATGGAATCCTAAATATAGCTTCTCTAAAACTTCAGAAGAATCTCTAGTTGCTCCAATTCCCATCAAGAATTATTACAAAGTAATACCTAATCTTTTTGTTCCATTTCGTACTGTTTGTGTAGAGATGTGTTGTAGTTTCTCTTTGTAGGACATATGTATGTATGTATAGTGATTTTTCAAGTGTAGCTTAGATGTAGCACAAGGTCAAAAGTAGGGGGCACTCAGTGAGGATCGAACTCACTACTCAGTTGTAATTGTTCCAGTGAGACAGCTTTGATAACACTTACACTACCTTGATGTGCCCTATATGTACATATGTATATATAATTTTGTATATGACTTAGTGGTATAAAAATCTCTCTGAGGACAAAGCATGTTTGTCATTCCTATTCGTTCAGCTATTCCATTCTCTCTGTGAAGTAGTGTTATTATATATTAGTGTTATTATATATTAGTGTTATTATATCAGGGATATAATAATGCCCTTAATGAGAGAAATTCAATCTGGGAGAATAAGCTGTTCTTCCATAACTCATACATGATCTCATGATAGACTTGACATATGATATTATTACACCTATTAGAGGTATCAACTAAATAAATATTAGGTTGGTGCAAAAATAATTTCGTTTTCTAACATACGTTAATATGTGAGAAAATGAAATTATTTTTGCACCAACCTAATAATAAATGATGCTAATAGTAATAGTAGTATTAGCCATTTTTCTGCAAGGAAACATTTGGCATTCATTGACTAAGCAGCCAGTACTGCTTTTTGGATGAAATTTATAAAATCTTTTTTTTTTAAAACAAATTTTTAAGGAAAATAGGTTTAACATGTCCAGTAGCTGTTATCACTCTTTCCAGTATTAATGGGAATTTCTTCCTATCTTTTTGTTTGAAGTAGTGTGGAATGTCAACATCTTGATTTTGTCATTATTTTCTCTTCTCAAGCTCTGTAACTATTATCACTGTTTCCAGTATTTATGGGGATTTCCTCCCTAACCTTTTGTTAGTTGTAGTGTGGAATGCCAACAACTTCATTATATCATTATTTTCTCTTTGGATAACATGTGCTATCAATTTTGGTTGTTGCTGCTGTTGGTAGTTCTCACTTTTTATTTGAATTAGTGTGGAATTTTAATATCTTGATGATGTCATTATTTTCTTTACGAGTTAAATATGCTATCCATTTTAGCTGTCGCTGCTTTTGAAAATCCTTGAGTAATGTAGTTTCTGTTATTTGGTACAATTATTTGTTTGTTTTATAGTGCCAGTCCACAATATTTGAAGACCCACAGGTTAAGCATCACCTAAAGCGATTTTTAAGCATTGATCTTAGAAAGTGGTTGTGTGCAGCTGACAGTTCAGATATTTCTGAATAAGTTTGACAATATTCTTAGATATTGACTGAAAAGGATGGTGAGTCAACTTTATTGCGTCTTGCTGTCATCATATCTATAAACTGATCTTGATGAGCATCTTTGAAATGTGTTTACATTTACCATGAAGTCATCTAAATATTTGAAAAAATCCACAAAACACTGGAATTTAGACAATAAGGTGTATACAAGCATGTGAGATGTAGAAGAACTGATACAAAGGGTTTTAGAAAAAAAAAATCTGATATTTACTAACTTTTTGAGATCTTGAAAGATGAAAGACATAGTTTTTGTAACTGTCTCTCCACTTTTTGATGATTGGCCTAAAAATGAATTTGTATTCAGGTCAAATGTTTAGAAGGCAAAGGTCATGCATGTGCTCAATATTGTCCCAAATAAATTAACAGCTGTGGTTGTCTATTTGATATATGAAAGGAATAGGAAAAATTTTATTTGATGAGTATATGTCTGTTTTTGTAATTGTTAGTCAATTGTCATCAGAAATAATTTCATCTGATAGAAATATCAAGTTGAGTGTTTTGAAGGCAGTTAAGCATCAACTTTGGTATTTGTGAGAAATACTGACATTCACTGAGGAACACATCATTTATGTTAAAGAAATGATGTTCCAGAATTTAGAAAATCCTTTAGGGAAGAAAGAAATGAATACATCAGAAGGAAAAAAAACAAACCTTAATGTTTTGAGAAAAACATATGATTGACTTCTTCATATTCCATACAATGGCATTCTTTGAAATGTTTGGGCTCACTTATAGCAAGTGATGCATTAAAAATTCAAAACATATCCTTAAAATGGTGAATGAATCTGGAGATAGACGCATTGCTTTGATAAAGAGATTCAAGAAGCTATTCAAAATAATTCCTATTGATGGTCATAGACTACCATATATATATATATATATATATATATATATATAGACATGCATATGCACACACATGCACGCACATACATATACACATACATATACACTAATGCCATCAAATGAAAAAAGAAAGCATTGCATCTGATGAAATAAAGTAAAAAATAATAATGATCATTCAGGTTAAAAAAATGAATTAGCCATATTTTATGCTTACTTTCGTTGGTTGACTTGCATATATTTCTATGTGCCATGTCCCTTCAGAATGTTGGCAGTCATGGCTCTCTACAATTTTCTCTCCTTTGTAGCTCTGTAAACTTTGTCTTTTTGTTATCTCTCTGAATCCCTGTTCTGCCATCCATGCTCATTAGGTAGTTTATGTGATGTTTTCTTTTGTCCCACTTACCTTCAACATGTTTTGTAAGTGTTAAATTCTCTAGGCCCTCTTTCCTTGTTATGTGTCTGAGAAATTTCAACTGTCACTTTATAGGTACACATGTCCTTTTTGTTTTTATTTTCTCAAACTTCCTTGTTGCTCACATGTTCTGTCCATGGTATTCTCAGCATCCTTCTGGAATTCCTCATTTCTATGACCTCAAGTTTCTTATTCATAGTCCAGCACTCACTGGCATATAGGAGGGGACTGATATTACATAACGACATAAGATATGCAGATGACACAGATTGATAGCAGATGCAGAAAGGAAACTACAAGAACTCCTGGAGAATGTAGTCAAGGAAAGTGAGAAGAAAGGACTAAGTATAAACTAAGAAAATAAAATTATCAGCAAAATGCCAGCAAAAGGAACAGCCCAACATACAAATTAAAAATTGAAGGTCAAAATCAACAATCACAAAAATTTAAATCTGTGTGAAATGTTTTAACAGAAGACAAAAAGTATGACAATGAAATCCAAAGGCAGTTTGGGATAGAAAAAATGCCTTCCAAACTCTAAGCAAAATACTAAAAAACAGGAAAATTTCACTGGAAAAAAAGAAAAGAATACTGAAATGTTAAGATTGCGGTTACAAATAATGAATCCTCGTAGGAATTCTAATTCTTTCAGGATGGCCACATTGTATAGGTCAGATGACACATCCTTCTTTTACAAACATTCTGTCTTCGTATATTTACTGAATTAATTTTTTGTCCATATGCACATGAGTTTCCATCCAGTATAAGTTCTGGACTATTTTAATATCCTTCACAAATATGTTATAGTTAATGAGCAGTTCCAACAGTTCTTTGTGATATACTTTATCAGATGCTCATAAAAAATAGAAAAAATATCAACACCTGTTTTTCTATTCTTCAAGGGAACACAAAAAAATAAAATAAAATACCATTTTGAGAGGGTTTTAACTGGGTATATATTAAGTTTATTCAATAAACTCAGAAAATTTCAAGTGACTCATCTAGCTAGCTGACATTGAAATGTTCATCACAGATAGATATGAATGGCCAGTCATTATTATAATCAATGGTTGCAATTTTTAATTTTGAGAGTAACAGGTGTGCTGTTTTCTGGTTACCCTGTCACAATTGGCAGCAAGGATCCCAAACTTTGTGGTTGCTCTGAAAGTGGTTGCTCTGGTTAACAGTTACATAATATTGTGGTATTTGCAGTACAATAACATGCATGGAAAGGTGTTTTAGCATGTCTTTCTAGTGGGCAACCCTGAGACAACATTATGCCTCAGTTTTCTGTACTGTAAACCTTTTCTCTTGATATATTCTCCAGATTTGATACAGACTTGATGGTATCCGTTCAATAGTTCTTAAAAATGGGCCTCTGAACTGAATCCTGTCATTTCTAAACTCTAAAATAAATCCATTGCTGCTTCTTGCTTTTCTCTTGTTGGAAAGCTTCATCTATAATTCCAGTCTTTAATAACTCAGGTGAACCATATGATTCTTCTAGCAGTCTATTAGACTTCTACCTCTTTTTGGCAAAGTGTTGGAGGCTCTAATCCACTCTGAATTGGTTAAGCATCTCTAACAGGTTATCTTTCAAATAAGCAATATGGCTTTTGCTTCTCTAGGTCAACTGCTGATGTGTTAAAGTTTATTGCTGAAAGAGTCTATCAAGCTTTAGATAAGAATGGTGAAGCTTGGGATGTTACTTTGCATATCTCAAAAGGCATTTGACAAGGTTTTTCTCTTTTTTTTTAAGCTTTTCAACCCAAGCAACATAGGAGTGCGTCTAGCATGCAAAGGGTTACAGAGAGTGGAAGCAAGAGTAAAGAGAGATGGGTTACAGAGAGTGGAAGCGAGAGTAAAGAGGGAAGGGTTACAGAGAGTGGAAGCAAGAGTAAAGGGGGAAGGGTTACAGAGAGTGGAAGCAAGAGTAAAAAGGAAGGGTTACAGAGAGTGGAAGCAAGAGTAAGAGGGAGGGGTTACACAGAGTGGAAGCAAGAGTAAAGAGGGAGTGGTTACAGAGAGTGGGAGAAAGAGTAAAAAGGCATGATAGAGGAAAGGATGAAGAGAAGGATGGGGAATAGATCAAGGCATCTTAGATGCCAATTAACATTGCATTTGAATAGTTGGAGATTATAGCTATCAGAGAAGCAAGTAAGAGGAAGGGAGTTCCATAGATGGGAAGTGTGATACATGAAGCTATTGGAGTAAAAGAGATGGCTACATTTAATTGTTTTGATAGTGAAAGGGTGGGACTGAGATTCTGACCTAGTAGCACTTTTAAATTCATGCAGTTTGGGAACTAGCAAAAGTAGCTCATCAGAGCAGCTACTGTGAAAGTATTTGTAGAAAAGACAAAGGGAGGCTATGGCATGTCTGTGAGAGGTTCTTCACAAGGTGAAAGGTTATAGTATTTCTGGACAATTTTTTTAACTGATTTAGTCAAATCACAAAATGAAATTTGTCTTGAATGGCCACTCTTCTAGATCGTTTTTTGTATTAACACTGGTGTTCTTCAGGGTGTTCCTTGGACTTACATTGTGCTTAATTTTCATAAATGATATTGCTGATCAGTTCTCAGCTGGGTACATATGCTAAGGACACAAACATTTACTCATGTCTTAATAGTAAATCTCATCAGTTTGATACAGTCAAATTGGCAGCTGATCTCAAAAATTACCTACAGTCTGTTGTTAAATGGAGTAAGGAGTGGCTTGTTAATTTTAACACCTCCAAAATGAAACTGCTCTCTTTCAATCATCTGAGAGAAGCCTTTTTACCTTCAATCAGCATGGCTGGTGCTAACCTTCAGGAGAGTGACTCATTGTACCTTATTGGACTAACATTTTCACTGGGCATGAGAGTAGGAAGAATCCATTGTTAAGTCTTCACCTAGGAAAGTTTATTTCACTGTGTTGAGTTAGAGAATTTTTCTTGCCAGAATCTAGCTTACATATTTATAAGTCTACCATTCATCCTTACTTTTAATATTGATGCTACATCTGGTTTGGTGTACCTGCTATATATTTGGGGATTCTTGATAAAATCCAAAGAAGAATCTGCATTTTTATTGGTCCTGAGCTGGCATTTCAGCTTCAATTGCTTTCCGAATGCTGTCATATAATTCCCTGTGTCTTTTCATGGAAATTGTTCCAATGAACTTTCCTCTGTAATAACTAGATTTTATGAATTTAATCACAGTACTAGATTGGAGCATGATCTCATCATTTTACAATTGAAATGGCTAGATGTTACCGTAAGTTCTATGCTAGCAGTTTCTGCAATCACACTTTAGGAACTCTCTTCTGGCTTCTTGCTTTGTAGTTAACATTGTTCTTAGATTTAAATGCAATATCAATTGTCTGTCTTCGGAATACTTGTTCATTTTTTGTTTTCTCTCCTTAATAATATATTTTTCTCATATTTTCTCGCATTCAGTAGCTATTACAATTTAATGTCTTTAAATGCTTGGGATGAAATGAGCATATAAAAAAAAGATGATATCTTAGCATTTTGCAAAACTAACTTAAACTGTTCTTTTGTTACCGCTAAATTCTCAATCCCTTGACCACTTTTAACAATATATAGTATACATTAAAAACTATATATTTATCTTGGCTCCCAAGTGTATGTTAAGCATATTTGAGTAGACTGGGATCCATCGGCTATAAATGGAAAGCTCTTATAAGAAAAGACTGGGATGCTGTGTTCATTTGGATTGAGTCCAATTTTTGTACCAATTATAAGCATTTCTAAGAAGTGTCGATAGTCTTACACAAGCCTTCAACACTTTAATCAAATGTCAGTGTGGGTATTTCAGTAGTCTGTCCTCTTTTTTTTGTTTTTTTTTTATCCATATATTATATTAAAAAAAAATACATTATATATATATATATATATTTCTTGCCTTCAATAGATCTTGCTATTTTATTTGCCTTTTGGACTTGTGATTTCTGATTTCTGTATTACTCATCTTTCCTGCCTTTTGAATTTGTGAGACTCGATTTGGATTTTATCCCCATCTTTGTTGTTTTGGATGTTTAATATATTCAAAGCCTGAACAGTAAAAGAAAGTAAGTTGTGGAGAGCCATAAAAATGAAATGACACTGACAAAGTGGTAAGAATAACAGAGAGAATGCGAGAGTCTTTTATTATTGAATTCAGTTTGTTTAGAAAAAGTAAATATTGCACTATTTACATTGTTCAGACTATCATCCTCATCTTTGTTGCCATATGTATCACAACATTTCGGCCGTTGTATGCGCCAGCCTTCTTCAGGTGGTTGGAATGTCGAAATGTACCCTTTGTTTTGTTCACTGGGGTAGACTGTTCTAGTTCCACGTGCCATGTCTAATGGATGTCAGTTATCAGTTATTTCCTGTTAATTCCCCTCTCCAAGTTCTCCACTGCCTTAACCAGGTATTGAACTCACACTCTTTGGAACTTGTCACTGGTTCTAACTAATGCCTTTACCGAATGTGCCATGTGTCCTTGAGAACAGGAGATAACTGATAACTGACATCCATTAGACATGGCTTGTGGAACTAGAACAGTCTATCCCAACAAGCGAAATAAAGGGTTCAGTTCGACATTCCAACCACCTGAAGAAGGCTGTAGCATACAATGGCTGAAACATTGTGATGAATATGGCACCAAAGATGACGATAATAGTCCGAACAATTTAAATAATGTACATAATACCTCATCTCAGAAACATAGACATAGACTGAAGATTATAATTTTTCAGAATTGTATCAGTGGATAGAATTCATGTTGCCCTTTTTGCAATGCAATTTAAAAAAAAACACACATAAATAAAATGAAATTATAAGACAATAAAGCAAAGAAATATGTTTCGGCTTTTGTACACTCCGGTCATTTTTCAGGTGACTGGAATTTCAAACTGAACCCTTCATTTTGTTCACTAGGGTAGATTATTCTAGTTCCACGTGTTATGCCTCTTCTGGATGTCTCAGTTATCTTCCTTTAACTTAATTCTGCAAGTCCACCACTGCATTGACCTCACAACTCTTTGGGTCAAGTCACTGAATCCGACCAATGCTTTTATCAACTGGGATATGTGTCCTTGAGGAAACTGTATGAATTTTGGGGATTTATAAATGTAATATATCAGTAATCATTTTTTGCCAGAGCTCATATTGCAATTTTCTTGTTATTATTGCTTTTCTCTAGCAATCCTTGTTATTGATTTCCATGTTGTATTCATTTCTATGCTTAGCTGGAGATTTTTTGTGTCCTAGCATATGTACTGATTGATTAAGTTTTTTTTTTTTTTTTTTTTTTTTTTTCCAGTGATGTTCTCTATCTATTATTTCAACCTCATCCCACAGAGGGCAGTAATTGCCCCTTTTCCCTCTAGATGTGGCCAGCTATGACCGAGGTTTTCTATTTCCTCTTGTGTCATGATTTTACAATGTTATTACAGTTTTACCTTAAGGGGGGGTGCACTACTGCTGAAACATTGTGAATATGGCAACAAAATCAGGATTTCAGACAGTATTTGTTGACCATTTCCAATGACGTTTTAAAAAAACAGCCATAAATAAAATGAAAATATAAGGGTATAAATAAAAAAAACAAATACAGAAAATCATGAAAAAAAATCCCTGCTGTTTGATCAAATATTGATTAAATATTGATTACATATTGTTCAAATATTCATTAAATATTCATTACATATTGATTAAATATTGATCAAATATTGATTAATATTGATCAAATTTGATTAAATATTGAACAAATATTGATTGAATATTGTTTAAATATTGATTAAATATTGATCAAATATTGTTTAAATATTGATTAAATACTAATTAAATATTGATTAAAAATTGATCAAATATTGATTAAGTGTTAATTAAATATTGATTAAATATTAATTGCTGATTAAATATTGATAATAAATTGATCAAATATTGATTAATTTTAAAGTGTGATTTAAGACTTATTTTCCAACATTATTAGAAAACTCAATAAGTGTTTTATGTTTAAATAAATCTTGAGTGAATTGTCATATCAATATATATTCTTAAGAGTACCTGTCTTTTTATCACAAGGATGCAATATGGAGTTGATGCAGCCTGCAATAGCAGTTGCTACGTTAGCAGCTACTATTCTTACAGAAGTAGCTTCGACATCCTGAAAAAGCAGGTTCTGTTACTTCCACTTAAAAGGTAGAACATTGAATATAAAATGCAGATGTAATATTTGGCAGAGAAGAGAAATAAATTTTAATTTATTGTTTATAAATGTTCCATAATTGAAAATATTTAACAATATGACTTGTATTATTATCTAGGTGAAAGTTATTAAACAAGAGGGTTTTGATAAAAAACAAGAATGATTAAATGGAATAAAACTCATAATAAAATAATCGTAATACTGAAGAGTGTATAGAGCCAGAGTGTTGGGATAAAAAGCAATAAAAATAAGATGGAATAAAACTACTAATAAAATAATAGCAATAATGAAGAGTGTATAGAGCCAGAGTGTTGGGATAAAAAGCAACAATAATAATATGGAATAAAACTCATAATAAAATAATAGTAATACTGAAGAGTGTATACAGCCAGAGGGTTGGGATAAAAAGCAACAATAATAATATGGAATAAAACTGATAATAAAATAATAGTAATACTGAAGAGTGTATAGAGCCAGAGTGTTGGGATAAAAAGCAACAATAATAATATGGAATAAAACTGATAATAAAATAATAGTAATACTGAAGAGTGTATAGAGCCAGAGGGTTGGGATAAAAAGCAACAATAATAATATGGAATAAAACTCATAATAAAATAATAGTAATACTAAAGAGTGTATAGAGCCAGAGGGTTGGGATAAAAAGCAACAATATTAAGATGGAATAAAACTCATAATAAAACAATAGTAATACTGAAGAGTGTATAGAGCCAGAGGGTTGGGATAAAAAGCAACAATAATAATATGGAATAAAACTCATAATAAAATAATAGTAATACTGAAGAGTGTATAGAGCCAGAGGGTTGGGATAAAAAGCAACAATACTAAGATGGAATAAAACTAGAAATAAAATAATAGTAATAATGAAGAGTGTATAGAGCCAGAGGGTTGGAATAAAAAGCAACAATAATAATATGGAATAAAACTCATAATAAAAAAAAAGTAATACTGAAGAGTGTATAGAGCCAGAGGGTTGGGATAAAAAGCAACAATAATAATATGGAATAAAACTCATAATAAAATAATAGTAATACTAAAGAGTGTATAGAGCTAGAGGGTTGGGATAAAAAGCAACAATACTAAGATGGAATAAAACTCATAATAAAACAATAGTAATAATGAAGAGTGTATACAGCCAGAGGGTTGGGATAAAAAGCAACAATAATAATATGGAATAAAACTCATAATAAAACAATAGTAATAATGAAGAGTGTATAGAGCCAGAGGGTTGGGATAAAAAACAACAATAATAATATGGAATAAAACTCATAATAAAACAATAGTAATACTGAAGAGTGTATAGAGCCAGAGGGTTGGGATAAAAAGCAACAATAATAATATGGAATAAAACTCATAATAAAACAATAGTAATAATGAAGAGTGTATAGAGCCAGAGTGTTGGGATAAAAAGCAACAATAATAATATGGAATAAAACTGATAATAAAATAATAGTAATACTGAAGAGTGTATAGAGCCAGAGGGTTGGGATAAAAAGCAACAATAATAATATGGAATAAAACTCATAATAAAACAATAGTAATAATGAAGAGTGTATAGAGCCAGAGTGTTGGGATAAAAAGCAACAATAATAATATGGAATAAAACTGATAATAAAATAATAGTAATACTGAAGAGTGTATAGAGCCAGAGGGTTGGGATAAAAAGCAACAATAATAATATGGAATAAAACTCATAATAAAACAATAGTAATAATGAAGAGTGTATAGAGCCAGAGTGTTGGGATAAAAAGCAACAATAATAATATGGAATAAAACTGATAATAAAATAATAGTAATACTGAAGAGTGTATAGAGCCAGAGTGTTGGGATAAAAAGCAATAATAATATGATGGAATAAAACTCATAATAAAATAATAGTAATAATGAAGTGTGTATAGATCCAGAGGGTTGGGATAAAAAGCAACAATACTAAGATTGAATAAAACTAGAAATAAAATAATAGTAATACTAAAGAGTGTATAGAGCCAGAGTGTTGGGATAAAAAGCAACAATACTAAGATGGAATAAAACTCATAATAAAACAATAGTAATAATGAAGAGTGTATAGAGCCAGAGGGTTGGGATAAAAAACAACAATAATAATATGGAATAAAACTCATAATAAAATAATAGTAATACTGAAGAGTGTATAGAGCCAGAGGGTTGGGATAAAAAGCAACAATAATAATATGGAATAAAACTCATAATAAAATAATAGTAATAATGAAGAGTGTATAGAGCCAGAGGGTTGGGATAAAAAGCAACAATACTAAGAAGGAATAAAACTAGAAATAAAATAATAGTAATACTGAAGAGTGTATAGAGCCAGAGGGTTGGGATAAAAAGCAACAATAATAATATGGAATAAAACTTATAATAAAATAATAGTAATACTGAAGAGTGTATAGAGCCAGAGGGTTGGGATAAAAAGTAATAATAATAAGATGGAATAAAACTCATAATAAAATAATAGTAATAATGAAGAGTGTATAGAGCCAGAGGGTTGGAATAAAAAGCAACAATACTAAGAAGGAATAAAACTAGAAATAAAATAATAGTAATACTGAAGAGTGTATAGAGCCAGAGGGTTGGGATAAAAAGCAATAATAATAAGATAGAATAAAACTCATAATAAAATAATAGTAATACTGAAGAGTGTATAGAGCCAGAGGGTTGGGATAAAAACCAATAATAATAAGATGGAATAAAACTAGAAATAAAATAATAGTAATACTGAAGTGTGTATAGAGCCAGAGGGTTGGGATAAAAAGCAACAATACTAAGATGGAAATAAACTAGAAATAAAATAATAGTAATAATGAAGAGTGTATAGAGCCAGAGGGTTGGAATAAAAAGCAACAATAATAATATGGAATAAAACTCATAATAAAAAAAAAGTAATACTGAAGAGTGTATAGAGCCAGAGGGTTGGGATAAAAAGCAACAATAATAATATGGAATAAAACTCATAATAAAATAATAGTAATACTAAAGAGTGTATAGAGCCAGAGGGTTGGGATAAAAAGCAACAATACTAAGATGGAATAAAACTCATAATAAAACAATAGTAATAATGAAGAGTGTATAGAGCCAGAGGGTTGGGATAAAAAGCAACAATAATGATATGGAATAAAACTCATAATAAAACAATAGTAATAATGAAGAGTGTATAGAGCCAGAGGGTTGGGATAAAAAACAACAATAATAATATGGAATAAAACTCATAATAAAACAATAGTAATACTGAAGAGTGTATAGAGCCAGAGGGTTGGGATAAAAAGCAACAATAATAATATGGAATAAAACTCATAATAAAACAATAGTAATAATGAAGAGTGTATAGAGCCAGAGTGTTGGGATAAAAAGCAACAATAATAATATGGAATAAAACTGATAATAAAATAATAGTAATACTGAAGAGTGTATAGAGCCAGAGTGTTGGGATAAAAAGCAACAATAATAATATGGAATAAAACTGATAATAAAATAATAGTAATACTGAAGAGTGTATAGAGCCAGAGTGTTGGGATAAAAAGCAACAATAATAATATGGAATAAAACTGATAATAAAATAATAGTAATACTGAAGAGTGTATAGAACCAGAGGGTTGGGATAAAAAACAACAATGATAATATGGAATAAAACTAGAAATAAAATAATAGTAATACTGAAGAGTGTATAGAGCCAGAGGGTTCGGATAAAAAGCAACAATAATAATATGGAATAAAACTAGAAATAAAATAATAGTAATACTGAAGAGTGTATAGAGCCAGAGTGTTGGGATAAAAAGCAATAATAATATGATGGAATAAAACTCATAATAAAATAATAGTAATAATGAAGTGTGTATAGATCCAGAGGGTTGGGATAAAAAGCAACAATACTAAGATTGAATAAAACTAGAAATAAAATAATAGTAATACTAAAGAGTGAATAGAGCCAGAGTGTTGGGATAAAAAGCAACAATAATAATATGGAATAAAACTCATAATAAAATAATAGTAATACTGAAGAGTGTATAGAGCCAGAGGGTTGGGATAAAAAACAACAATAATAATATGGAATAAAACTCATAATAAAATAATAGTAATACTGAAGAGTGTATAGAGCCAGAGGGTTGGGATAAAAAGCAACAATACTAAGAAGGAATAAAACTCATAATAAAACAATAGTAATAATGAAGAGTGTATAGAGCCAGAGGGTTGGGATAAAAAACAACAATAATAATATGGAATAAAACTCATAATAAAATAATAGTAATACTAAAGAGTGTATAGAGCCAGAGTGTTGGGATAAAAAGCAACAATACTAAGAAGGAATAAAACTCATAATAAAACAATAGTAATAATGAAGAGTGTCTAGAGCCAGAGGGTTGGGATAAAAAACAACAATAATAATATGGAATAAAACTCATAATAAAATAATAGTAATACTAAAGAGTGTATAGAGCCAGAGTGTTGGGATAAAAAGCAACAATACTAAGATGGAATAAAACTCATAATAAAACAATAGTAATAATGAAGAGTGTATAGAGCCAGAGGGTTGGGATAAAAAACAACAATAATAATATGGAATAAAACTCATAATAAAATAATAGTAATACTGAAGAGTGTATAGAGCCAGAGGGTTGGGATAAAAAGCAACAATACTAAGAAGGAATAAAACTCATAATAAAACAATAGTAATAATGAAGAGTGTATAGAGCCAGAGGGTTGGGATAAAAAACAACAATAATAATATGGAATAAAACTCATAATAAAATAATAGTAATACTAAAGAGTGTATAGAGCCAGAGTGTTGGGATAAAAAGCAACAATACTAAGAAGGAATAAAACTCATAATAAAACAATACTAATAATGAAGAGTGTATAGAGCCAGAGGGTTGGGATAAAAAGCAACAATACTAAGAAGGAATAAAACTAGAAATAAAATAATAGTAATACTGAAGAGTGTATAGAGCCAGAGGGTTGGGATAAAAAGCAACAATAATAATATGGAATAAAACTCATAATAAAATAATAGTAATACTGAAGAGTGTATAGAGCCAGAGGGTTGGGATAAAAAGTAATAATAATAAGATGGAATAAAACTCATAATAAAATAATAGTAATAATGAAGAGTGTATAGAGCCAGAGGGTTGGAATAAAAAGCAACAATACTAAGAAGGAATAAAAATAGAAATAAAATAATAGTAATACTGAAGAGTGTATAGAGCCAGAGGGTTGGGATAAAAAGCAACAATAATAATATGGAATAAAACTCATAATAAAATAATAGTAATACTGAAGAGTGTATAGAGCCAGAGGGTTGGGATAAAAAGCAACAATAATAATATGGAATAAAACTCATAATAAAATAATAGTAATACTGAAGAGTGTATAGAGCCAGAGGGTTGGGATAAAAAGTAATAATAATAAGATGGAATAAAACTCATAATAAAATAATAGCAATAATGAAGAGTGTATAGAGCCAGAGGGTTGGGATAAAAAGCAACAATACTAAGATGGAATAAAACTAGAAATAAAATAATAGTAATACTGAAGAGTGTATAGAGCCAGAGGGTTGGGATAAAAAGCAATAATAATAAGATGGAATAAAACTAGAAATAAAATAATAGTAATACTGAAGAGTGTATAGAGCCAGAGGGTTGGGATAAAAAACAACAATAATAATATGGAATAAAACTCATAATAAAATAATAGTAATACTGAAGAGTGTATAGAGCCAGAGGGTTGGGATAAAAAGCAACAATACTAAGAAGGAATAAAACTCATAATAAAACAATAGTAATAATGAAGAGTGTATAGAGCCAGAGGGTTGGGATAAAAAACAACAATAATAATATGGAATAAAACTCATAATAAAATAATAGTAATACTAAAGAGTGTATAGAGCCAGAGTGTTGGGATAAAAAGCAACAATACTAAGAAGGAATAAAACTCATAATAAAACAATACTAATAATGAAGAGTGTATAGAGCCAGAGGGTTGGGATAAAAAGCAACAATACTAAGAAGGAATAAAACTAGAAATAAAATAATAGTAATACTGAAGAGTGTATAGAGCCAGAGGGTTGGGATAAAAAGCAACAATAATAATATGGAATAAAACTCATAATAAAATAATAGTAATACTGAAGAGTGTATAGAGCCAGAGGGTTGGGATAAAAAGTAATAATAATAAGATGGAATAAAACTCATAATAAAATAATAGTAATAATGAAGAGTGTATAGAGCCAGAGGGTTGGAATAAAAAGCAACAATACTAAGAAGGAATAAAAATAGAAATAAAATAATAGTAATACTGAAGAGTGTATAGAGCCAGAGGGTTGGGATAAAAAGCAACAATAATAATATGGAATAAAACTCATAATAAAATAATAGTAATACTGAAGAGTGTATAGAGCCAGAGGGTTGGGATAAAAAGCAACAATAATAATATGGAATAAAACTCATAATAAAATAATAGTAATACTGAAGAGTGTATAGAGCCAGAGGGTTGGGATAAAAAGTAATAATAATAAGATGGAATAAAACTCATAATAAAATAATAGCAATAATGAAGAGTGTATAGAGCCAGAGGGTTGGGATAAAAAGCAACAATACTAAGATGGAATAAAACTAGAAATAAAATAATAGTAATACTGAAGAGTGTATAGAGCCAGAGGGTTGGGATAAAAAGCAATAATAATAAGATGGAATAAAACTAGAAATAAAATAATAGTAATACTGAAGAGTGTATAGAGCCAGAGGGTTGGGATAAAAAGCAATAATAATAAGATGGAATAAAACTAGAAATAAAATAATAGTAATACTGAAGAGTGTATAGAGCCAGAGGGTTGGGATAAAAAGTAATAATAATAAGATGGAATAAAACTCATAATAAAATAATAGTAATAATGAAGAGTGTATAGAGCCAGAGGGTTGGGATAAAAAGCAACAATACTAAGATGGAATAAAACTAGAAATAAAATAATAGTAATACTGAAGAGTGTATAGAGCCAGAGGGTTGGGATAAAAAGCAATTATAATAAGATGGAATAAAACTCATAATAAATTAATAGAAATAATGAAGAGTTTATAGAGCCAGAGGGTTGGGATAAAAAGCAACAATACTAAGATGGAATAAAACTAGAAATAACTTAATAGTAATACTGAAGAGTGTATAGAGCCAGAGGGTTGGGATAAAAAGCAACAATAATAATATGGTTAAAACTCATAACAAAATAATAGTAATACTGAAGAGTGTATAGAGCCAGAGGGTTCGGATAAAAAGCAACAATAATAATATGGAATAAAACTAGAAATAAAATAATAGTAATACTGAAGAGTGTATAGAGCCAGAGTGTTGGGATAAAAAGCAATAATAATATGATGGAATAAAACTCATAATAAAATAATAGTAATAATGAAGTGTGTATAGATCCAGAGGGTTGGGATAAAAAGCAACAATACTAAGATTGAATAAAACTAGAAATAAAATAATAGTAATACTGAAGAGTGTATAGAGCCAGAGGGTTTTGATAAAAAGCAATAATAATAAGATGGAATAAAACTCATAATAAAATAATAGTAATACTGAAGAGTGTATAGAGCCAGAGGGTTGGGATAAAAAGCAATAATACTAAGAAGGAATAAAACTCATAATAAAACAATAGTAATAATGAAGAGTGTATAGAGCCAGAGGGTTGGGATAAAAAACAACAATAATAATATGGAATAAAACTCATAATAAAATAATAGTAATACTAAAGAGTGTATAGAGCCAGAGTGTTGGGATAAAAAGCAACAATACTAAGAAGGAATAAAACTCATAATAAAACAATAGTAATAATGAAGAGTGTATAGAGCCAGAGGGTTGGGATAAAAAACAACAATAATAATATGGAATAAAACTCATAATAAAATAATAGTAATACTAAAGAGTGTATAGAGCCAGAGTGTTGGGATAAAAAGCAACAATACTAAGATGGAATAAAACTCATAATAAAACAATAGTAATAATGAAGAGTGTATAGAGCCAGAGGGTTGGGATAAAAAACAACAATAATAATATGGAATAAAACTCATAATAAAATAATAGTAATACTGAAGAGTGTATAGAGCCAGAGGGTTGGGATAAAAAGCAACAATACTAAGAAGGAATAAAACTCATAATAAAACAATAGTAATAATGAAGAGTGTATAGAGCCAGAGGGTTGGGATAAAAAACAACAATAATAATATGGAATAAAACTCATAATAAAATAATAGTAATACTAAAGAGTGTATGGAGCCAGAGTGTTGGGATAAAAAGCAACAATACTAAGAAGGAATAAAACTCATAATAAAACAATACTAATAATGAAGAGTGTATAGAGCCAGAGGGTTGGGATAAAAAACAACAATAATAATATGGAATAAAACTCATAATAAAATAATAGTAATACTAAAGAGTGTATAGAGCCAGAGTGTTGGGATAAAAAGCAACAATACTAAGATGGAATAAAACTCATAATAAAACAATTGTAATAATGAAGAGTGTATAGAGCCAGAGGGTTGGGATAAAAAACAACAATAATAATATGGATTAAAACTCATAATAAAATAATAGTAATAATGAAGAGTGTATAGAGCCAGAGGGTTGGGATAAAAAGCAACAATACTAAGAAGGAATAAAACTAGAAATAAAATAATAGTAATACTGAAGAGTGTATAGAGCCAGAGGGTTGGGATAAAAAGCAACAATAATAATATGGAATAAAACTCATAATAAAATAATAGTAATACTGAAGAGTGTATAGAGCCAGAGGGTTGGGATAAAAAGTAATAATAATAAGATGGAATAAAACTCATAATAAAAAAATAGTAATAATGAAGAGTGTATAGAGCCAGAGGGTTGGAATAAAAAGCAACAATACTAAGAAGGAATAAAAATAGAAATAAAATAATAGTAATACTGAAGAGTGTATAGAGCCAGAGGGTTGGGATAAAAAGCAACAATAATAATATGGAATAAAACTCATAATAAAATAATAGTAATACTGAAGAGTGTATAGAGCCAGAGGGTTGGGATAAAAAGCAACAATAATAATATGGAATAAAACTCATAATAAAATAATAGTAATACTGAAGAGTGTATAGAGCCAGAGGGTTGGGATAAAAAGTAATAATAATAAGATGGAATAAAACTCATAATAAAATAATAGCAATAATGAAGAGTGTATAGAGCCAGAGGGTTGGGATAAAAAGCAACAATACTAAGATGGAATAAAACTAGAAATAAAATAATAGTAATACTGAAGAGTGTATAGAGCCAGAGGGTTGGGATAAAAAGCAATAATAATAAGATGGAATAAAACTAGAAATAAAATAATAGTAATACTGAAGAGTGTATAGAGCCAGAGGGTTGGGATAAAAAGCAATAATAATAAGATGGAATAAAACTAGAAATAAAATAATAGTAATACTGAAGAGTGTATAGAGCCAGAGGGTTGGGATAAAAAGTAATAATAATAAGATGGAATAAAACTCATAATAAAATAATAGTAATAATGAAGAGTATATAGAGCCAGAGGGTTGGGATAAAAAGCAACAATACTAAGATGGAATAAAACTAGAAATAAAATAATAGTAATACTGAAGAGTGTATAGAGCCAGAGGGTTGGGATAAAAAGCAATAATAATAAGATGGAATAAAACTCATAATAAATTAATAGAAATAATGAAGAGTTTATAGAGCCAGAGGGTTGGGATAAAAAGCAACAATACTAAGATGGAATAAAACTAGAAATAACTTAATAGTAATACTGAAGAGTGTATAGAGCCAGAGGGTTGGGATAAAAAGCAACAATAATAATATGGTTAAAACTCATAACAAAATAATAGTAATACTGAAGAGTGTATAGAGCCAGAGGGTTCGGATAAAAAGCAACAATAATAATATGGAATAAAACTAGAAATAAAATAATAGTAATACTGAAGAGTGTATAGAGCCAGAGTGTTGGGATAAAAAGCAATAATAATATGATGGAATAAAACACATAATAAAATAATAGTAATAATGAAGTGTGTATAGATCCAGAGGGTTGGGATAAAAAGCAACAATAATAATATGGAATAAAACTAGAAATAAAATAATAGTAATACTGAAGAGTGTATAGAGCCAGAGTGTTGGGATAAAAAGCAATAATAATATGATGGAATAAAACTCATAATAAAATAATAGTAATAATGAAGTGTGTATAGATCCAGAGGGTTGGGATAAAAAGCAACAATACTAAGATTGAATAAAACTAGAAATAAAATAATAGTAATACTGAAGAGTGTATAGAGCCAGAGGGTTTTGATAAAAAGCAATAATAATAAGATGGAATAAAACTCATAATAAAATAATAGTAATACTGAAGAGTGTATAGAGCCAGAGGGTTGGGATAAAAAGCAATAATAATAAGATGGAATAAAACTCATAATAAAATAATAGTAATACTGAAGAGTGTATAGAGCTAGAGGGTTGGGATAAAAACCAATAATAATAAGATGGAATAAAACTCATAATAAAATAATAGTAATACTGAAGAGTGTATAGAGCCAGAGGGTTGGGATAAAAAACAACAATAATAATATGGAATAAAACTCATAATAAAATAATAGTAATACTGAAGAGTGTATAGAGCCAGAGGGTTGGGATAAAAAGCAACAATACTAAGAAGGAATAAAACTCATAATAAAACAATAGTAATAATGAAGAGTGTATAGAGCCAGAGGGTTGGGATAAAAAGCAACAATAATAATATGGAATAAAACTCATAATAAAATAATAGTAATACTGGAGTGTATAGAGCCAGAGTGTTGGGATAAAAAGCAACAATACTAAGAAGGAATAAAACTCATAATAAAACAATAGTAATAATGAAGAGTGTATAGAGCCAGAGGGTTGGGATAAAAAACAACAATAATAATATGGAAAAAAACTCATAATAAAATAATAGTAATACTAAAGAGTGTATAGAGCCAGAGTGTTGGGATAAAAAGCAACAATACTAAGAAGGAATAAAACTCATAATAAAACAATAGTAATAATGAAGAGTGTATAGAGCCAGAGGGTTGGGATAAAAAACAACAATAATAATATGGAATAAAACTCATAATAAAATAATAGTAATACTGAAGAGTGTATAGAGCCAGAGGGTTGGGATAAAAAGCAACAATAATAATATGGAATAAAACTCATAATAAAATAATAGTAATAATGAAGAGTGTATAGAGCCAGAGGGTTGGGATAAAAAGCAACAATAATAATATGGAATAAAACTCATAATAAAATAATAGTAATACTGAAGAGTGTATAAAGCCAGAGGGTTGGGATAAAAAGTAATAATAATAAGATGGAATAAAACTCATAATAAAATAATAGTAATAATGAAGAGTGTATAGAGCCAGAGGGTTGGAATAAAAAGCAACAATACTAAGAAGGAATAAAACTAGAAATAAAATAATAGTAATACTGAAGAGTGTATAGAGGCAGAGGGTTGGGATAAAAAACAACAATACTAAGATGGAATAAAACTCATAATAAAATAATAGCAATAATGAATAGTGTATAGAGCCAGAGGGTTGGGATAAAAAGCAATAATAATAAGATGGAATAAAACTCATAATAAAATAATAGTAATACTGAAGAGTGTATAGAGCCAGAGGGTTGGGATAAAAACCAATAATAATAAGATGGAATAAAACTAGAAATAAAATAATAGTAATACTGAAGTGTGTATAGAACCAGAGTGTTGGGATAAAAAGCAATAATAATAAGATGGAATAAAACTCATAATAAATTAATAGAAATAATGAAGAGTTTATAGAGCCAGAGGGTTGGGATAAAAAGCAACAATACTAAGATGGAATAAAACTAGAAATAACTTAATAGTAATACTGAAGAGTGTATAGAGCCAGAGGGTTGGGATAAAAAGCAACAATAATAATATGGTTAAAACTCATAATAAAATAATAGTAATACTGAAGAGTGTATAGAGCCAGAGGGTTCGGATAAAAAGCAACAATAATAATATGGAATAAAACTAGAAATAAAATAATAGTAATACTGAAGAGTGTATAGAGCCAGAGTGTTGGGATAAAAAGCAATAATAATATGATGGAATAAAACTCATAATAAAATAATAGTAATAATGAAGTGTGTATAGATCCAGAGGGTTGGGATGAAAAGCAACAATAATAATATGGAATAAAACTAGAAATAAAATAATAGTAATACTGAAGAGTGTATAGAGCCAGAGTGTTGGGATAAGAAGCAATAATAATATGATGGAATAAAACTCATAATAAAATAATAGTAATAATGAAGTGTGTATAGATCCAGAGGGTTGGGATAAAAAGCAACAATACTAAGATTGAATAAAACTAGAAATAAAATAATAGTAATACTGAAGAGTGTATAGAGCCAGAGGGTTTTGATAAAAAGCAATAATAATAAGATGGTATAAAACTCATAATAAAATAATAGTAATACTTAAGAGTGTATAGAGCCATAGGGTTGGGATAAAAAGCAATAATAATAAGATGGAATAAAACTCATAATAAAATAATAGTAATACTGAAGAGTGTATACAGCCAGAGTGTTGGGATAAAAAACAATAATAATAATATGGAATAAAACTCATAATAAAAAAATAGTAATAATGAAGAGTCTATAGTTCCTGAGGATTGGGATAAAAAGCAATAATAATAAGATGGAATAAAACTCATAATAAAATAATAGTAATAATGAAGAGTGTATAGAGCCAGAGGGTTGTGTTAAAAAGCAATAATAATAAGGTGGAATAAAACTCATAATAAAATAATAGTAATAATGAAGAGTGTATAGAGCCAGAGGGTTGTATTAAAAACCAATAATAATAAGATGAAATAAAACTCATAATAAAATAATAGTAATACTGAAGAGTGTATAGAGCCAGAGGGTTGGGATAAAAAGCAATAATAATAAGATGGAATAAAACTCATAATAAAATAATAGTAATACTGAAGAGTGTATAGAGCCAGAGGGTTGGGATAAAAAGCAATAATAATATGATGGAATAAAACTCATAATAAAATAATAGTAATAATGAAGTGTGTATAGATCCAGAGGGTTGGGATAAAAAGCAACAATACTAAGATTGAATAAAACTAGAAATAAAATAATAGTAATACTGAAGAGTGTATAGAGCCAGAGGGTTTTGATAAAAAGCAATAATAATAAGATGGTATAAAACTCATAATAAAATAATAGTAATACTTAAGAGTGTATAGAGCCATAGGGTTGGGATAAAATCAATAATAATAAGATGGAATAAAACTCATAATAAAATAATAGTAATACTGAAGAGTGTATACAGCCAGAGTGTTGGGATAAAAAACAATAATAATAATATGGAATAAAACTCATAATAAAAAAATAGTAATAATGAAGAGTCTATAGTTCCTGAGGATTGGGATAAAAAGCAATAATAATAAGATGGAATAAAACTCATAATAAAATAATAGTAATAATGAAGAGTGTATAGAGCCAGAGGGTTGTGTTAAAAAGCAATAATAATAAGGTGGAATAAAACTCATAATAAAATAATAGTAATAATGAAGAGTGTATAGAGCCAGAGGGTTGTATTAAAAACCAATAATAATAAGATGAAATAAAACTCATAATAAAATAATAGTAATACTGAAGAGTGTATAGAGCCAGAGGGTTGGGATAAAAAGCAATAATAATAAGATGGAATAAAACTCATAATAAAATAATAGTAATACTGAAGAGTGTATAGAGCCAGAGGGTTGGGATAAAAAGCAATAATAATAAGATGGAATAAAACTCATAATAAAATAATAGTAATACTGAAGAGTGTATAGAGCTAGAGGGTTGGGATAAAAACCAATAATAATAAGATGGAATAAAACTCATAATAAAATAATAGTAATAATGAAGAGTGTATAGAGCCAGAGGGTTGGGATAAAAAGCAACAATACTAAGATGGAATAAAACTAGAAATAAAATAATAGTAATACTGAAGAGTGTATAGAGCCAGAGGGTTGGGATAAAAAGCAATAATAATAAGATGGAATAAAACTCATAATAAAATAATAGTAATACTGAAGAGTGTATAGAGCCAGAGGGTTGGGATAAAAACCAATAATAATAAGATGGAATAAAACTCATAATAAAATAATAGTAATACTGAAGAGTGTATAGAACCAGAGTGTTGGGATAAAAAGCAATAATAATAAGATGGAATAAAACTAGAAATAAATTAATAGTAATAATGAAGAGTGTATAGATCCAGAGGATTGGGATAAAAAGCAATAATAAGATGGAATAAAACTCATAATAAAATAATAGTAATAATGAAGAGTGTATAGAGCCAGAGGGTTGTGTTAAAAAGCAATAATAATAAGATGGAATAAAACTCATAATAAAATAATAGTAATAATGAAGAGTGTATAGAGCCAGAGGGTTGTGTTAAAAAGCTATAATAATAAGATGGAATAAAACTCATAATAAAATAATAGTAATACTGAAGAGTGTATAGAGCCAGAGGGTTGGGATAAAAAGCAATAATAATAAGATGGAATAAAACTCATAATAAAATAATAGTAATACTGAAGAGTGTATAGAGCCAGAGGGTTGGGATAAAAACCAATAATAATAAGATGGAATAAAACTCATAATAAAATAATAGTAATAATGAAGAGTGTATAGAGCCAGAGGGTTGGGATAAAAAGCAACAATAATAATATGGAATAAAACTCATAATAAAATAATAGTAATACTGAAGAGTGTATAAAGCCAGAGGGTTGGGATAAAAAGTAATAATAATAAGATGGAATAAAACTCATAATAAAATAATAGTAATAATGAAGAGTGTATAGAGCCAGAGGGTTGGAATAAAAAGCAACAATACTAAGAAGGAATAAAACTAGAAATAAAATAATAGTAATACTGAAGAGTGTATATAGGCAGAGGGTTGGGATAAAAAACAACAATACTAAGATGGAATAAAACTCATAATAAAATAATAGCAATAATGAATAGTGTATAGAGCCAGAGGGTTGGGATAAAAAGCAATAATAATAAGATGGAATAAAACTCATAATAAAATAATAGTAATACTGAAGAGTGTATAGAGCCAGAGGGTTGGGATAAAAACCAATAATAATAAGATGGAATAAAACTAGAAATAAAATAATAGTAATACTGAAGTGTGTATAGAACCAGAGTGTTGGGATAAAAAGCAATAATAATAAGATGGAATAAAACTCATAATAAATTAATAGAAATAATGAAGAGTTTATAGAGCCAGAGGGTTGGGATAAAAAGCAACAATACTAAGATGGAATAAAACTAGAAATAACTTAATAGTAATACTGAAGAGTGTATAGAGCCAGAGGGTTGGGATAAAAAGCAACAATAATAATATGGTTAAAACTCATAATAAAATAATAGTAATACTGAAGAGTGTATAGAGCCAGAGGGTTCGGATAAAAAGCAACAATAATAATATGGAATAAAACTAGAAATAAAATAATAGTAATACTGAAGAGTGTATAGAGCCAGAGTGTTGGGATAAAAAGCAATAATAATATGATGGAATAAAACTCATAATAAAATAATAGTAATAATGAAGTGTGTATAGATCCAGAGGGTTGGGATGAAAAGCAACAATAATAATATGGAATAAAACTAGAAATAAAATAATAGTAATACTGAAGAGTGTATAGAGCCAGAGTGTTGGGATAAAAAGCAATAATAATATGATGGAATAAAACTCATAATAAAATAATAGTAATAATGAAGTGTGTATAGATCCAGAGGGTTGGGATAAAAAGCAACAATACTAAGATTGAATAAAACTAGAAATAAAATAATAGTAATACTGAAGAGTGTATAGAGCCAGAGGGTTTTGATAAAAAGCAATAATAATAAGATGGTATAAAACTCATAATAAAATAATAGTAATACTTAAGAGTGTATAGAGCCATAGGGTTGGGATAAAAAGCAATAATAATAAGATGGAATAAAACTCATAATAAAATAATAGTAATACTGAAGAGTGTATACAGCCAGAGTGTTGGGATAAAAAACAATAATAATAATATGGAATAAAACTCATAATAAAAAAATAGTAATAATGAAGAGTCTATAGTTCCTGAGGATTGGGATAAAAAGCAATAATAATAAGATGGAATAAAACTCATAATAAAATAATAGTAATAATGAAGAGTGTATAGAGCCAGAGGGTTGTGTTAAAAAGCAATAATAATAAGGTGGAATAAAACTCATAATAAAATAATAGTAATAATGAAGAGTGTATAGAGCCAGAGGGTTGTATTAAAAACCAATAATAATAAGATGAAATAAAACTCATAATAAAATAATAGTAATACTGAAGAGTGTATAGAGCCAGAGGGTTGGGATAAAAAGCAATAATAATAAGATGGAATAAAACTCATAATAAAATAATAGTAATACTGAAGAGTGTATAGAGCCAGAGTGTTGGGATAAAAAGCAATAATAATATGATGGAATAAAACTCATAATAAAATAATAGTAATAATGAAGTGTGTATAGATCCAGAGGGTTGGGATAAAAAGCAACAATACTAAGATTGAATAAAACTAGAAATAAAATAATAGTAATACTGAAGAGTGTATAGAGCCAGAGGGTTTTGATAAAAAGCAATAATAATAAGATGGTATAAAACTCATAATAAAATAATAGTAATACTTAAGAGTGTATAGAGCCATAGGGTTGGGATAAAAAGCAATAATAATAAGATGGAATAAAACTCATAATAAAATAATAGTAATACTGAAGAGTGTATACAGCCAGAGTGTTGGGATAAAAAACAATAATAATAATATGGAATAAAACTCATAATAAAAAAATAGTAATAATGAAGAGTCTATAGTTCCTGAGGATTGGGATAAAAAGCAATAATAATAAGATGGAATAAAACTCATAATAAAATAATAGTAATAATGAAGAGTGTATAGAGCCAGAGGGTTGTGTTAAAAAGCAATAATAATAAGGTGGAATAAAACTCATAATAAAATAATAGTAATAATGAAGAGTGTATAGAGCCAGAGGGTTGTATTAAAAACCAATAATAATAAGATGAAATAAAACTCATAATAAAATAATAGTAATACTGAAGAGTGTATAGAGCCAGAGGGTTGGGATAAAAAGCAATAATAATAAGATGGAATAAAACTCATAATAAAATAATAGTAATACTGAAGAGTGTATAGAGCCAGAGGGTTGGGATAAAAAGCAATAATAATAAGATGGAATAAAACTCATAATAAAATAATAGTAATACTGAAGAGTGTATAGAGCTAGAGGGTTGGGATAAAAACCAATAATAATAAGATGGAATAAAACTCATAATAAAATAATAGTAATAATGAAGTGTGTATAGAGCCAGAGGGTTGGGATAAAAAGCAACAATACTAAGATGGAATAAAACTAGAAATAAAATAATAGTAATACTGAAGAGTGTATAGAGCCAGAGGGTTGGGATAAAAAGCAATAATAATAAGATGGAATAAAACTCATAATAAAATAATAGTAATACTGAAGAGTGTATAGAGCCAGAGGGTTGGGATAAAAACCAATAATAATAAGATGGAATAAAACTCATAATAAAATAATAGTAATACTGAAGAGTGTATAGAACCAGAGTGTTGGGATAAAAAGCAATAATAATAAGATGGAATAAAACTAGAAATAAATTAATAGTAATAATGAAGAGTGTATAGATCCAGAGGATTGGGATAAAAAGCAATAATAAGATGGAATAAAACTCATAATAAAATAATAGTAATAATGAAGAGTGTATAGAGCCAGAGGGTTGTGTTAAAAAGCAATAATAATAAGATGGAATAAAACTCATAATAAAATAATAGTAATAATGAAGAGTGTATAGAGCCAGAGGGTTGTGTTAAAAAGCTATAATAATAAGATGGAATAAAACTCATAATAAAATAATAGTAATACTGAAGAGTGTATAGAGCCAGAGGGTTGGGATAAAAAGCAATAATAATAAGATGGAATAAAACTCATAATAAAATAATAGTAATACTGAAGAGTGTATAGAGACAGAGGGTTGGGATAAAAACCAATAATAATAAGATGGAATAAAACTCATAATAAAATAATAGTAATAATGAAGAGTGTATAGAGCCAGAGGGTTGGGATAAAAAAGCAACAATACTAAGATGGAATAAAACTAGAAATAAAATAATAGTAATACTGAAGAGTGTATAGAGCTTGAGGGTTGGGATAAAAAGCAACAATAATAAGATGGAATAAAACTGATAATAAAATAATAGTAATACTGAAGAGTGTATAGAGCCAGAGGGTTGGGATAAAAACTAATAATAATAAGATGGAATAAAACTCATAATAAAATAATAGTAATACTGAAGAGTGTATAGAGCCTGAGGTTTGGGATAAAAACCAATAATAATAAGATGGAATAAAACTCATAATAAAATAATAGTAATACTGAAGAGTGTATAGAGCCAGAGGGTTGGGATAAAAACCAATAATAATAAGATGGAATAAAACTCATAATAAAATAATAGTAATAATGAAGAGTGTATAGAGCCAGAGGGTTGGGATAAAAAGCAACAATACTAAGATGGAATAAAACTAGAAATAAAATAATAGTAATACTGAAGAGTGTATAGAGCTTGAGGGTTGGGATAAAAAGCAACAATAATAAGATGGAATAAAACTGATAATAAAATAATAGTAATACTGAAGAGTGTATAGAGCCAGAGGGTTGGGATAAAAACTAATAATAATAAGATGGAATAAAACTCATAATAAAATAATAGTAATACTGAAGAGTGTATAGAGCCTGAGGTTTGGGATAAAAACCAATAATAATAAGATGGAATAAAACTCATAATAAAATAATAGTAATACTGAAGAGTGTATAGAGCCAGAGGGTTGGGATAAAAACCAATAATAATAAGATGGAATAAAACTCATAATAAAATAATAGTAATAATGAAGAGTGTATAGAGCCAGAGGTTTGTGATAAAAAGCCATAATAATAAGATGGAATAAAACTCATAATAAAATAATACTAATAATGAAGAGTGTCTATAGCCAGAAGGTTGCGATAAAAAGCAACAATAATAATATGGAATAAAACTCATAATAAAATAATAGTAATACTGAAGAGTGTATAGATCCAGAGGGTTGGGATAAAAATAGCAATGATTACATGGAATGTAACTCGTAAAAAAATGATAGCATCAATGAAGAGTGTATCATTCTATGGTGTTAAGAGAAAAGCAATATTTAGATAGTGTTAATAAGATAGCTATATCATTCTAATAATGATGAAATACAAATACCAAGAATGATTCATCTAATAAGCTTTAGTAAATAATCCATCTAATAATCTTTAGTAAATAATACCTGTTTCTTTCTAAGAAAAAAATATTTCTCACATGTACACTGGCTAATTGAATTCCAATAACAAAATGAAATTGCAATCTTTTTCAATACAATGAAGTTTTAATGATATCATGCATATAGTTAAGACTATTAAATATATCATGCTTATTAAATATATATTTTCATATTTATATTATTTTTAGATTTATGTTTATTTGCATTTAATTTTCATGCATATATATTAATGTTTTCATATAAGATAACAAATGGTAAATATATTACTACATATAAGACTGTTACATTATTTCATATTATCCATAAATAACACTATCTTGGAAAAATATATGCACCAAATTCTTTCTACAGTTGCTCCCCAAGTCAATCTTCTTGATGCCATTCTTCTTGGTTCACAGCAAATTTAGAGAAGATGCTGATGATTCCTTCTTGACAAATTACAAAAGAGAATCTGCAATATTACTACCCCTGATCTGGCATCATTGCTCCAGTCATTTCTCCGCTACCATGATATATATTCACTTTTCCTTTTCTATAAATATTCTCATGGTAATTGTCATGATGAGTTTTCCTGTTTCGTAGCTGGACTTTACAAATTTAAGTGCAGTACTAGATTGGCAACTAGGTCTCTTTATTTTACAGTTGAAATTATTAGAAGTATATGTTCTACGCTAATAGTTTATTCTCTTGCATTTCTCGCTTGTGGGACTTTCTTCCAGCTAATGTTTTCCTGTCAATTTTGATCTTCAAAAATTTAAATGCAATGTTAATCATTATCTTCTGTTTCCTAGAAGACCATTCTTTATTGTCTTTTCTCCTTAATAATGATTTTTCTCAGGTTCTTTTACATTCAGTTATATCCCTTGCATCTTAGTGGCTTTCATGCAGTGCTTGGGGTGAAATTATAAAAATAACAATAAAAGTACCTTGTTACTCTCTCTCTCTCTCACATTATTTTTCTGTCTTTCCTATCTCTTTTCCTTGTCACTCTCTTGTTATTTTTCTGTCTTTCCTTTCTCTTTTCCCTTGTTACTCTCTCTCTCTCTCTTTCTTGTTATTTTTCTGTCTTTCCTTTCTCTTTTTCCTTGTTACTCTCTCTGTCTCTTGTTATTTTTCTGTCTTTCCTTTCTCTTTTCCCTTGTTACTCTCTCTCTCTCTCTCTTGTTATTTTTCTGTCTTTCCTTTCTCTTTTCCCTTGTTACTCTCTCTCTTGTTATTTCTCTGTCTTTCCTTTCTCTTTTACCTTGTTACTCTCTCTCTCTCTCGCATTATTTTTCTGTCTTTCCTTTCTCTTTTCCTTGTCACTCTCTCATTATTTTTCTCTTTCCTTTCTCTTTTCCCTTGTTACTCTCTCTCTCACTTGTTATTTTTCTGTCTTTCCTTTCTCTTTTCCCTTGTTTCTCTCTCTCTCTCTCTTGTTATTTTTCTGTCTTTCCTTTCTTTTTTCCTTTGTTACTCTCTCCCTCTCTCTTGTTATTTTTCTGTCTTTCATTTCTCTTTTCCCTTGTTACTCTCTCTCTCATTATTTTTCTGTATTTCCTTTCTCTTTTCCCTTGTTACTCTCTCTCTCACTTGTTATTTTTCTGTCTTTCCTTTCTCTTTTACCTTGTTACTCTCTCTCTCTCTCTCTCGTTATTTTTCTGTCTTTCCTTTCTCTTTTCCTTTGTTACTCTCTCTCTCTCTCTTGTTATTTTTCTGTATTTCTTTTCTCTTTTCCCTTGTTACTCTCTCTCTCACTCTTATTTTTCTGTATTTCTTTTCTCTTTTCCCTTGTTACTCTCTCTCTCTCTCTCTCATTATTTTTCTGTCTTTCCTTTCACTTTTCCTTTGTTACTCTCTCTCACTCTCTTGTTATTCTTCAGTCTTTTCTTTCTCTTTTCCCTTGTTACTCTCTCTCTCTCTCTTGCATTATTTTTCTGTCTTTCCTTTCTCTTTCTGTCTTTCCTTTGCCACTTTCTTTTTTCCTCTTATCATTCTCTGTTTATTTTTCACTTTGTTTTCTCTCTCTCTCTCTTCCCTTATCCTTTTCTGTCTCCTTGTTATTCATTCTCTCATTCTTTCCTTTCCACTTTCTCTTTCTTTCTAGGTCACTTTTCTCCCTTTTCACATGTCATACTCTCTCTTGTTCTCTCTCTCTCTCTTTCTCCCCTCTCTTTATTTGTCACCACTTTCATTTTTATCATCATTTTTTATTTTGCACCTGTTGTCATTCTCTCTCTTTTTACTTGTGACTTTGTTATTTTCTCTGTCTCTTTTCCCACACCAGTTTTTCTCTGTCTTGCTCTCCCTCTTCCCTATTCAGTTTTTCTCTTATCACTTGTTACTTTCTCTTTCCCTCTTCTCTCTCTCTCTTTCTATCACCCTCGTACTAATTTCTCACTCTCACTTCCTCTAACTTGTCACGTTTCCTTTAAAGTAAACTATCAATACATCACAAAAGAACTTAATTTTTTTTTAATCAGATTAACACCAACCAAGGCAATAAAGCCACTGAGTTGCAAGCTCTTACTGGTTGTGAAAGAATTAGAAAATAGAAACATTACTAAGAAGTGAGACCAATGAAGAGTAATCAAGTAAACAGTAGATAATGATTGACATTGAATTTAAATTTTCAAAGATTAAACTTAGCTTAAAACCATGTAGCAAGAAGTGAGTCCCACAAGTGAGAAGTGCAAGAAAAAAATTGTTAGCATAGAAATTATGGCTACAACTAGGCAATTCAACTATAAATTGATGAGAGAGTGTTAGCCAGTAAAGGTGTAACAAGTCACTCAGCTGGAGGTCAGCATCAGCTCTCGTGATGGTAGACACAAAGGAGTCTCTCAGATGAATAATAAAGAGAATCTAAAAAATGAATAAAAACTCACTGTATATAAAAAGCAACCAGTATAGCTGAAAATAAATCAAGAAATAACATCAGTGAAAATATTCTACATGATTAGATTCCTTTTTTAATCATTTCACCACAAGGAAGGTAATGATCCCAATAAGATGCAAGAGGTTACTCAGAGGGGAAGAGAATGAGAAGACTTTAATGAAGAGAAAGAGCAATAAACGAACAGAATTCAGGATGAAAGAATATGGCAAGTTTTGTTGCCTTTAAAATTTTGAAGACTGTATGTGTCGGGGATGCAAGTGATCAATGTTCTGCAGGTGATAAGTGTGGGAACAAAGCAAAAAAACTACTTGAATAGATCATACGGTACCATTTAGCTATTTCAATAGTAAAATGATAAGTCTTAGTAGCCAACCTCGTAGTATGCTTAAATTCATGAGAAGAGCTTTTTAGTACAACTGTCATAAAAATATTTATGGAAAGGAAGCCAAGTCCCAATGGTGGGTATTTGACTGAAGCCAAGATGCCAGGTCAGGACCAATAACATTACAGACCATATTTTGAATTCCATCTGAAAGAATCGATGTTATGATGGCAATATATATATAGTATAGTAATAAAATAATATGGGAGCTGTTAATAAAGAAAGAGAAAGGAGAGCAAGTCTACAAAAGCAGCTGAAGCCGTAGTAGAAAAGAGAAACCTCAGCATAACATGTGGCAGTGTCACTCATCAACAGGCAAGTAAGGTTTGAGACTTCAAGGTCTTCACTCAGGATTGTCCCACAGGACAAAGATCTTGTAGATTAAAGTGTGAATTTAATGATATAGCAATTATGACTTAAATTCTTGGGAAATACTGGAACTCAGTGGAATAGCAATAACAGAGCATTAGTAAATAAGTAGTAGACTTGATATTTCTTGACATGAAAACAATCTATATCCGTAGATTAAATAATAGGTTTATTTCAAAATTCCCTGTAGATTAACTGGATCAACAAGTACCTGATGAAGGCCAGAAGGAAGAGTGGTTGAAACATTATGATAATAAGAACAAAGATGAGAACAACTGTCCACATATAAATAATGTCAACATCTCAAATTCAGCCACATTCTTTTATTCCTATATATCCTCATCAGATCAAAGCTTTCAAATGGATGCCATGCATGGCATAAAAACTCATTAAGAATGATTATTTTTCTTTTTTCTTTTTTTCTTTAAGGATTTCACCCCAAGCAAGGCAAGAAGCCACTAGGACACAAAGGGTTACAGAAGATTTGGAGCAAGATCAGATGGGAGTGATAGAGGAAAGGATGAGGAGAAGGATAGTAGATAGATCAAGACAACTGGAGATATCGATTGACATTACATTTGAATAGTTGGAGATTATAGCTCTCAGGAAAACTTGAATAGGGAAGGAAGTTCCACAGGCGAGAGGTGCGAAACATGAAGCTATTAAAGTAAAAGGGACGGCTATATTTAGGAGTTTTGACAGTGAAAGGGTGAGAGCGGGATGCCAGCCTCGTAGGGCGCTTGAACTCATGAAGTCTGGGAACCAGCAAATGCAGCTCATCGGAGCAATTGCCATGAAAGTATTTGTAAAAAAGACAGAGAGACGACGGCGCATCTGTGACTGTAGATGAGATTCCAGAACAGGGCCACTTATATTGCATATCTGCCTCTGGAGCCTATCGAGAACCCCCAAGGCAAACAGAAGGGGCTCCAGACCATATATGGCAGCAATGCTCCATGCAAGGGTGAATTGTTGATTTGTAGATCTGGAGGATCGATTCTGGGGAGAAAAATTTCCTGGTGCAGCACAGGGAGCCAACTTTCCTTGTGGTGGACAAAGCAATTGTCTCAATGTATTTATTCCATCTCAGGTCAGCAGTCAACGTGAGAACAAGCAGCCGCAGAGAGGTGCTCTCGAGAAGTTGAGCGTCAGACATTCTAATAGAGGGCAGGGAAGGATCTCTGTGGTGATTAATAGAGAGCAGTTCTGTTACATTATTCACATTATTTAAACTTTTATCCTCATGTTCATTGCCATATTCACAACATTTCATCCATTCTGCATTCTGGTCTTCTTCAGGCGATTGGAATTTTGAACTGATCCCTTTATTTCATCAACCAGGGTAAATTGTTCTAGTTCCACATCTTAATTTAATTATAGAAAAATCTTTTCTTCAAAGAAAAAACTTTTTCCCCATTTCTAAAGTATATGCTTATGGTCTTCCGTAGTGAAAATATCTGCAGTAACTACTATGAAAAATTACCTTGAATCTTTTTAGTAGCATACCCAGGCTTTTGATGAGGTATAGATCATGTAACCCACTACTCAGAAAAAGGTGTCCTATGCCTGGTTTATTTTCTATAGGCACATTTCTTTGATATGATTTCTCAAGGGTGTAGACTGGTAGATGAAATACTGTTTAAAATAAACTGTGTGTTTGCACTAACAATAACATTTGAAGGTATAAAAATATGTTGGATTAAAGAAATAAACCCATTGATTCTTTACGAGTTATGATGCAACAATCTATGTTATTTCAAATTTGACAAGTATTTCTTTTTATGTAATCCTGATACATATTCCAGGGATGGAGACTTGGAAAAAAAAAACGATCATATTTTCCACACACTTCATAAAATTTTCTGTCCTCTAAATATAGAGAGTTCTATAAAGATGATATATTTTAATTACCAATCCTTTATGATGAAACTCTAGAACAGGGTGTAATCTGACAGGGTGTAATCAATTTCTATTTTTTCCTCAGATTAAGTCATTTGCAGTGGTGTGCAGTAATATGGATCTATTTTCAGGCTGTATGATGAAATTTGTGTGATTATGAAGAATATTGCATCATCCATCATTGTATCAAATTTTCATCCCCCCCCACCCCAGACACGATTGTCTTGACTGTCGATTAGTTGTCCTACGGCCACTGTCTGTGGTGGACATTACTCTAAGGAAGTGTAGAAACTTGTAATGCTGTACGAACACACTGGCAATACATAGAGTGAGCAAATAAAAGTACTATAGACTGGCCTGGAAACTATCATGATTTAAATCCAATCGAGAATCTGTAGTCGCTCTGCAAGGAACCACTTCGTGGAATGGGTATATGAAGTACTAACATATGCACTTGGTCATATTTCATTGTAAAAATAGGAAAAAAAACTAAATAAGAATGGAATGATTTGCTTTATTTTAATTAATTTGTACAAGGGTGTATATTGACCAGCTATATTATGATACTGAATACCTCCCTAGTGACCTTTTGGCCTTTAAACAAGAGAATAATAAAGACTTAAGAAAATGATGATATTTTCTGTCCTCTTAATGCACTGAATTTCATAAATTTTTCTGTCTTCTAAATATAGAGAGTTCTATTAGGTTGGTGCAAAAATAATGTCGTTTTCTTTTGAAGCTGAACGCCAAAAACGACATTATTTTTGCACCAACCTAATATAAAGATGATATATTTTAATTACCAATCCTTTATAATGAAACTATCAAACCACGCAAAGAATGTAATGATTAAAAGATACAATAATATGTTTAAAAATAACAGATATTATTTCAGTCATAAGGTATTTCATGTAAAAAAGTATAAAAGATGAATTTACTCTAGTTCTTATACTATGGTGTCTGGGTTACATAAAACAGAGTGACTTCATTGACTGTTGGCAGACCCAGTAGATCTGTCATTGTGATTTCCAAAGAAACTTTGAGTTCGAGAATAGACTCCATATAAATGATTATCATTTTTTTATTTAAATGTTTTAATTTTCAGATCAGGGATGAACACTTGGGAATATAACATTTTCTGTCCTCTAGTTGTTAAGCGTTTCATAAACATGATATTTTCCGGACAAATTCTTTCGGGAATAAGTCATTAAAGAGAACAATGTATATAATGATTAAAAGATATCGTATTATGTTCACAGATATAAGAGTCTGTTTTTCTATGCATCATCGCCATTTTTCTGAAACAGATTGATAGATACATCGGCTTAGCAACAAGCCTGTAATTTAAATAAGCTAAACATTTTGTGTGGATTAATTTCGCTTCTGAGACACACCAGCCCAGCTTAATTGTCATATTAGTCGATGAAAGACTATGTATACTTTCATTAATTTAACCATTTGTAGAGATCTGTGATATATTAGATGTTGCCATAGATACTGTGAAGCCATTATCAGGTCTTCTTACATTTTCCCTGGATGTGTGCAAGTGTGGAGAATACATGATGGGTGACAATGGGAATGAAACATGAATAACAAAATAATGTGTAAGTTACTTAAATTTAAATAATGTTTACTGAAAAGGTTCGATGGATGAACAAACATTGTTATAGGTAAGTTAATTTACAATTTGTTAATAAGAAATGAAATAAAGCGTAATAAATGCCATGACATTAATTCTCTCCTCTCTGAAACACACAGAATTTGAGAGGTATTTACTTCTATATGCTGTGTCCCTTCAGGATGTAAACGACAACAGTCCTCCACAACTTCTTATCCTTTATAGCTCTTAGCAATGTTTATCTGCTGTTTTCTCTCTTCTTATTGCCTTCAGCATGTCCTCTGAGTGTAAAATATTCCAAACCCTCTTTCCTCATTATATGCATTAGAAATTTCAACTATCTCTTTATGATTGTAAATATAAATTCCCTTTTTGCTTCCATCATTCTTAAAAGATTGTTGTTGCTCCATGTTCAGTCCATGTATTCTCAGGATCCTTCTGTAGAACGACATTTTTGTAACCTCAAGTGACATCTGTCCATCAATCACTGACTCATAGTTGGTACTTTTCTTTCTGGATGGCTTCTTTCGCTATTCCAATGTTGCTTCTGAATTTAGTGTCACGTTTTCCGTCCTCTTTGAAAAAAAAAATATATATTTATACTTTTTGTACTTGCTTGATTTTAGAATCCCCAATTCACCCTATTTACATTTATTGCCCTCATCTTTGTCGCCATATTTATCACAACGTTTCGGCCGTTGTATGCGCCGGCCTTCTTCAGGTGGTTGGAATGTTGAACTGAACCCTTTATTTCGCTCACTTGGGTTAACTGTTCTAGTTCCACGTGCCATGCCTAATGGATGTCAGTTATCAGTTATTTCCTGTTAATTCCCCTCTCCAAGTTCTCCACTGCCTTAACCAGGTATTGAACTCACACTCTTTGGGTCTTGTCACTAGATCTAACTAATGCCTTTATCCACTGTGCCATGTGTCCTTGAGGACAAGGAACTAGAAGTCTTTCTCAGCGAGCGAAATAAAGGGTTCAGTTCTACATTACAACCACCTGAAGAAGGCCGAAGCATACAACAACTGAAATGTAATAAATATGGCAACAAAGATGTGAACAATAGTCCGAACAATGTAAATAGTGTATATAATACTTCATCTCAAAAATATAGACACATATTCCAATTTACAGTTCACATTTTGGGTTTTTCCTTTCACTGAGAACCATACATTCTGTCTTTTTACTATTGATAATTAGTCTTTTTTTCCTGCTTTCATTTATTACCTTCTATATATACTTATAATTTAGATTCTGTGTCGGCTATCATAGCTTATATTGTTAAGATATCATTAGAAATGTGATATCCTTTTATGCAAAAAAATAATTATACCTTGTAAAAAACAAATGAAAAAATACATAGTTGATAGAATTTTTTTTTACTGACACATTTAAGATAAAATTCTTATATCTGTTGCATGAGATCAGTATATTAAACATCCATGTTAGCTGCAGAGGTTATATATTTTTTCAGACTTAAAAATTTTACCAAAAAACAAACAAGCACACATACACACACACACACACACACACACACACACATATATATATATATATATATATATATATATATATATATATACATATACAAGTTCCATTAAAAATGACTGATAAGACAATTAAGTTTTTTATTTAATTTTTCTTGTTCTGGACAAATTATGTTCAAATGTTTAGTATGTTTCAGTAAGTTCTCAGTCATTTTTAATAAAACTTGTATAAAAGAGGGATTGCTGCACAAATACACAATTATATATTCATATTAAAAATGGGATATATATATATATATATATATATATATATATATATATATATATATATATTACATAATATATAATTAATTTAAAATAATTTAAAATTATTACATAATATATATTAAATATATGATTATATATCTATATTAAAAATAGAATATATATATATCCACTACAAAACTGCACATCTTGTTTCAACATCAAAAAATTTTTTAACGTTTCATTAAGTGGGAAATCATGATGCTACCCTTTGCTCTACTTTTGTATTTAGCCCTGTTTTAAATTAATCTTTTGAATACTGAAATCTTACTCTTTGTTCTTTTACATTTGGATATATATATATATATATATATATATATATATATATATATATATATATATATATAGAGAGAGAGAGAGAGAGAGAGAGAGAGAGAGATATTACAATGAATCATTCATACAAAATGTAGATTAGTAAAGTTAATGATATAAAATGGCAAAACCTCTTTGCAAACAAAATTTTAAAGTTGCATTAACCTAGAAATTACTCAATGAATGTTATGATCCTTGTTTTTAATATCTACAAGCTGTATAAGTCTTTTTATAATCTGCTAGTACTTTCAACTGTACATACAGTCATTCCCAGGCACGGAAGTTATTTTCTTTTTAGTAAAGCCAGATAGCATTCGAGATGAAAGATTAAAAGTGAATCAAAATATGTTTTTTTAAATGTGTTATTGTTAATGGATAAAAACTTTTGGAGTGTGCAGTTGCAATGCTAAGGTTGCATTTTTTTTTTAAATTTAATTGAGTGTGTTTTTTTGCTAACATTACAATTTGAGAATTTGTTGTAGGAGTTTTTCAGTCAATGTGGCATGAACTAAATTGTTCAATAAATAGATTAATGTCTCAGCTGTCATCCTGAAAATAAAAAAATGAATCATATATATATATATATATATATATATATATATATGTGTGTGTGTGTGTGTGTTTGTGTGTGTATGTATGTATTGAATATACACTCCTAAATAGGGCAGTGGAGGTAGTTGTCAGTGAAGTAAATTGGTTCTTTGACGTGTTTCGGCTCTTTCAACATACACCCCATCACCAAGCCCTGATCCCTACTCTGCCACCAAAATGCTAGCAGAGACTCCGACTGTTATATTAATTGGATGAACATAGACCATGTTTTTCATCATTAGATTGAGTGTTTGCAATAACCGATCCAATGTGTGGATTGTTTTACTTTTTTGCTTATATATATACATATATATATATATATATATATATATATATATATATATATATATATATACATACATTAAGAAATGGACAAAGTCCAACAATTTATTTATTAAACCGTCATTTACGCTGACGTGCCTTAACCGACTCGGCCATAAGTTTATAAGCAGTAAATTCGACCTTGCCTACCGAACGCTTCTTTGTGGCCGAGTCGGTTAAGGCACGTCAGTGTAAATGACGGTTCCGTATAGGATGCAGGTTCGAATCCTGTCAAAGGAGGAATATTTTCTATGAAAATTTCTTGGACATTCGGACATTATGTTATGTAATACTGTTTATTATAAACAGAGCATTTACTTAAATACTTGTATCTATAAAAAGAACGTTAAACATAAAAATGTCTTTAATAAATAGATATATATATATATATATATATATATATATATATATATATATATATATATATATATATTCCAATTGGAATATATTAGGTTGGTGCAAAAATAATGACATAATAATGTCGTTTTTTGACGTTATTACGTCATTATTTTTGCACCAACCTAATATATATATGACCACGGGAATTCAGAGCAGCATAGATTCATCCAGCTCTTATTTCAAATGACAACTTAAAAGAGACTGTTTGACCAACACAAGGAATGTTAAAAGATTCATGTTAAAAAGATTAAAAAAAATAAGAAAACAAATGAAAACTACAGACAAAAGTTCATTTTCTCCATCAAGACATTCATTTCTGTAGTTCACTGCTACCAGCAAGCAGAAATATTTCTTCTCCTGATGATGGCCATTTTGGCTGAAACTAGTTGAGGAATCTAAATGAAATAATAATAAAAAAAGCTAAAGAATATTAATCTACAACCCAGTGCATCTGAAGATTTTAATTTTTTAATATTTTTTATTGTTCAAAATATATATATATATATATATATATATATATATATATATATATATATATATGTATGTATGGTTGCTGTCAATAATTAGATATAGCTCAAGACTTTAATGTTATATAAAACAGTATTTAATTACAACTGCAAATAAATACTTAAGAAGAACAAAGGTCAACAAAATGATAATTAACCGTTTCAGTGAATATCATTTTAGTAACACAGCTTGGCTTAATATCCAGCAAATCCTAAGTTAAAACCCAAATCATCAATACAGAATAATTCACACTAATTTGACTGGATAGTTCTACTCAATAGTCACTCAGTAATCACCCAAGTCAGTAGCCTGACACTACTATTCATACACCTGGCGGAAAACATATATTCATAAATCCAGAGTGTCATGCTTAAACACTATTTTATTTAAGTTGGGTTTTGGTTTTTGATAAGGATCTCTTCCAGAATTTGTAGTCGTTTTTTGCAGTGGTTTTTATAAAGGATTTTCATGTTGTTAATTAAGATTTTTCTTATGTCAGATTATTTGAATCGGTTACTGGTGCTGCTATTACTAAATGATTTTTTATGGCACTAGTGTCAGTGATGTGATATGTGAGCCTATGTGAGAGAGTTGTGGTTGTGTGTCCGATGTATGTGCTAGGATTATTATGTGAGAAGCATTCTCAAAAATGGGCAAATAAACCTATACACTACAATGGTTTTGTTTAGGAACGGTCTGGTGGGGACAGCATTATTTCTGGACAATTATGTTAGCGCATTTAAATTTAGTCTAGTATATTATTAATTTTATTTGTTTATGTTGTTGGATGGGTTTAGACCGTAAGGCAAATTTTCTAAACAACACACAATGCTGATTACTCAACCCCTGCCAAAAATAATATTGATATAATCAGCAAGAAAATTCTTGAAAGAGCATGTAAATACACATTCAAATTGATAAATGTAATTAATTTTGTTTATTAAAAAAAGCAGAGCATTTACTTAAATAAATTGTATCTAATAACATAACATATAAAGAGAAAATATATTAAATAATTGTTAGACTTAATTCGTTTCATTATGTGTTGTCATTATTTATGTTAAGGTACGTTTCAGAAATAGATATGATCATTCAAGAAAGACCATCAAAGAGTTGTTGTTTATAAGCATTAATTCAGACTTAGAAAACCAGATGCTTCTTTGTGGCTGAATAGTTAACAGCACATCAAATGATGGTTGCCATTGGGGTTGCAGGTTCAATTACTGTTGGTGAAGCATATTTTCTATGAAATTTCTCAAAAATTCAAGCTGGTAAATGTAATTAATACTGTTTAAATAAATTAAATAAAAAGTATCTAATAAAATAACATATAAACAATATATATATATATATATTCCATTTCTAATATATATTACTCCTCACTGTTAGTATGACAGTTCATATAATCTGGGGAGTATAGTTTTTTTAATTTAAAATATATTTAGCTTTTAAAATTCATGGGGTTTTTACTGTATATACAGTGTAACCCGGATATAAGAGACCCGGATATAAGATAAACCCGGATTTAAGAGAGATTTTCTCTGGTCCCAAATTGTTCCCATACTTACCTAAACAAAGTAGACCAAACCCGGATATAAGAGAAACCCGGATATAAGAGACTTCTTATCCGGTCACGACAACTCTCTTATATCCGGGTTACACTGTACAAAAAAAGTAATTTTTAAAGTTCTGAATGTTAATTTTATATTAAGACTAAAGTGAGATTGTTGGGTTTTGTGGCAATTTTTTATAAAAATTTAGGTAAAAACCCAAGAAAGTGAAAAGTTATTATTTACACTGAAAATTAATCTGGACCTACATATTTCAGTAGATATTTATTTTTATGCCTACATTTGGGTTATTTAAGTGTTTTAAGATAACTCATTGTTCACTAAGGTAGACATTACAACAATCACATTTCCCATGAAAATGATTTAGCTTTTGCTATAATATCCCATGTAATAATAGTTGTAGTAGCATCAGTCTTTAATTGCCAGAAATATTTAGAAAGATCATTGCAGCTTACATTACTTTGGATGATGATAGAAACAATTTTTCATTGATTTTTCAATGGAACCAAAATAAAATCAGACATTGTTACCAGAATGTATGCTAGCTTGGTATAAAATATTATCAGTCATACATTGTCCATTTAAGGGACATATTGCATTTTTTGGTAGTTGCATTTATCCTTTAAAAAATTAATGGATGTTTTTTGAATGATATTTTTTCATATAATGTTATTTTGGAATATTGATTTATCGATGTTAATAAAGCAACTAAAGCTGATCTTTATGTTATTTTCTTAAAAAAATCTGCCTTAGTATTGCTGAGTAATTAAAATGTTTATGAATTAAATTTAGAAAAATTCTTCCAATATATGTTTGGATATTATGATTAAAATAGGGATTAAACCATTTAATACTATGATATCTCTGTTTATTTTTACCTATATTTTTCTAAATACTCTAAATATACTACATGGTTGCTTAGTTTTATTGCTTTATATATTAGTTTTTGTTATAATCAAATAGTTTCTTATTGCTGGAGTTATTAGATAATCTTACCAAGCAAAAGTGCTATGAATTAGTTATCTTCCTTTAATTTTTAAAACATTTTATGGTTACATATGAATGCATCAGCTTGGGAACAGACTATTTCGTTTGTGAAAGCTGATTATATATATATATATATATATATATATATATATATATATATATATATATATATATATATATATATATACATAGATAGTGTCTGTGTGTATGTGTGTGGTGGAGTCTATGTGTATGACTGTGAATCTCAAAATGAATCATCTGAATTGCAAAACAAACATTAGCTAATTTTGTTACAATTTCAAGCATTTATGCTAGGTTAGTTTAAATGAAATTTAAATTGGCCATAAATTTCCATGTGCAATAAAAATCTCATGAACACCACTCCTAAACTCATAATTCAGCCATGATTAAATAGCAGTTATTTTTTTAAAAATTAAAAAATCAACAGCCATAAAATGAAGAAAAATATTAGACACTGATTAGAAAATTTTAGATAACAGCAATCAATAAAAACCAAATTGATGGTAATTAATCAGAAGAATCCATATTAATTTATCCAAAACCTTGTAGCTCACATGTATACTGGCTCCAACATCAATAAATCAATATTCCAACATAATACATATATATATATATATATATATATATATATATATATATATATATATATATATATATATATATATATTCATATGTCTAGTTGCACTGAGGAGCTGTGATACAGTGAAACAGTACTGTCTGTGAATGGCATATATATATATATATATATATATATATATATATATATAAAAGTGAACATTGAAGTCAACACTCAGAGGTAACAGGCTGTTTCATGCAAGGCACAATCTTCAGGCAGCGAATGTTGGATTTTTCCTCAACTATTTATATATATGGGTCAGCGGTGCATTGTGGGTATCTATTCTTGCAGTTATTTTTGTGGGAGTGGCTTGTTTGTTTATGTATTTATTTATTTGTTGGGGTTAAATTATTTGTTTTTCATTTTATATTATTTATTCTTTTCTGTTTTTGATGTTTTATTAATGTAGTAAAAACAAAAATTGGGTGGGAGGTTGCTTAGGTCACTTATTTAATAGTTAGTCTTGGTCTGGGAAGATAATTAAAGCTATTTATTCATTCAATGTTTAGATTGCTTACTGTAGTCTATTCTGTTATTTTTGTGGGTGGTGGGGACAGTTTTTAATTTATTTATTTATTTGGATTTATAATTATTACTTGTTTTTGTTATTTATGCTTATTTTTATTAGTTCTAATGGTTGTTTTAGCAGGGGCGATTTGTTAATTTAATCATTTGTTTCTTTATTTGGATTAATTTTTATTTGTTTTTTTATTTATTTACTTATTTTTCATTTTGTATATTTTATTTACTCTATTTGGTTTTTTGATTTTTGAGTAGCATATTAATGTTTTTATTGTTATATAGTAGTCTAATTTTTGGATTCGTTGTTATTGTCTATTCTATTTTGGTGGGATTCATTTGTTAATTTGTTTATTATTATTTACTTTATTTATTTATTTGGGTTGATTATTTTTACTTGGTTTTTATCTATTTTATCTTTTTGATTTTGTCTATTCTAACGGGAGTGGTTTGTTAATTTGTTTATTATTTGTTTGGGTTAATTTATTTTACTTGCTTTTTATATTATTTTGTTTATTCATAATTATTCATTTCAATTTTCAATTTTTAAGTAATTTAGTAAAAATTTGTTTTCATGTCTGCATTTTGAGATGAGCTCAGATCATTTATTTAGTAATTTATTTTGGTCTGAGAAGTTAATAATAGCTATGTTTTTGCCTCCAAGTAAAGTTTGCAGGTTTTTGATTGATTGTTGTAGGCTGATGATCTTTTCCTTATTTTCCATGATACTTTTGGTGTAATTTGTGTTTTGTTTTTAATTTTCCAGACATATTTGGAAAACATTGTGCTGTTTGTGTATTTACTATTTGTGAAAGGTGTTTTGTGTGAATAGTTTCTTTTTTTTCAGGGTCCTTCAGTTACTCCTATGTATACTTTTTTCTTCATTATCTGGTGATTTTACTGTGGCTTGGTATATTACATTGTTTTGTAAGCAATTACCATTTAAGGGACATTCAGTCTTTATTCTGCAGTTACACATGGGTTTAATTTGTTTGCGTGGTTTGTTGATAGTTTTCTGGTTGTGCTTTTTTATTATTTGTGCCATGTTCTCGATGCAACTGTAGCTGATTTTTACAGTGTTTTTATTGAATATTTTGTGTAGAGTGCTTGATTCTGGGAAGTGTTTGTTTAAGAGTTTGAAGAATATTTTACCTTTTTTGCTATATGGTGGATTGAACCATATGATATTTCTTTTCCTGTTGGCCTTTCTTGTGCTCTGTGGTGAGTATGTCAGTATTGCTGGGAATCCACTATCTTTTAGGGCTGTTTCATAGTCTTTCTTAGCTTCGTTAAATGTGGTTTTGTCAGAAAGTCTGCGGTTAATCGATTTTGGTATCTGTTTGATTATAAAAGTCAGGTGATTGGAGGATGTGTATATGTACAGTGGTTTATCATTGGGTTTTCTGTATGGTCTTTCTTAGGTTGAAAGTAACATCTAGAAAAACTACAAACACTGTTTGTTATTATGTTAGTGTTGAAAGCCAGGTTGAACCAGACTATATTTCTCTTTCTTTTATTATTAATAATATCATTTTTTGGGCTTATTTGTTCTTTGAATTGCAGGTTAGCATTATGTCCTTCTTCTCTTAATGCCAATATGTAAATCTTCTTTATTTTGTTAAATATATTTGCAGTAGAAGAATTTTGTGACAGTCTACATTGCAGCTCCTAACAGGATTTGTTTAATTATGCTTGTTGGGTGGTTAGACGCCATATTGATATATCTTAGACTTGCATTAGGTTTCATAAAAAGGTGATATGGTTCCATTTGACAGGTTTAACTCTGTGTTCAAAAACTGGATGACTTCTTTTTTGGTTTCTACAGTAATACTGAATTTCAGGTCTTTGAATACTTTATGTAGTATTTTCCTGATTGAATCACTGTTTCTTTTTTTTCCATTGCCACCATCAGTCCATCATCCCTGTATAATTCTTGAACATCAACATGGACAAATGTTGTTTAATTTATTTAATATGAAGATTCCAACAAGCTCAGCCACTTCAGCTATGTCAAACGATCCTTGTGGAACATTAAAATTACACGTATCAGATTTTTTAACCCATGCCACACCTCCATGAAATATGATAGACTTAGGGCAATGCAAGATTAATCTAATGTGATCAGGGTTTAAACATACAAAGCTTTTTGTAAACATTAGTGCAACTAATAAAGTTTTTTCTGTGACAGGCAGATCAAAATCTTAAATGTCATATTTAATGAACTATTTGCTATTTTTGATATTCCTGAGCCATGGAATGCACTTTTTTGTCCTTTTCCACTGCTTGGTTTGGGTTGCCAACCTTAGCAGATCACAGGTTTCCATTTTGATTTTGTGGTTTATTATGCCAAGCTCTGTTTTTGTAGGGTTTATCGGTCAGAATGATGGGTTATTGAGGAAGACCTCTTTGTGATCCTTAATTGTTAAAAAGGCTTGCTTTTCCATTATTGTTCTGAATTTGTTGCTAATTGCAAGCTTTGTACATATTTCTTTTGCTTCAGGGTTGATATCATCAACGTAGGAAGTAGAAGCCTTTTTATAGAATTTACTCACCTCCTCATCAATTCCTTTTTTGTACATTTTTGGGTTCATTGTATATATTTTATTTGTTTTGTCGCCATAACAATATTTCTAATGTTGTATGATAATTTCTTTTGGAACATGTTTTTCTTTTTCTAAACCTTATTTTGTTTAAAATACCTATAAGGTCTTTCTCAAAACCTAATAGCTTCTTCATCACTTGTGTGTACTTATCCATTTTTAACAGAGGTATATTAGTGTCACTGTTTTTTCTTGCATAGGGGTTAAAAGCAAAAAAACCTTTCCACCTCATTCTACACAAAAAAGATTCTATTTTGTTCAGCATGATAATCATACATTGTCAATTTTAAGTTGCATTTATTCTTTAAAAAATTAATTGATTCTTTGTTTGAAATATATTTTTTTATATAATGTTGTTATGTTGGAATATTGATTTATCAATGTTAATAATGCAGTGATCTTTACATTATTTTCGGCAAAAATCTGTCTTAGTATTGCTGAGTGATTAAAATGTTTATGAATTAAATTTAGAAAAATTCTTCCAATATACGTTTGGATATTATGATTAAAAGGGGGATTAAACCATTTAATACTAAGATGTCTCTGTTTATTTTTACCAATTTTTTTCTAAATACTCTAAATTTACTACATGGTTGTTTAGTATTAATGCTTTTATATATTTATCTTATTATAATCAAATATTTTCTTATTGCTGGAGTTGGTAGACAATCTTACCAACTATGAGTTAATTATTATCATTTAATTTTTAAAAGTTTTTATGGCTACATATAAATATATCAGCATGGGAACAGATTATTTCTTTTGTGAAAGCTGATTATATATATATGTATATATATATATATATATATATATATATACATAGATAGTGTCTGTGTGTATGTGTGTGGTGGAGTCTATGTGTATGACTGTGAATCTCAAAATGAATCATCTGAATTGCAAAACAAACATTAGCTAATTTTGTTACAATTTCAAGCATTTATGCTAGGTTAGTTTAAATGAAATTTAAATTGGCCATAAATTTCCATGTGCAATAAAAATCTCATGAACACCACTTCTAAACTCATAATTCAACCATGATTAAATAGCAGTTATTTTTTTAAAAATTAAAAAATCAACAGCCATAAAATGAAGAAAAATATTAGACACTGATTAGAAAATTTTAGATAACAGCAATCAATAAAAAACATTTTTCTACCACAAATTGGTGGTAATTAATCAGAAGAATCCATATTAATTCATCCAAATCCTTGTGGCTCACATGCATACTGGTTACATGTGCATAGACAAATTTTCTGTGACTGACAGAAAAGCAATATATATGACATTGCTACTGGAATTTAAGCCAGCACAGTATACAATATTATCAGGCATACATTGCCCATTTAATGGACAGATTGTAGTTTTTTTGTAGTTGCATTTATTCTTTAAAAAATTAATGGATTCTTTGTTTGAAATATATCTTTTCATATAATGTCGTTATGTTGGAATATTGATTTATCAATGTTATTAACACATGATCTTTATGTTATTTTTGTCAAATATCTTCTGTAGCATTGCTGAGTGATTAAAATGTTTATGAATTAAATTTAGGAAAATTTTTCCAATATACATTTGGGCATTATGATTAAAAGGAGTATCAAATCATTTAATATTATAATGTCTCTGTTTATTTTTACCTTCTTTTTTCTAAATGCTCTAAATTTACTACATGATTGCTTAGTTCCAATGCTTTTATATATTGGATTTTTTTATAATAAAATATTTCCTTATTGCTGGAGTTAGTACATAATCTTACCAACCCCAAAAGTTATGTATTAATTTTCCTTTAATTTTTAAAACTTTTTATTTTTACAGCTTGAGAATGGATTATTTCTTTTGTGAAAGGTAATTATATATATATATATATATATATATATATATATATATATATAAAATGAACATTGAAGTCAACACTTGGAGGTGACAGGCTGTTTCATGATAGATGCAATCGTCCGGCCATGAGTGTTGGATTTTTCTTGTCTATTTATATATAATGTGTCAGTGGTGCATTGTGGGTAATCCATTCTGGCAATTATTTTGATGGGAGTGGCTTGTTTATTTATTTATTTATTTGGAATAATTTTTTTTATTTTTTTTTTTTTCAGTTTTTCTTTTCAGTTTTCGATGTTTTATTAACATAGTAAAAAGTTGCTTAGGTTTTTTATTTAATAGTTTGTCTTGGTCTGGGAAGATAATTGAAGCTATTTATTTGACCAATGTTTGATTGCTTCCCTCAGTCTATTCTGTTATTTTGGCCGGGACAGTTTTAATTTGTTTATTATTTTATTTATCTATTTAGATTGATTATTTGTTTTGGCTTATTTATGTTTGTTTTTATTAGTTCCAATGGTTATTTTAGTAGGAGTGATTTGTTAATTTTTTCATTTATTTGGATTAATTTTTACTTGTTTTTTCTTATTTATTTACTTATTTTCTATTTTGTATATTTTGTATATTTCTATTTACTCTATTCGGTTTTCGATTTTTGAGTAATATAGTGTTTTTTTTATTATTTATTTTTATTTTTTATCATTATTATATCAGTTATAGCTATTTTTTGTTTTCATGTCTGCATACTAAATAAATGATCTGAGCTCATCTCAAAATGCAGACATGAAAACAAATTTTTACTATGTTATTTAAAGATCGAAAACTGAAAAGAATAAAAAAATTTAAACAAAATAATATAAAAAACAAGTAAAATAAATTAACCCAAACAAATAATAAACAAACTAACAAATCACTCCCATTAGAATAGAAAAAATAGAATAAAAAAATAAATACATAAAAAACAAGTAAAAACAATAAAACCCAAATAAGTAAATAATAAACAAATTAAAAAAACAATCCTGCCAAAATAACAGTTAGAATATACTACAACAATCAATCCAAAAATTGGATGAAAAAATAGCTATAACTGATATAATAATGATAATATAATATAATAATTTTTCTAATGAAAAATCTCCGTCTGATTTGGCATCAGTCGGGTTTGAAGCAATTGGATGTCTAGCCACACTAATGAGCTGTGATAGAGCAAAACAGTCTGTCTGGGGATGACAATATATATATATATATATATATATATATATATATATATATATATATATATATATATATACAGGTATGGGAGTATAATTACACTGTCATCAGCATTTAATTTTTAAAAAGGTCTCAATACAGAGTACAGCTTGATATTATTTATTATATGAGATTAAAACTAAAACATGTTTAAAAATCGCTACACAATAGCTTTCATGTTTCACCACTCAAATTGTGTTTCCTCAGGTAATGACAAATAACTGGTGAGGGAAAAATTATTTTTAAATTTCAATAGCAGACTACCCCCTCTTTTTTTTCGAAAGAGAAGAGAAGAACCTGATAACACCAAATCAAAATTAAAATGAGGCTTATTGGTTTACCCTTATTAACCAATTAGGTGTCAGACCAATAATAAAAAAAGTGGAAAAATTTTGATCATGGTAAAATGTGGCTTCACATAATATAATCCTAGACAAGGTTTTGAGTGGCAGACAAGAAATTAATACAAAGTATAAGCAGATGACAACCATGTATGATAATTATGAAAAAAATGTAACTTGTTCATTTTTATAATAAGCGAAGGGGATGGCTACGAAGATAATCAAATGTATAGTTAATTGTAGAATATATTTTTTATAGTTAAGAATAAAAAGGCTTTGTTAATAAACTAGTAAATGCAACTTAACTATTTAAAGATAAAATTTGTGTCATATTCATACAATATGTTGTTAATGACGATTAAACAGCAATCCATAGCTAAACTAAAGAAAATAATCATTTATAGAAGGCACATCACATTTTTTACTTACTTAGTATGACCATACTAATAAATTTAAAGTTTAACCATATTGTAAGGTGAAAGGTAAACTAAAATTTACAAGTAATTCACTTCTTTAATTTAATAGAGAATTTTTATCAGCAAATATAATAATTTCTATTTCCTCATGTAAGCGTAAGAAACAAGGCTCATTTACAAGTTCTAGATTTTTCTTAAAACTTTCCATTTAACCCAAGGAGTTTTATTAACTTCTTTTAAATTCCAAAAATATTTGTAAAGAGATGTTCTATTTTTATAGGTGCTATTGGTGAAAGATACGTTATGTTGGTACCATCAAGAATTCTTAGTACTCCCTATATAAAATTTTTCAACTGTCAATATATATATATATATATATATATATATATATATATATATATATGTGTGTGTATTTTTAATTTTTTTCAACATTTAATGTATATATATTACTTCAAACAACATTTTATCCACTAGGCCATGAGGAACATCATTTATCATCATACCCAAAACGACAAATTTATTTTATGAACAAAAACTTGAAGATTTGAGTTACTAAAGAAAAATAACTGAAACTGAGATATCCAGAAAAGGCATGGAATGTGGAACTAGAACAATCTACAATCTAGGGTCCGATTTGAAATTCTGACATATATCACCTAAAGAATGCCAGAGCATACAACAGTCAAAATGTTGTGAATATGACAAGAAAGAGGAGGACGACAGTCTGAACAAGGTAAATAGTGCAAATAGTTACACTAGCTCATCTCAGAAATATAGACAAATACTGAGGAATGCCGGAGTGTACAATGACAAAAACATGGTGAATATGACAATAAAGATGAGGACAACAGTCTGAACAAGTTAAATAGATACAATAGCTCATCTCAGAAATATAGACAGATTCTGAAGAAAGGGTGTACAACAGCCGAAACGTGAATATGACAATAAAGATGAGGACAACAGTCTGAACAATGTAGATGGTGTAAATAAATATATGATATAAAACCTATAAATGGCTGATAATGAAATGATGTTTCAGATAAAGTTGGCAAAAATAAATGTATTTTGTAAGATTTTGTAAGATAATACAATTAAATCATTGATATTTATTAAAAAACAAAGAAAAAACCATTAATTGATGCTCAGAAATTAAATGGATTGATTTTTTTTTTCTCAAGAATTTTTTTTTAAACATATTTAACAGCTGAATGAATCTAAATTAGTGAGATATGATTTTATTGCTGTTAACAGAAATAAATTTTATTAAACTTTTTTTATTTTATTTGATAAATAATTAGATAATTTCTTAACATTTTTTCCATATTAACATTCTAACTCACTCATATCTTCTCTCCCACCTCACTTCGTTAATTTTACATATGCTTGGTGCAGTCCATCAAAAATGTGTAAATTTCTTTTCATTTTTCATTTCAACCTTTGGAAGTAAAGTCTGATAATCCAAAGCCCTTTAAAAGGGTTGTGGTGAAATAACTTATTACATGGAACCTTAAAGTGGTCTGTTTTTATTCAAACAAATATATATATATATATATATATATATATATATATATTGGGTGTAACACTTAAATTGTCCAGTGGTTAGTTTTGATAAATCTTTTTGAAAGTGGATCCATTTTATCTTAATTTACTAGAATAAACAAAAATGAGATATTCATCATTAATTAATCATAGTTAAGGATTGGAAGTTCATGAAGGATTGAAATAACATTCAAATATATATATATATATATATATATATATATATATATATATATATATATTCTTCCAGGATCATTTTCAAAGTTGTTCAAGATGATCTTCACCCTCTCTAACCTTTTAACTTTCTGTTCTGGAGTAACAAGGTGCCACACATGTTTCACCTACGATTTCATTTTCAAGTCATTTTTCACTGCTCTTTGGACTGTCATAGCTGAAACTCCTCTCTCACATGCCAAATGTCTTGTGGATTCAGTTGGATCTTTTCTAATTGATCTCTTTAGATCTAAGTTTAAATGATGATTCCTCTTCCTGTCGTGACCTCATGATCCAGTTTTCCTCTGTACTGTTTCCTCATTTTAAACTTATTCACGATTCTTTTGATGGTTCTTGAATGGTCTTTGGAGATGGAAGCCAGAGTATGAATGTTGTTATCATTACTGAAGGCCTGAATAAGTTTTTTTCTCTCAACATTGCTCGTTTTGGAAGACAGTGGTACTGACACAAGAGGATTTTAACCTGTTCTCTTTCTAGCTGAATAACTCAAAGCATATGAAAATGGCTAAAAACCTGTAAAAAAGAAACTCAGTTTAGTGTTTTTTTAGATATTAAACATTTTGCATTTTGTGAGATGGACAAGTTTGCTGTTACACGATTTGGACAATTTTACTGTTACATCTGGTATATATATATATATATATATATATATATTTTATTTTAGGATATTACATCGGAAACATGTTAAAAGTGCTAAACAATTGCTTATAATCGCAACACAATTGTGTAGCAATTTTGACATATTTTTGATGTAATATCCTAAAATAAAGCATATTACTCTACTTTGCATTGATTCCTCTTTTAAATTAAATGTTGGTATTCTACTCTATTCATTCTCATCTTATCTGAATATATATATATAACATATAAACATGGAAAAATGTCTTAAGATATATATATATATATATATATATATATATATATATATATATTTTTAAGACATTTTTTATGTTTATATATTTTTAAGATATTTTTTATGTTTATATGTTCTTTATATAGATACAAATATTTAAGTAAATGCTCTGTTTATAATAAACAGTATTAACAATATTTACCGGCCTGAATGTCTGAGAAATTTTCATAGAAAATATGCATACTCCGACAGGAATCGAATTTGTATCCTATATGGAACCATCATATAACCTGATGTGCTTTTATGAATTGAGCCACAGACATGTAAACATATTAAATAAGTTTAACTAAGTATTTTTTAAATTAAATTTGCAATAATTAATTTAGTAAATTTAGTAAATTAAATGTTGTTAATACTGTTTATCATAAACAGAGCATTTATTTAAATATTTGTATCTATAAAAAGAACATATAATAAATGTCTTAAAAATTGTCGGACTGTCCATTTCATGTAGGCATATATATATATATATATATATATATATATATATATATATATATATATATATATATATATATATGTATTACTTGCTTAGTTAAACTTATTTAATATGTTTACATGTGTGTGTATGTATGTAAAATTAAATGTAATCCGACATTTATTTTCTTCTTTTTACTCTTTTCAGGTTACTATTCCAGAAATCCTCAATGCACTTACTAAAAAGTAAGAAAACATGAACCTAATTCTTGACAATTTCAAAAATGGCTACAATAACATCCAAGAAGAATTTCCCTAAACTGACTGAAAACCCAGACTAATTTCTCGTCCCTTCATTTCTTTTTGGTGGGAGTGTTTTACATCCTTCCCTTACGTCCAGTCCCTCTTGTCCCTCCTTCCTGGGTTTTTCCTTGATCCCCTCCACATGAAAAGTGGACACACCTCTTCCCTTGGCAGGAAACAATGAGCTTGAATTCATATGGGGAACCATTGAAAGATTGTGTACTTCCAAAAGCTGACCCAGAGACTTTCCTGAAGAAGAAGAAGAAGAAAGATTCAGGACTTGGCAACGGAGTTTCACCACATGCAGACTATATGGAATCAGAGATGTCCTCTAGTTCCAATTCGCAGACGTTTGAAAACAAATTGCCTCCACCACCCCCTTATGAGAAAATTTACCCTTCCTCCTTCATTGGGCGAACTAGGTTTACGGGTTACCGTAGCAACTTAACTGTACAAGGAAAAATATACAATTTTCTAGAACGACCCACCGGATGGAAATGTTTCATTTACCATTTTACCGTGTAAGTATTTGCTAAATCTCTTTAAATAGTCAATAAGTATACTATCTATCTTTCTATATATATATATATATATATATATATATATATATATATATATATATATATATATATATATATATATATATATATATATCAGATGTAAGTATTTGCTAAATCTCTTTAAATAGTCAATAAAAATACTATCTATCTATATCGGATGTAAGTATTTGCTAAATCTCTTTAAATAGTCAATAAGAATACTATATATATATATATATATATATATATATATATATATATATATATATATATATATATATCGGATGTAAGTATTTGCTAAATCTCTTTAAATAGTCAATAAGAATACTATCTATCTATCTATCTATCTATCTATATATATATATATATATATATATATATATATATATATACCTTCAGCTTACCCTGAAGATTCATTTAGGCAAAACCTAGGTAGGTATTTTCTGGCTTACTAGGATATTTTGTACTCTGCCCTACTTAGTGTATTGAACACTTTACATTTTTTTCTTATTTTACTCGATTGGGGTTTTTTCTTTGGACTAGAAATTAGGACAATGGGCACTTTTTTTTGGCCTACTTGGATGTTTTTTGTCCTTCCTTTTTTAACCCAATTTTTTACACACATATTAATCTTTTTTAATATATTTTTATTTTCAAATTGTAATATCTGGCTTTTTACACCAGTCGAATATAGACATTAACATAATAATAATAATAATAATAATAATAATATATATATATATATATATATATATATATATATATATATATATATATATTTATAATAGATTTTCCTGTTGCTTTTCAGTGTATGAGGGTTAACTAGTTCAGTTCTTTGAGCCAAACAGCCAGACTACCTGCACATATGATTTGATTATAGTGGAGAAGGTTTGTACAGAACTGACCACACTTTTTTGAAGAGCTAAATAGAGAACTGGTGCACATTGTGTCACAAAGGTCCCCCAAATGTCCTTACTAATGTTTTGAATTCAGAGTAGTTCTTATTCTAGACCAGTTTCCATCCAAGGCTATAGAACACGATCTGTTAGAAGTCTCTCCAATTCCTTAATTTTAGGTACAATAAATTACTGTATCATGCCTCTACACACATGTACGCATATATATATATATATATATATATATATATATATATATATATATATATAATTATAATAATATTTTTTGTTTAAAAATATGATTCCTTCGCTACATAAGAGTTCTCATGTTTCACAAACGAGAGCCGAAATCATCCAAATAATTATTAAAATTAAGTTGAATTGTGGTGTTTAGTCCCGTTTCATCTTCAAGCGAAATTTTAGGAATAAGCTATCTCTCGGTTTACGTGTATTTTTAGGCACGGTCCGTTACAGAATTTGTTATTGTGGGAGTGGCTAGACTATTTTCCTTCGTTAAGTGGTCAGGGAGTTAATTCTTATCAATAGATTCATCATCCTCTGAGAGGTTTTGTTAAGGTTGGGTAGGGTATCTATTTCAAGGCTAATGTTTGCGGTCATCCTTTAGTTGGTTCCCAGTGAAGGATATTTTTATGGCGTGCCTACAATCATTATGTGTCTGGAGAATTGTCTTTTATTATTGTCTATCTGATTATCTACTTATTTATTTGTTTATTCAAGTGGGTGTTTTATATACAGATCGCATTGCACTGAATTTCAATGTTTAACCCATTTCCTCTCTTTTTGTCTTTATTTCTGGCCCTAACAAGGCTACAACATCTGTATATATCTATATGGGCATGTGGCCAAGTGGTTAGAATGTTGGCTTTCTGACCATGAGACCCAGGTCTGAATCTCCCCATGGTTGATTTGTCAGGAGGGAGAATTCCTGATGTTATTGGAATGAATCAAGGTCGATCCCAGCATGCAGCACATTTGGAAAGTGCTTGTAAACTACAGCACGGATTGAACCAAGGCTTGTGAGTGAAACTTGATAGACGGAACTCTTGAGGATTGTCGGCAGCAGTGCTACCACAAATCCACAGGTCATCATGACTGAGAGCTTGAGCGTGCTGGCCATGTTCAAATAGTTGATCATGTTAGATAACACACTCTCTCACAGAAACTGTAATTAAGGTCTGATCAGCATAGTTGCAGTATAAACCACAGCTGATCTTTGTGGGTGTTGAGCAAACACAAATATGCCTGAGTGAGCGTCTGCTATAGGGACTGGCTAGCCGCCCTAGTAGATGAATATCTTTGAATACGAGTGGCCAGCTATTATATATATATATATATATATATATGTTTATATATATATATATATATATATATATATAATAAAAAGGCTTAAACACTAATATTCCATGGTCATAATTTATTCCATTGGAATCGTAAATACGATCCAATTCATCAGACCTACAAATTCAAAAAGAAAACTGAAAAAAACCTACTCCGGAGATAAAAATAGAATTTAGAGAGAGTGTAAGTATGAGAGTGTGGGACGAATGTTAGTTCTAAAGAGAGGGGTAATATACGAGTGAATTTAATAGAGAGGTTTTTTTTATTAAAACTAGGTGTGAGTGGAAGGGGGAAAATTTTCTTTTTATTATATCCTTACTCTGTCCTGGACATTGAGTTCTACCTGGATTCTATCCTCTCAGAATTTTTTATTCAAAAAAATATACATATGTGTATATGCACCTGTGGATTTTGCATATATATGTATATTTACCACTAATATTATATATATATATATATATATATATATATATATATATAAAGACATGTCTCATTGAATAATTTCAAAAGTTTTTCTAGTTATTTTCAATAGGATCCTCTTAAATTAAGAGACAAGCTTCTTAGTAATCTTACTAATGTAAGAGAGAAAATTACCATGTTGATAAGTATTCATTTATTCCGAGTAATTTTGACATTAGCACAATGTCATTATCAATATGTTGTTTTTTTTCTAAGGAAAATTTGTTGTGTTTATCTGAAATATGTATATTTATGGAATATATATATATATATATTTATTAAACACACACACATTGAATAGCCCAGATATAACAGTCCTGACCAATGATGATTTGTGGTTATGACTCAATGTCCATTAATCTTCTTTAGAATTATGCATAAGGTAACACGGTTTAGTTATTGGTTTTACACGATATTGGATTTTGTGTATTCACTTTCTTTCATTTGTGTTGTGATGGTAGAAACATTACAAGTATAGGGTAACCTATTTTGAGGTTGGTGCTTTGAAAAAAAGAAAGCCATCACCGTGGAATTGAAATTAGTCATTGTTAAACAATCTGAAATGGAAAAACAGCATCAGATATTGGCCATTTGCCTTGTTTCATTAATTTGACTTTTGCTTTAATATATATATATATATATATATATATATATATATATAGATAGATAGATAGATAGATAGATAGATAGATATTAGTGGTAAATATACACATACATATGCAATCATAAATCTAAAATATATAAATATATATACATACATACACATACATATATATTTGTATAAAAAATAATTCCAAGAGGATAGAATCCAGGTAGAACTCAATGTCCAGGACGGAGTAAGGATATAATAAAAAGGCTTAAACACTAATATTCCATGGTCATAATTTATTCCATTGGAATCATTAATATGATCCAATTCATCAGACCTACAAAAAAAACCCAAAAAAAACACAATATATATATATATATATATATATATATATATATATATATATATATATATATAATTATTTATTTAAAAATATGATTCCAACACGCTACATAAGAGGTCTCATGTTTCAAAACAAGAGCTGAAAACTTCAAAATAATATTTGAATTAACTTGAGTTAAAGTAGGCTCTGTTCCATCAGAATTGAAGTCAAAAAATATTTTTGACTTCAATTCTGACCATACTATTAAAACTCGTAAATTTCAGAAATAAGTCATTCCCCAAAAAATTTTGCTTGAAGATGGAACAGAGCCTACTTTAACTCAAGTTAATTCAAATATTATTTTGAAGTTTTCGGCTCTTGTTTTGAAACATGAGACCTCTTATGTAGCGAGTTGGAATCATATTTTTAAATAAATAATTATATTTATGCTCTACTTTCGTATCGAGCACTATTTTTTAAAAATAATAACAAAAATACTAAGGAACTTTTGATTATTTACCAAACCAGTTTCTTTCCTATTTTCTACAATAATTTCACACACACACACACACACACACACATATATATATATATATATATATATATATATATAATTTGTGTATTTAGGTAGCAATCCTTCTTTCATGCACATTTCATTGAATAGGACAGACAAAGTACTTTGATTTAGTTTTCTATACAATTTCACATGTGATCTAATAATTTTTTTCTTTTCAGATGATAAATTATATAAAAACTGTCCGAATGTTCTTTTTATCCAAGCGCTTTTGGCTATACATTTAGCCATTTTCAAGGATTAAATATTTTAACTGCCAAATAAGAAATAGTTTGTTGCATGTATGTATTTATATAATGTCTTAATTTTCAAAACATGGGTCAAGATATTGTGTCTATGTTCATAGTTGATATTGAGTATTGTTTTTTTTGTTTTTTATTAATAAGGCTTCCATTATATTTAGCTTTTATTGCATGTCATTATATTTGTGTTGTCAACAAGTATGTTACAAATAGGGTCTGGTAAGTTTTCATGAATATTGAAATGAGATCTATTTGAGCTATGGTCAGAAAAGTGTAGAGCGAGTCTGCGTGTCAAACATGTTGTAGTATGGCCTATATAATTATTGATGAATTTTGAATGAATACAATTTCTTAATGGGCATTTGAATTCATAAATAATATTTGTCCTATTAAATATTGTTCTAGGAGGTGAATTATTATTTTGAACTATAAGTTTAGAAGTTTTGATATTTTTGTAATAAATAATCTAAATACATACACATATATATATATATATATATATATATATATATATATATATATATATATATATCCATATTGAATTTCCCTGTAAGAGATAATGACATTTTCTTGGGAAATTGTAAGTTGGTGAGTTCCTGATAAAAAAAGGAAAACAAATTCGTGTTTGTTTTTCTTTCTTCCCCAGAAATGTTGCTGCTTCCGAGTACTGCAAGACATACAGGATATTGCACTTTGTCATTTCATATACCAGGAGTCGATGGAATCACTGGCAATAGATATATAAGCAGATTAAAACAATTTCCTTTAATTATATACATTATTTTCATGTTTGATTGATTTTTTAACTGTATATAAACTCCTTATGGGCCAAAAAATTTAATTAATTTTAATTTAATTTAATTTTCTTGGTAACTGTGAACTAATATGTTATTCTGCTTTCACAGTTGAATACATGGTAAATGATACTCAGCTTTTGTGCGTGTACATGTTTGTTTGGTTATAATTACTAGAGGTGGTAGTTGTAGTTTTGTTGAAGTTATATTTTGGGAATATATTTTGATATTATAGGACAATTATGTATTATTATTATAATTGTAGGATATTATATGGATTATTGTCAGGAAAGAATTCTTTGATGTTGGTTGTTTAGTTGGTTGATTTTGTTTAGCGACATATCAACACCTCTATGGGTCATTTAATGTCAAAATATAAATATTTTGAATATAATTTTATGACTTCAACTAAATATATTTTGAAAGCAATTGTTTGCCTTCAACTAAAGATAAAATATATTGTTGGTAATTTTGCTATCAATAGTTATTGTTGGTAATTTTTTTTCATATAAAAATGTATTTTTATACTTTCATAGTGTTCACTATTTGCTCATAGTTGGGACCTTAACAGGTGAACAAACCCAGATCAGGGTGGGCTTGGGAGCAACTGCAATTGGGAGCAACAGATGGTTCTATGCTCCCCAAAACTTCCCATCTTCCGATGAGAGGCCTTGCAGCCAGATTATAATTTCCATTTCATTTCATTATATATATTATGTGCTCCATGTGTTTTTTATAATCACAGCATCTAAAAAGATGTCATAGAAAGATCTAAAAAGATGTCATATTATTACTTGATTATTGCATTAGCATAGGTGAGTGGCGAGAGTGCTTATTCACAGAAAATCGTAGGTACATTTCAACATACACTGAAAACAGCATTATGATGCATCAGAGGAACACAATTCAGTCATAATTCAAGGACATCCTATATGCATATATTTCTGTGTGTGTAAAAATTCAGATATGAATAAAATTTATAAAGATAATATAAATAAAAGGAAAGGTAAAAAGAAAAAGCTTTATCCCAATGCATTTTGTCACCCAAGAGACTTTATTACAGTAAATATAGAGATCTTATTTCATAACAAGTATTTATACACACAAGTAACAAAGAGGAAAAATAACTTGAGACCTTTAAATATTTAAACATAAATTAATAATATATAAATATTTAAACAAAATAAAATGCATATCAAATTTACCTTGATAAAATCATTCAGGGAATAAAATGTGAGGGCAAAGGAAATTTTTCCTTTTGTCTTGCATATATATATATATATATATATATATATATATATATATATATATATATATATATATATGAATAAAAATGACAATAGGAAAACTGGTAATTACTGACGCGTTTCGTCCAATGTGGACTTTATCAAAGCAAAATACGAAAATGTAATTAAATGAACAAAGTAACTAATAAAAACAAAAACAGAATGTACCTAGCAACTGGAATGTAGAGAAACGCTATTTTCATATTTTTAACTGAAATAAATTCAACCATAATTTTGATTTTAAAAATGCTACACTCATAAAAAAAGAAAATAACTCACTCAGAAGGAAAATTCTGGAGAGTGCCGCCATAGAAAATTACCCAAATATTAATCTACGCCCAGGTTTTTTCCCTATTTCACCTTTCTTAACAAAATTAATGCTCTTACAAACAAATATACACAACAGATTCATAAAATCAAAAGAAAATGGTTGAATACATCAACACAGTTATAATGACAATATTCTCCACACGTGACAATTACTGACGTTATTTTTCAGTTAAAAATATGAAAGCGTTTCTCTACATTCCAGTTGCTAGCTACATTCTGTTTTTGTTTTTATTAGTTACTTTGTTTATTTAATTACATTTTCGTATTTTGCTTTGATAAAGTCCACATTGGACGAAACGCGTCAGCAATTACCAGTTTTCCTATTGTCATTTTTATTCATAAATATTGTCTCTCTACTGATTAATTCGGAGAAATTTTCATATATATATATATATATATATATATATATATATATATATATATATATATATATATATATATATATAATGTAGTGGTACGATTAAATTCACGTGATCAAAATTACCAAAGATGTGAGACCATTTGAAAAACTGCCACGGAAATATTTATAGAAAACACAAAGGGAAGTCAAGTCCTTTCGAAGGGAAACTGACAGATGTTTCGATAGAATTTGATCGGTGCTCTTGTTGACATCACAACTCTATCGGAAACTTAATAAATAAATAAATAAATAAACGTGCGCGTGCACAAAGTACACATTGTTCTGGAAAGGTGAACAATCGGCAAACAACCGGAGGAACATTTGTTTTTTTTTTTTCACTTTCCGTATCGAGACAATTGTTCAAAAACAATGATTCCAAAACAGTTATTCGAAAAATATTTATTCGAATTGCAAATTCTTTGAATGAAAATTAATCGAAAGGATAATTATACTAAATGAGAATTAATCAAAATACCTATGTGTGAACTACGTATGTGGTCTAGCTTTGAGAGAGTTAATGCAGATTTACCTAGAACCAATAACACCTTGAAGCATAGGGCATTTTTGCAACAAGTGTTGTCTCATCATCCCACTTAAAAGAAAACAGGACTTGCAAGTAATTCATATTGCAAAAGATAGCACAGGTTGCCAAATTATCAAGAGCGCCAAAAAATAATGCTTAAAAAGTTAGTGTCATCCTTTAACGAGTACTCTTTAGTAGTTGACTAATTGCGTGCAGTATCATATAACTTAAGGTTATAAGGAGTTTTTCTTACTAAATTCTTTTATTAACAATATTTGTATTTCGAATAATTATCGCATGTGTATTTCATCGCTTAATTTTCACATTTTTATTGCAATAATGTACACAGTCGCCTTTTAAACCGATACCTAATTATATGATAGAATTAATATAAAATTCTTATCATTTTATGTTCAGAGACTTGTCAGGACTTAGGTAATCATGGCTCTCCACGATTTCATTCTCCTTGTTCTAAGAAACGTTTGAGCATTTGCCATTCTGTTTTGTCACGTTTTGTCATCTATTCCTTCAAAGTCATTAAAAAAGTTACTCTGTTATTATCTTTGTCCATCTGGCCTTCAGTATTCTAATTTTAATATGCGATAAATATATTTTATGAAACACTTCTATAGGGATAATTGATAAGCAACCATGAATTATTTTAGATTCTCGGTTAAATTAACGAAGAAATATTATTTCTGAACGGTGATAATAAAGCCACTGTACTTATCCAGAAAATTGTCCGAAAAGAATTATTCGAAAACAAATAAACGGAAAGACAATTATAGTAAATGATAATATGTATATGGCATTGCTTTTAAAGAATCAATATTGATTTAACTCGAACAAATAAAACCTTTGCAGGATGTCATAGGTCATTTTTGCAGCAAGACTCATCCTATCAATCCGCCATATAGAAATTCTTAGATGCTCTTAAATGGGAATAGGACTTACAAGAAATTCTTATTGCAAAAGTAAGAGCAGGTTGCCAAAATATCAAGAGCGCCTAGAAATACCGCGACGTAAATGGAAAACTGAAAAAGTTAATGGCATCTTTTAACGAGTACTCTTCAGTAGTTCCCTATTTGTGTGCAGGATTTTCTATTTTTAATTAGAGTAGCATTTTTATGTAAAAATTATGCTTAGTCTTGTTACGGTGATCGACTAATATATTTAAACTCGAGGTTCTTTTGCCGAGAAAATTGTTTGAAAATAAGTGTTCAAATACAATTATTCGAAAGATATTTATTCGAATTGTAAATTGTTTGAATGAAAATCAATCGAAAGGACAATTATACGTATGTGCTCTTGCTTTGAGAGGATCAATACTGATTTACCTATAACTAATAATTGTTTTCGAACAATGTTCCCATGATCTGTCTTTTGCAGTGATCTAATACCAAAGCTTAAGTGAAAATGAGATGGATTTTCCATCAGAACACAGAATCTGCACCTCCCATCCATAGTAGCCGAACGGCAACATATGAGAGACCCCTGCGAGTAACCCATAATTGGGGAAAAGTCGATTGATGCTTCGTAGTCAACGATACGTCAGGCAGCCTCACTATATTGAGACACCTTACACACACCGTCGATCAATGATAAGTGATGAGTTTAAGATATGATGCAACAACAATGAACAAACCACACACAGGAAAGTGACCCATTAACTTTCCACACCACGAGAAGACGTTGGGTCGGGTCCTGACTTTGGGAACTGATGGAATGTCATTTCCACGCCTCTAATTAAGAGAGTTGTTCAACTCTCAATATGCAGACCCAAAACACGAGTGCCGTCACGTAACTTCTTCGGATACTTGCAAGGTCCAAGACAGTCAAGTGATCTTTCGCGCAATTTGCAGCAGTCACGCTCTCGTAAACGTAAATATCATCAATATATGATGATGTTGCCCGTTGGACTCGTTTCTCGATGGCGCGGCGCCCACAATAGCTTTCATTATGGCTGATACAGCATTCAACCCGAACCCCATTCGTGCCAGGCCATAGTTTCGCCACTTGCGGATCACGGATTGAAAGGGCCAAAGTGACATGTTGATATGCAATTGCAGGTAAGCCTGCCGTAGGTTAAGGATGTCAACATCGTGTCATTTTTGGCTCCAATCATTCAGTTTCTGTGCACGCACGTCAGCATTGGCTGCATGTGCATTTAATCACTCATTTAGTTTCCGATGGTCTAACACTGGCCGCACTTTAGTTTTATTTTTCTGCACCATCGCAACTAAACCTCTCGGTGGATCAAGTAAATTTTGGGGATAAGCCTGAAACCAGCCACATCTGCAGCTCGCGGTCGTATTCCTCCTTGACAACTTTTGGTATTGGTTACTCGTGGATCCTTTTCCTCAAATACTCTCGTGTTTGACCAACTGACAACTTCCATGAGGCGACACTATTGTTTTTGTCGAATTTGGCACAGTAATTGGATTCTTCTATTTTAATGACCGCACAACGAGGCATCCCGTGTAGTAGTTGATTGACGTGTGCTGGCAGTCCTACTATGAACACACATGCCAGTCATACTGAAGGCCTGAATGATCTTTTCCCTCTCACCATTGCTCAGTCGAGAAAACAGGGGGTCTGACACAAAATGATTTTAACCTGCTCTCTTTTTAGCTGAATAACTCAAATGGTTTTTCAGTGATTCTTACGACAAAAGAAACTCAAATAATTTAGCGGTTTTTTAAATATTAAAAATTTTGGGGGATGTAACATTATTTGGACAATTTTGCTAATACATCCAGTATATCACAAGGGAAGGGCATAAACTCAATAACGAAGATAAAAAATGAAAACATAAACCCCCACAGAAAAATAAGAGCGGCCACTGTATTGTGCCAGAAACCAGAATCAAGAAACTCGCTCGCTAAAGCAAGGTGAGGTGCAAAATAAATTACGGAGTTGGAAAATCAAATTCACTCAAAATAAAAATGGGACAAACACAAACTGTGGAGGTTGGGAATTTTGACAAGGATCTTAACAAAGTAGAATGTTTGGAACAGACTTGGAGAAACATTTACTCACATCAACTAGGCGAATAAAAGATTCCGTCAGGAATCTACACCATTTTGTCTATAGGGCACTAAAAAAGAAAATCAAAGTTGGTTCAATTCACTTGTACCATGCTCGTCACTATTACCCAGCTTTCACTGAAATCTGCCGAGATCATACGCTTTCTATTAGTTCTGATCCTGAGCTGATGTCCAAAGAATCCAATCAGAACCTGATGAGAATAGCGCTCGTCTCGTAAGATTCCCTCAAACTGCGTCATCCACACTAACATTCTTGCCACGGGTAGCAGCGTCAGAAACACTATTCGTTTCAGCCCAAACCTCGGTGTAACACATAATTGCACACGTATGCGAGATAGATGAACACGAGGTGTTAGAATCGTTACGAGCCGTGAACTCGCTGACATGATCCCAGAACGGACGCAGCTGAGGGCAGTAGTAAAAAGCGTGCACACCCATTTCTTCTATACCACTATCACGACGGTGACAACCGGGCATATCTGCCGATCCCGCTCTGAAAGTCATGTCATAGAAAGATAGCGTGTACCGGATCAATCGCCAGCTAATCGAAGACTGCTGAGGTAATTTGCCGCTGTCATCCACAACCAGAAGGAGCGCACCTCGGTCGGAAGCCGAGACGCCCACAGAGTGGGTCCAAATGTCCTCCGAGTACGTGAAAGGTCACTTCACCGATGAGTAGAACGCAATGATTTGCGACTGTCGGTGAAGAATTCAAACTAATTCCGATGGCGCTCAACCCTAGAAATGGGAGGAGTGATGGTAAAACTACCTAACTCTCCTCGCCTACACCATGACACGGACGCTGACCCCAGACTTCTTTGCGGACCAGCGCTTAATTTGATTAAAGGCCTCAAGTGGGCCTATTTGTGTGTAGAAATGTCTAAGAGCCTGATCGTCAACTTTTCAAATTGCTTCCCTCTTGGGGAAGCCATTTTTTTTGCCGATGGCTTGGGGTTAGGGTTAAGGAGTTGGCGGAGTCCCTGAAGGAGAAGGTTAGAGGTTCCTTGCCTTACCTTGTCATAAATGTAAATGGCTCGGAATTTTTAATCGGTGAGTCGACTTCCAATCTATTTGGGTTCGTTATATTCACTTATACACAAATACGCTTGGGAAATGTGTTAATCCACCTCTTCTCCCTCAGCTATGGGTTAATTGGTAAGACTTGTATCAGTAAAATCATTATTATACAATAAATAAATAAAATTGCTTATAAAATATTTAGATTTGGGCATTAAATAACCTGTAGAGGTTGATATGCAGGTAAAAAAAAATAATAAAAAATAATAATGTTACAGGTCCCTGCTCAAATACAGACGCAGAGCCAACATATTGTTTATACTTTAACTATTTTGAGCGAGTCTTAGTTACAGTTTTAGGTGGGTGAACTCAAAACATAGCGTCATCCATTGTTGAAGAATGTTAGTACATGGAAACCCTCGGTCACGATGACTTATAACTTAATGCTAGCTTGGGGCAATACGAGGTGTATTTTCAGGAACTTCCCAACATTATTTCGTGATAGGATAGTTTCTCCCGGCCGATATCAAAAGAAAAAAAAAACTTACCTCTTTGAAAAATCGACCATGCTGAGATTCAAACCAGACTTTCATGATCGGATTCGGAATATTAACGTCCTATCCATTCGTCCATTCTGAGCTGACATAAAGCAAATAACAATTATCAGTATAGTGAGGAAAGAGTGCTTAGAGAATTTCACACTTACAGGACATATTCAAGGCAAAAGAGTTAGAAGGGAAACGGACGATACCTAATGATTTTGTTTAAATGAATTGTAGAACATAGACTGGGGTAATATTAAGCGGGTCACATATTACATAATGCTAAAAAGGATAGGGATTTGTGAAGAGCCATGATCGTCAACGTTATGAGGTGATAAAATACATAAAAGAAGTTATTTTTTCTTTCCTTCTGATTTCTACATATCGTTTGGTTAATTTTTCTCCATAAGTTCTATTCTAATAGTTCCTTTTCTCACACTTCTCGCCTGTGTTTATTGCTCACCTGCCACCTACAGCTCTCAAAAATTTAAATGCAATACCAATCACCGTTTCTCTCTTCCTGAATCCTGTTTTTTTTCACCATTCTTCTCACTAAAGTTTTCTCACTCCCAGTAATCAATTGCGTCTTCATGGTATTATCGCCCTACGTTGGTGGTGGGTAGCGAAACGATTTATAAAAAAAAGGTAGCATGGTAGATTTTACTGAGCAATGTTGATTTTTTGTTTAGTTTTGAAGCATACATCTCTTGTCAGTTGCAATGACCTTTGACAGAAATCTTGGAATATTTGTTGTTGTTTTTTCACTCCTCATACAAAGATAAAATTATTTTTAATCCGGGATCAGAAAGCAGACAAAGAATGTTTCCGAGAGTTAGTGCATGTAAAGATCTAACATCAAAATCCATTGAACTGGATTCGAGGAGCTGACAATGATTTCAAGTAACTCATCAATAGTACAACGGTGATGAGCTAGGATTACGAGCAAAATTTATCTTACAGTTTCATCTCTTGATCGGGTGAATCTATAACGTTTTTACGGCTTGTCTTAAGGCGTACAAAGAATTTGTAGATTTGTACTTTTTTCTGGCTTTCAAATTTGTAGACTTGTACTCTATTTCTAGCGCTCAGATTTGCAGATTTGTACTTTTTTTCCAGGGCTGAGATTTATAGGTTTGTACTCTTTTTCCAGTGCCTAGATTTATAGGTTTGTTCTCATTTTCCAGCGCTCAGATTTGTAGATGTGTACTCTTTTTCCAGTGCTCAGATTTATAACTTTGTTCTCTTTTTCCAACGCTCAGATTTGTAGATTTGTACTTTTTATCCAGCGCTCAAATTTATAGATATGCACTCTTTTTTTCCAGTGCTCAGATTTATAGGGTTGTACTCTTTTTCCATTGCTCAGATTTATAGGTTTTTACTCTTTTTCCAGCGCTTAGATTTATAAGATTGTACTCTTTAACCAGATTTGTAGTTTTGTAATTTTTTCCAGCACTCAAATTTGTAGATTTGTAATCTTTTTCCATTGCTCAGATTGGTGGGTTTTTACTCTTTTTCAAGCGCTCAGATCTATATGTTTGTTCTCTTTTTCCAGCGCTCAGATTTGTAGTTTTGTACTCTTTTTCCAGTGCTCAGATTTGTAAGTTTTACTATTTTTAAAGTGCTTAGACTTATAGGTTTGTTCTCTTTTTCCAGCGCTCAGATTTGTAGATCTGTACTTTTTTTCACGTGCTCAGATTTATAGGTTTGTACTTGTTTTCCAGTGCTCAGCTTTATAACTTTGTTATCTTTTTCCAACTCTTAGATTTGTAGAATTGTACTTTTTTCCAGTGCTCAGATTTATAGGTTTTTACTCTTTTCCAGCGCTCAAATTTATAGGTTTTACTCTTTTCCAAGCGCTCAGATTTATGTTTGTACTCAGATTTGTAGATCTGTACGTTTTTCATGTGCTCAGATTTGTAGATTTGTACTTTTTTCCAGCGCTCAAATTTGTAGATTTATAGTCTTATTTCAGTGCTCAAATAGTAAATAAATTCTTCTCACATAGGAATGGTTTAGAATAAAATGTTTTCTCGCTTTATTAATAAAATTTATAACATTTTTTAACTTTTATAATTAGACAATTAATCCAGAGATAGGGATTAAAATTCTGGTTTGTATTCAATAAAAGCTCTACATAACATCCCTCAGTTTAAGGAATATCAGATTTAAATTCTAAATATTTCGTACGCTATTTTAATTTTTTGGAGATAATAATGATTCTAGCGATAAAGATCTTACTAATCAATCCATAGCTGGGGGAGATACATTTATACTTTTCCCAGATTTATAAACTGCTAGAGGATGCACACTTGCTAATAAGAAGACGCACGTGGTTCGTGCATTATGGTGCTCCAGGACATTTTAGTCACATTGTTCGCGATGCACTGGCTTACATCTACCATGACAAATAGATAGGTAGTGGAGGACCAGTTCTTGCACATTCTTCCAGCCTCAGTCATTTGGAGTTTTTTATGTGGGCTCACCTAACACAATTGGTTTATGCAGCAGACATTAATAATGCAGAGAGACTTCATCAACGTATCATGGAGGACTGCGAAAGCATTTGATACCGTAAGCTTTGAACTTTATAACTCAAAAACGAAGTATTTTGCGGACGTATGTTTATATGTTTACATTTGTGCTTGTTTTGGTGTGGGAACCTGACCCCAAAGTTTGGAAATGTATTTCTGATACACCCTGTATATCGAATAGAGTACACAGGGAGGTAATAATTACATGAAATGTTCCAGCTAAGGGAAATAATGTATATGGCAGATATATAAATAAATATACCATTTTTAATATTGTCTCTCTTCATATTGATATAATTCTTTCAGCCAAAGGATTATTATGGAATAAATATGTATACTTTACACAAAAAAATCTCAAATATAAAACATAATAATTCAACATTGCATGAAAACAATGACTCGATAAAAATTGCATTTGATAAAAATTATTTCCAAATACAGACATTTCCTTTCACAGGCTGATATTTCACTGTGAAAACAACCGTTTGCAACAAATAAAATACACATTGAATGAATTGAAACGAATTAAAAGCAACCCCCAAGTACAAAGTTAGACTCAATGGAAATGAAGTGAGTAAAAAGCATGACTAAAAAGAGAACAAGTAACGTTATCTTATGTCATGGACAACAGAATAATAACAATGTACTGCCACAATTTAAATAAATTGGCTGGCAATTAGCTGAAAATTACACGAAACGATAAACACCTGAAGCAATAGGTCACAAAGGCCGAATGTAAATAATGGTAACTCTTCCTTGAAATTCCAAACAATTGAACGTTTCTAATTTATTTTACACGGTTTATCACCCGTTTGTAAGTTTCTCGAACCTGAAACATATTTTGTATTGCTATAATTATACTTTTCATAAAGTCAGTGAATATTAAATTAATTTATTTTCTAGAATAACAATAATTTTTCCAGAAACAAGTCCTATTTAATCCATAGCCGGGGAAGAAGATGGACTCATACCTTTCCCTGGAGTAACTATCCCCAAATGAATGTAACGAACACGACCTGAATTCGAACGCGGCTCTCCAGTTTCTAATCCCGACTCACTAGCCATTACATTCCTTGCGCAAACCTGAACGTAACACTTTGAAACTTTAGGGAAGAAAAGCGATCGTGGGCATTATGTAATTAGGTTGGGTTTTGTGAGGTTTTGTCGTTGGATATCGATGATAAACTGATTGATTACATGTTGAACTGATTCTCTAATATTTAACAACTTGCAACATTTTATTTTTAAGAATTCACATCTCAGAACAAAAACAAAATATTAGTGTGGATACAGCTCCGTCTTTTCTGTTGCGTATCCATTTAGGACGTGGGCGACCATATCATTTCATGAACTTCTATCCCTTACAGGACTAAGCAATCTCCCTGCTTCGCTACCTATTTACACAATATTTGGCATTACAGCAACGTTTGACATTATATTATTACATTACAATATTTGTATTATATTATCACATTACACAATTTGTATTATATTATCACATTACACAATTTGTATTATATTATTACATTACAATATTTGTATTATATTATCACATTACAAAATTTGTATTATATTATTACATTACACAATTTGTATTATATTATCACATTACACAATTTGTATTATATTATTACATTACAATATTTGTATTATATTATCACATTACACAATTTGTATTATATTATCACATTACAAAATTTGTATTATATTATCACATTACACAATTTGTATTATATTATTACATTACACAATTTGTATTATATTATTACATTACAATATTTGTATTATATTCGCTTAGGTGATCATGTATCTTTCCATACATGATTGACGAGGCAGATTATTTTTCCTACTGTGGATTGTCATTTCTTTCTGCGGTAGACAATCCAAAGCCATAGAATCCTTATGTCCTGCTATTTACCCCTAGAAGAAGAGGATTTATACCTTTCCGAAAGTCCCTAGCCCTTAAGTGAATGTAATGGATTCGATTGGAATTTGAACTCGGATCTCCGATTCCTCAATCTGAGCCGCTATCCATTACTCCACCATGCCTTATTATTAGGTTGGTGCAAAACTAATGACGTAATAATGTCGTTTTTTGACGTTAAAAATACGTCAAAAACGACATTATTACGTCATTATTTTTGCACCAACCTAATATTATTACATTACAATATTTAGTATTAGATTAAAGCAATATTTATGGTTATAACAATATTTGAGCCGTTACTATCCCTCTAATCCCTCTAATCCCTCTAATCCCCTGTTCTGTGATCCATTTTCACAAGTTCGTTAGGCAGGTTTCTCGCTGATGCTTTTTTTTTTTTTTTTTTACTTTCAATATGTCCCGGAAGTGTCAGAATATCCAAGACGTCTTTCCTCTTTATGTCTTACAGGAATTTCTGATCCTATAACGTGTAATTTTAATTTCTATTTTCGGTAAACTTTTGCGTTGCTCACGTTTTTCAGTTTTTGATATTCTCAGTATCCTTCTGTAGATCGGTATCTATGTTGCTACAAGTCACTGCTTCAGGAAATTGACCAGTATTCACTGCCATATAAGAAGATTGATATTACATAACATTTGAGGACAGTGAAACAAACATTCCCTGTTAATACATTAAATTCGTTTCTGTAAGGCAAACTTCCCGATTCCTCTGCGTTTTAGTGACGAAGATGAGCTTACTTTGAGCACAGAGCTACGAGTATTGGTTACTGACTGAAAATTAATACTGTTAATGATAAATCTGTTTAACTCGTTAATTCTTATCCAACGGAGAAGTGCTAACATAAAAGTATACGACCTAACTGAAGATCAAACTCATTACGCAGTAACAATGATAAGTGAGACAGACTCAGTGTCAATTTAACAACATCGAGGAATACTAGCCCTTAGCCACCTTTGGCTGCTCATCTTTCATTTTCAGTGGCCATGTGTATGGGGAACCCGGTGCAGCTCAAACACGCTAATCAGTATTAAATTTCTGTGAAACAGACTCGGTAACAATTGACCTAAACTAAAGAGTACATTTCTTTGGCGTATTATACATGGGTAATTGTTACTCACTAGTAACATTCGGTGAAACTGTCTTGATATTAAACCTAGGAGTACATTTTTTAACCAAGTTTATCGGGACACAGGGTGGATCAAATATGATATTCATTAGTAATGTTCTGTGAAACTGGTTCGGTAACAGTTAGCCTAAACCAATGAGTACTTTTTATCTGGCCATGAGTATAGGGAACACAGTGTAGATCAAATACGTTATTCAGTAGAAACGTTCTGTGAGACTGACTCATAACAACTGATCTAAACCGAGGAGTACATTTCTTTGGCAATGTGTATGGGGAAGTAAGAGTGGATCAAATTGGTTTCTCAGTGGTAACGTTCTGTGAATCTGATTCGATAGCAGCTGACCTTAACGAGGTGTCCTTTACCTTGACCATGTGTATGCCAAACAGCGTGAATCAAATACGTTTCTCAACAGTAACATTCTGGGAAACTGACTTGGTAACAATCGACCTAAACCGAGGAGTACTTTTCTTTGACCATGAGTATAAGGGAACACAGCGTGGATCAAATGCGTTACTCACTAACTTTCTGTAAAACTGTTTCGATAAAAATTTACCTAAACCAAGGAGTATATTTATCTGGACATGTGTACGAGGAACAAAGGTGGATCAAATATGTTACTTAGTAGCAACATTCTGTGAAATTGACTCGGTAACATTTGATCTAAACCGAGGAATAATTTTCTTTTGCCATGATTATGGGAAACACAGTCCGGTGTCAAATACGTTACTCAGTCGTAATGTTCTGTGAAACGGACTCAGTAACTCTTGATTTAAACCGAGGAATACTTTTAATTCAGCATGAATATGGGCAATACAGCATGGATCAAATAAGTCACTCATTAACGTTCTGTGAAAATGTTTTGATGACAATTTACCTAAACCGGGGACATTTGTCTGAATATATGTTCGAGGTACAAAGTGGGTGGAGTCAACTACGTTACTCAGTAGTAATGTTCTGTGAAACTGACCCAGTAACAATTGATCTAAACCAAGGAGTCCTTTTCTTTGTCCATGTGTAAGGGGAACATAGATTAGATCAAATATGTTACTCAGTAGTAACGTTTTGCGAAACTCATACATTAACTATTGACCTAAACTGAGGAGTACTTTTCTTTTGCCAAGTGTAGGAGGAACACGGCGTGGATCAAATATTATAAGTTACTCAATAGTAATGTTCTTTGAAACTGACTCGGTAACAGTTAACCTAAACCGTGGTGTCCTTTTCAATGGCCATGTGTACGGGGAGCACAGGGTAGATCAGATGCATTACTATGTAGTATGTTTTGTGAAACAGACTAGGTAAAAGTTGGTCTATGCCAGTGAGACTTTTTATTTGGCCATATTCATGGGGAACTCAGTGAGGTTCAAACGCATTACTTTGTTGTAATGATCTGTGAGGAGTCATTGGCCTAGTTTAAGCATATGACCACATCAATGAGATACCCAGTAAGGATCGAACACTTCTAATGATCAAATGGACTATCTCATTAGCCCTTACTTCAGCTTAAATTACTCATTTTTTTTTTTTACTAATGTTCAGGCACTATCAGCAGGCCTGTGAGCCCCTCACATTATAATGTTACTGAATCACATAAGAGGTTCAGCTTCTTTCTTCCTATGTCACTTTGATCCTTTGTATCTTGTCTTTATGAATTTAAGCGCAGTAATAGATTGGCGGTTAAGTTCATTTTTTATTTGAGTTTTCTAAATGTAAACGTAAGTTGTATGCTAACGTTTTCTAGTTTCATTTCTAGCTTGTTCCGGCTCTTGTTTTCTAGATGTAACCGTAAGTTCTATGATAACAGTTTCTTCTCTTGCGCTTCTCGTTTGTGAAACTCTCTTCCACCGTTTTGCTTTCCAGTCAACTTTGAAGCCACTGCGTGGTTTTGCCTAGCTTGCTGTGGAATAAAACAGTGCCTTGTTTATGTTTGAAACAAGTTGACACGTAAGTCGTGCCAGTGAGTAGCATATACTATTCAGTAATAATTATTTGTATTTATTATCAATTAATAATAGCCGGCTATTTTCTAAACTTTTAAACAAGGCAGTACAACTACCAAGACCCAAAGGATTACATTGTGTGATTGGAAGAATTAGGAACAGAAACATTAATGATGAATGGGAAGAGAAAAGAGTAATCAGGATTGACATTGTATTAGATTTTTTGCAGATTAAAGTTGGCTGGAACGCATGCGCTGGAAGGGAGTTCCAGAAGCAAGATGTGCGAGAAAAGAAACTGTTAGCATAGAATTTACGGTTACATCAAGCCAGACCAACTGTAAATTAGTGAGATCTCGATGCCAGTGGAGCACTACGCTTAAATAAAAAAAAAAATGTCTTGGTACCATAATGAAGAGCGATAGTATTCGTAATTTATTACAAAATGTGGCACATGGCCAAAATAGGGAATGGGGGCAAGAAGATGGTCGTCTTCTGTTTTAACATTAAACTTAGATAGTCACGATCACTAACCCAAACATACTACAATATTCCTTATATCAAAACAACGCATTCTTACTTACCATTCTTACAACGTCCATCATAATACCTCAATGTCTCCATGAAAATCCTAACTAGTCCCCATATTTACAATTCATGTGGGGGGAGGGTAATAAAATAACAATACCATGACGAAGAGCTAATCCAAAAAATTACCATGAAAAGACAGAGAGGCAAGATTACAATGGTAGGAAAGTGACTAAAGCCGAACCGTAAAATCAGGACCAATAATATTGCTGATTCTTTTAGGGATTTATCAAGGAGCTCACGATAAATATCAGGGGCACCAGACCATATGTGGCAGCAATATTCTAAGCATGGAAGAACGGTGGATTTATAGAGATGTAAGGTAGATTCGGGAACGAAAAGTTGTCTCGAAAGACACAGTGAATCAACTTTCATAGCAGCTTACAGATTCCGGGCCAAACGCTATCGGCTCTGTCGTTTATACTGCAACTATGCTGAATAGGCCTGGGTTACAGTTTTCGTAGTTAGAATTTCTGGGTGGAAGAGGATAATCTGACCTGATCAGTTTTTTGAATAAGGTCTCTTGGATTACGTGCGGGTACAACAATCCACGACTGTGCCAACTACCCAATATCAATCAATACCAGATGGTATGTTTTTTTTAGCCATTTTCAAAAGCCACCACAGAGGCCGATTGCATCAGAAAGTCACCTATCTGACTAATAGTCATGGGTGTTATGGTCAGTAAGCTAACGTTCTAACAACTTGACCATGCACACATGCTATCTATCTATCTATCTATCTAACTATCTATCTATCTATCTATCTATCTATCTATCTATCTATCTATCTATCTATCTATCTATCTCAGTTCATATCTATCTCAGTCAGTCCATTATCTATCTATCTATGTATCTATCTATCTATCTATCTATCTATCTATCTATCTATCTATCTATCTATCTAACTCAGTCATATCTATCTATCTATCTATCTCAGTTCATATCTATCTATCTCAGTCAGTCCATTATCTATCTATCTATCTATCTATCTATCTATCTATCTATCTATCTATCTCAGTCATATCTATCTATCTATCTATCTCAGTTCATATCTATCTATCTATCTATCTATCTATCTATCTATCTATCTATCTATCTCAGTCAGTCCATTATCTATCTATCTATCTATCTATCTATCTATCTCAGTTCATATCTATCTATCTATCTATCTATCTATCTATCTATCTATCTATCTATCTATCTATCTATCTATCTATCTCAGTCTGTTCATTATCTATCTATCTATCTATCTATCTATCTATCTATCTATCTATCTATCTATCTATCTATCTATCTGTTCATAGCTATCTGTCTGTCTGATTCGGGCCGGTGTACGTGTTGAGAAATAACACTTGTCTCTCCTGAAATGCCCACAACTAACATGGCCGACTCGGAATATGAGTCCACGCAAAAATAGTTACCGATATATATGTACAAACATGTTATAATGTATTAACAATAAAGGGTTACATAAACAATACAATATTGTTGTGTGTTACTGAACAATGAACATGAATGAAGAAAACATTTAAGCTAGTGAATTGTTTGCATGTGTGTAGTTTGGTGTAGGAGAAAGTCCTAGAAAAAATGAAGTGAAAGGTGCGAAAATTAGGAGGAGTTGACTCGACACCATCTATCTATCTATAAATAATAAGAATAAAAGCCTGTGTTAACGTTGAAGGATAATATACACAGTATTAATATTGGTCCTGAGTATTGTTGATATACCTTTTTATTATTTTGGCCTGCAGGTTTAATCATTAGTAAATTGAAAACGATGTTAATGCAGCTGCAATTTTATTTCCGCTTGTATATTTTGCGTGTAATCTGCATTGTCGGACAAAAGAAAATATACGATTTTTTTTTTTACTATTATAAATACAGCAGCTTTTCATAATAATTCTATGTTGTCGCTTGCGAAGAAGAATATTCTTTTCATGAAAATCAGTCCACCAGAAACAGACCCGTGGTGATGGAAGGGATGGAGATATTAGTGGAGATGTGCCACTCATTTTTGTCTAATGAATTAACAGTCAGGCTTTTCATTTCAAGGACACTTAAAAGCCATTAACAGGAACTGAAAAAAACAAAACAAAACAAAAAAAAAAAAACAACAAAAAAAAAAAACAACAAAAAAAAAACGAAACATGGAAAGATGAAAAGCAGTAACGGAGTCTGGATAAGAGAAGAGTGGATCTTTGGTGAAAAAATCTTGTTCCATTCTCTTTCCTTTGTCAGAAGCCAAAAAAAAAAAAAAAAAAAAAAAAAAAAACGGAATTAAAATGGTAGTTTGAGGCTTTCATTGACTAAATTGACTGATATTATGTTTCTCTCGGCCCACTTCCCCCACTCATCACCCTCTATCTCGCTGTCTCTCTCTTTCTTTTTCTTTCAGTCTTTCTATCTCAGTCTATTCATATCTATCTATCTATCTATCTGTCTATCTATCTATCTCAGTCATATCTATCTATCTGTCTCAGTCTGTTCATATCTATCTCTCTATTTATTATTAAATTTCATCTGAGAATGAAATGAGAAAAAAATCTAGTATTTTAATTTTTGTGTTTGCTTTTTTTATTGATTAAGCAGACTGCAAATATATCTATCTATTTTAAGACATTTTTATGTTTATACGTTCTTTTTTATTATTACAAATATTTAAGTAAATGCTCTGTTTATAATAAACAGTATTAACAACATTTACCGGCCTGAATGTCCGAGAAATTGTCATAGAAAATATGCGTCCTCCGACAGGAATCGACATGTATCCTATACGGAACCGTCATATAGCCTGACTTGCCTTAACCGATTGGGCCACAGAGGAGCGTTCGGTTAACAAGGTCGATTTTACTGCTCAAAGCGCATCCAAATGTAAACAAATGACGTCTCACATTATGAAATGGACAACGTCCGACAATTATTTTAAGACGTTTTTATTCTTTTTTATTCTTTTTATTCTTTTATTTTTTTTCATTCTTTTTTATAGAATATAAACATGTCTTAAAATAATTGTCGGACTTTGTTCATTACATAATATCTGTCTATCTATGAATAAAAGGAAAACTTATTTTAGCCTGATCATCTTTATCTAGGCAAAATACTGTATTTTGTTTTGCAGTAAGTATTTATAAGCAAAAGTAAAAATATTAGTTTTATAAGTTTTTAAATTTAAGAACGCTTGTAAATATACATGAGGCGAATTGAATAGATAAGTCAAATTACGGAGGATGCTATGTGATGTAAATTAATCTCGAAAAAAAGAAATGTAATTAAATGTTTGCATATATATTTTAGAAATCTAATTAATATGGATATTATTGTAATTTTTCCTGGTGCCCCGACTACAAGAATTTAATTATCCTACTTGATTAAAATCTACGCCACACACGTTTACTGTTGAAATAGCTAAATGCAACCACCACTTCTACTCCAACAGTTTCTTTTCTTGCACTTCCCGCCTGTGTAATTCCCTTCCGGTTAATTAATACAAAATTAAATGGAACATCAATTGCCATCTTTACTTCTTGAATCCCGTTCATATTTTGGCTTTTCCCCAATCCTTCCTAAACTTCTCTCACTTTCACTCTATCACTGATATTGAGCACTTTATCCCATAAATATAGCACAGCTTATACTAAATTTCTGTACATAGACATGTACACACACACACGCGCACGCACACACACATGCACACACACACATATGTATATATATATATATATATATATATATATATATATATATATATATATATATATATATATATCTGTGGGTAAGTAATCCAAGTAGATCCTAATAATATAAAGTATTAAAACTGATTCACAAAAGATAGTTCAATATATCTATTAATATTATAAAGCATGTGGATGAATTATATAAAAATGGAATAGAGAATATTCCGGGGGTGAAATGGCCAACTGAATTGAGTAATAGTGTTTCATATTCATGCAATTCATATATATATATATATATATATATATATATATATATATGCATATATATATATATATATATATATATATATATATATATATATATATATATATATATATATATATATATATATATGTTAGGAAAGTCCAAGATCACCTCATATGGGAAATAAGCTTATTTCGACCGACGAAGAAATACCAGGTTTGAATAATTCTGACGAATTTTATTTTTTCGTCGGTTGAAATAAGCTTATTCCTCATATGAGGTGATTTGGGATTTTATTTTGCATGAATTTATGGTCTGTATGAATAAATACATTGAACTCTTTTTCTTTGTTTTAATAATTTATATTAGTTGGATGATATACTAACGGATTTTTTACCTTTACTTCTGCTATTTGAATTTTTCTCTTCATATATTTTAACCAACCAGCGACGTCGTATGAAGCGTGTGGTATTCTTTCAATTGGCTGCCGGTAAATTATCTTAGAATAAAATTTTGGAGGCTCAACCTCAGAATATCACCAACAATATTTTTCTTAAAAGGAATATTTTAAAAATTGGGAAAATATATATGAGCCAATAAGATTGAGCTTGATTAATCTCAAATTCAGATTCATTCGGTGCCTACTATTTTATTATAAATATGATCAATTTTTGTTTGCAAACGAGTCTTTCAGTGAACATTTTACCAGGGTGTTTGTTCGATCATTTGTTACACAAACGAAACTGAAAACCTCAAACTTAATTAATTGCTCAAATCTTTCGCATATTTATTACAGCCTACAATATTACAAAAATGATGCTTAGCAATAGTTTGTTTACATGCGTCAACAGTCACAACTAACTTCCCTGCCTTTATTTCATGCAGCTGACTGCTGGAATTTCATACACATATTTAAAACAAAGTAAAGCTGTCGCATACATCTGCACACATATAGAGGCATCTTCCGTTCATCCTATACTAACGCAATTCATTCGGTTGTACTGTAAAAACGATACATAAAATATTTTGTGTGAAGTTGTAATCAAAGGATCTTTGTAATTCATTTCTTTCAATTTGAAAGAAAACTAACACCCAAATAAAAATTATTGAAATTTGTAGATCCGTGTTTGGAGATTCTTAATTCTTCGTTTATACACGCATATTCCCCTACACATACACGTACATACACACATACGCGCACGCGCGCGCACACACACACACACATATATATAGTCATAACTATCTAGCACAATTTATTTATATCTATCTCATTTTGAGGATATCTGTCTTTTGCTGTCTGAATTTGTGGGATGAGTTTTATTCTTATTTACACTACTTACATGCGGTCTATTGTTTTCATCTTTGTTCTTTTTATCTCACCATTTCGGCCACTGTACCTCGAGCCTTCATCAAGTGTATGCCGATATGTCTACAGCAAATACAGAACTCAACATTTTATTTAATCTAAATAGTTCAGTTCTAAATTCTGTGTATGATCGGCATGCAGAACGGAGATCAGAACGAACAATTTCAAATATATATATACTTCACTATAGTGGCTACCAATGCTTGAGTAGACATTCCTGTTTTCTAAACAGTGAATTTTAATGTCTATCGACCTAGTGATTGAAAGTCTTATGCACCTTTCTACAGGAATCAAATCTCCCGAGAGATTGCACGGGAGTAAATTGGCTGCAATGGAGGACCGCTGAAGTTTGTTACTCTCGGTCAATTTGTGCGGCACCCATGTACCGTGTTTCTCGGCCTTACCCATTGAGTGAAGATGACGAGTGACAGTAGTATGCGAGTTTACCATCTTCTGGGCTAATTTTCTAGGGATCTGGCTCGCTTATTCTTTAATCTGCACATTCAACTGGTTCTCATCAAACTAAACAGGCAGGTCAGAACGCAAAGAATTTGAGATTTCGAACTTTCTCTCCTTGAAACGGGAAAACTATTTCTTTACCATTCTGTCGGAAATGAAGTTATATACGTGCACAGCACAAATGTCTCGAACAACTTTGGTAGCTTTATGATCTCGATTAAAAGCAAAGAGAAGATGTTGAACATGCTCATTATTGTCTACTTGACATTCCATTTCAAATGGGGTGTCTAATCTGAAATAAAATTTCAATAACTTTAGAGAAAATATTCACAGGATTACCAGAGTTACTAAGAAGCAAAAATACTACCAAAGATTATTTTTCGAGATCCTTCATAGAATATGAGAAAATATGAAAATTAATTAAAAAAAAAAGAATAATTCCGTTATTATTTACTTTTTCCGTATTTCTTCAATGAAACATGACCCAGTGCACATGTTAGTACTTCGTATGTTCATTCTACAGTGGTTCCTTGCAGATTGACCTTGTTCAAACCTTTTAGAATTTTGGAAATACCTTTAAAAAAAAATTTAAAGATTTAATAGAAAACCAGGATAGAAAGAGAAAAAAAATTAGAAAAACCATTACACAGTGACTAAAAAGAATAATTAAAAAAAGATTTGATGTAAAAAAATTGGGTATTAAGAATTTAATTATATACCCTTATTTTAAATGATATAAAAATATGTCCCTAATTTAAAAAAAACTTATAAAACCACCTGAAATGTAAGAACAAGAATATTTAAATCTATAGTAGTATTTATCCTTTTAGTTAGAAAGTTACCAATTCTCATCAAATCTTCAGTTTTAATTTTCTAAAATTAAATTTCATGACCACCATTTGAAATCTATATAGGTAATCCATACACACTGAGGATTAAATAAAGAATAAGTTGAATATCTTTATAAGCTTGATATGTTTCACTATTCAAATTCATAAAAAAATTTAGGAATGGATTGATTTGGAGTTATATAAATTCTGTCATTTTTTTGTTTTCATTATTTGTTTGGATGCCATGTGTACATCTCATCACATTAGTCTTATGCCTTTATCAATTTTTGAAAGTAAACATAGACTTTTAAAATTTATAGTTATAACACTAACTGCAATATACACATGATATCTACACAACCAATGAAATTCTCGATTGAATTTAAATCAGGAGAGTTTCCGGGCCAGTCTATAATAAATTGATTTGCTCACTGGTAAGGTTTGCCAGTGTGTTCGCGTAGCGTTACAATTTTCGTATGCTTCCCATATATTTAAATTGTTGTATTTGCTGGATTTTTGTTTCTCCAATTTGGAATTTTCATATTGGCTTATGCCTTTCGCTAGCAACACCCTTGTGCAAAATAATTGAAACAAAACCAAGTCGTTTCTTTCAGACTGACCACAGATTATTCCTTAATTCCAACAGTTCAGACTTTCATAACTAGTTACCAAACATGCCACATTAATAGAATCAAATAATCATTCACTTTGTATTACATTGGTAAAAAAAGTTACTCATACACTATCGTCCCAAGAAGCACTACTTTGTAGAACAGACTCTCGTGTGAATATTTCCCTGATCAATACAAATGTAACCCTGATCAATACAAATGTAACCTCATAAAGACAACTCAACCATTATCTATCCTACATATCGCTGTAATCTGCTTTTACTTCAGCCTAATATATCTATAAAATAGAATGATTAATTCATTCATTAATTTTATGCTGCCTTTTCAACCAATTTATTTAGCATTTAATTTTAAAGATCGTCGGAAAAATATAAAGAATTTTCTAATTTCTCGCAGGTTTTTGCTTACAAATTTTACTCTTTCAAGAATAAATCTAAACAAAGATAATATATTTTGTATTAGATTTATTGAATGGAAAATATATTCAAACCAGAATTCGAATCACTACAAGAAAAATACGCATTTTTTTACTGGATTTGATAGGTAAAAAGTCTTTTTGTTTTTTTTTTTAATTAGAAAGAATAAGATTTGCTAGAACATTTTCATTCTCGATTGGATTTAAATCAGCGGAGTTTCCAGGCCAATCTATAGTACTTTAATTTGCTTACTGCTCAGGTTTGTCAGTGTGTTCGAGCAGGGTTACAATTTTCGTACATCCATTGCAGACAATGACCGTAGGACAACTAATCAACAGTCAAGACAGTAGTGTCTGGGCGTGATAAAAATCTGATGGAATCATGGATGACGCAATATTTTTCAAGGCCAAACCAATTCCATCATACACACCGAAAACAGAGCCATATTTCTGCAGACCACTGTAAATGAACTCCTTCAAAACGAAACTACTCTCTATAATTATCTAAGAAAACCCTTTTTACCTTCCATCAGTATGGCTTATGCTAACCATGAGAAGAGTACTTCATTGTGCCTTTTCAGACTAACTTTTTTCGTTAACATGAAGTGGTTATATTATATTGAATCAATTTCAAGGTTTGCTGCTAAAAAAGGCTGTGGTTTACTGCATCCTATTAGACAGTTTTTTCCCGACAGTATCTTTCATACACATATATAAGTCTACCATTCGACCTTGTATTGAATATTACTGCCACATTTGGTCATGTACTTCTGCTAAGTATTTAGATATAATCAATAAACTACAAAGCAGAATCTGCAATATTATCATTCCTGGTCTGGCATCTCGGCTTCAGTCAGTGTTCCACCGCTTTAACGGAGCAACCCTGTGTCTTTTTCTATAAATATTTTTATGGTACTTGTTTTGAGGAGCTTTCGTACCTTGTGGTTACGAATTTAAATCCAGTACTAGATTAGCAGTTAGGTCTCATCATTTTACATTTTAAATTTCCAGGTGTAATCGCACATCCTATACTAACAGTTTCTTCTCTCGCACTTATCGCTTTTGGGACTCTCTTCCGATTTCTGGCTTTTCCATCAACTTTGACCTTCAAAATTTTAAATGCAATGTCAATCGCTATACTCTGTCTTTCTAATTCCTGCTTCTTCATTGGTCTCTCTCGTTAATAATATTTTTATTTTTCTCATTTTCTTTCAAACTTAGTAACACATTGCGTCTTAGTGGCTTTACTGCCTTGTTTTTTTTGTGGGGGGTGAAATGATTAAAAGGGAAATACGGACTAGATCGATTTTTGCCATGTGAGGTTAAGTGGCAAGTAGAAATACGATTTACGACAAATGTTTATCCAGTTATAGTCAGACGGTGGTGTGTCATTACCACTTCAGCCTGGATATATCTCATTGATCTTCGGTTGATTTAAAATGAAGTCAGGCATTTCGGTTGGGACAAAGACTACAACACCTTGCACCAATAATCTCATAATGTCAATAATCCCTGGTGGTATATAAAATAAACTTATCTTGGCTTTACGACTAATAATTAACCTTTTGCGGTCATATGCTGGGTTATTCCACTTCGCAGTTGGTAAGGGTGATGTCTGCTTGATATCAAAGGATGTTGAATTAAAGATTTGTATAAAAACTGCATTTGATTGCACCTCGTTTCTCCCTCAGTATGACGGGGAAATTCTATCGATATCACGAGGTACTGTCGGTGTCCTTGCTTAGGGATAATGATGTTGTAAACCGAAACCCAAGCCACGTACAGTCGTTGTTGACGTAGTAGAATGAATCTGTATTCGAGGTGATATCGTAAAGATCCCGGTCAAGGATCTCATGTCAGTCTCCATAAGTGATTAAATCAATGTGAAAAGAATCCTATTTGTACAACGATGATCGCAATTTATGCATTCATTAATTTTTTTTTCCGCATATTTTTTCCTTGTGTTTGCTAGTGCTTGTTCGCTCTGGGTGCTTACCTTCTTAAACCGACACTCAACTGGCCTTGACAATGCACGTGCCACTTCAAAACCTGTGTTCGACAGAAGAAAAACGTTGTGCCAAAAGGCTGGTGAAGCAATTTTCAGAGTCGATTTGACGCAGACATGTTTCTCGATAGTGTCATACCTCAATATCCAAAGAAATATTACATAATATTCGCCCAACCAATAAGAATTAAAATGCCGGTGCGTTTTCCTTGAATGATTCTTTTTTGTTTAACTGATCCACAACACATGTTTTTTTTTTAATTTCTTTAATATCAGCTTGTATATATATATATATATATATATATATATATATATATATATATATATATATATATATATATATGTATATATATATATATATATATATATATATATATATATGATTGGTGTATACGGAATAAATTCCAATAACTAAAAAATACTATGCTTAAAAGAGTGTTCAATACGTAATAGAGCAAATATAATTATTTATTTTAAATTATAACATAAATATATTACAAAATCACTACAAAGATAGTCATTTTGTTTCAACACTTCTGGTGTCTTATCAAGTGATTTGATAAGACACCAGAAGTGTTAAAACAAAATGGCTATCTTAGTAGTGATTTTATAACATATTTACGTTATAATTTTAGAATGAATAGTCATATATATATATATATATATATATATATATATATATATATATATATATATATATATATATACACAAACACACACATACATATATATATATATATATATATATATATATATATATATATATATATATATATATATATATATATATATATGCAGATAAATATCTAGATATAAATAGTATGATCAGAGAAATCAACACTACATAGGTGAATGTGTTTTATTGTCCACTCTATAGCTACTTGATATCTTCGGTGTCCACAATATATATACATATATATTTCCAGAATCATTAAGTTTTTCCGTTTTGTAGAAGTAAGGGAGTGCAGAGATTTTCCATAATTTTCATTGTCCAAAGCGCTTTCGACGACTTCTTAAGCTATTTTCAAGGGGGTTTTAGTTTTGGTGCTGTTATGTATTAGCTTGGTGCAAAAATGTATGTCGTTTTCTCACATAGTAACATATGTGAGAAAACGACATTATTTTTGCACCAACCTAATATATATGAAATTTTATCAAGGTAAATACTTACCTTGATAATGTGCCTTATAGGATGAAATAGTCTTCCTCTTGTATTTTCATTTTGTTCCTTTTTACACTCTAGCTGAAAATAATTTACACACACACACACACACATATATTATGTTGGTGCAAAAATAATGACGTAATAGTGTCGTTTTTCGACGTTAAGAACACGTCAAAAAACGACATTATTACGTCATAATTTTTGCACAAACATAATATATATATATATATATATATATATATATATATATATATATATATATATATATATATATATATATCAAAGGAAAAGCTCAATGCATCATTAAAGAGTTCGGTAATAATTTATGTCAGATAAAATGGTTTATATTATCCAGACAATTTACTAAAAATTACAAGAGGAAATGAATAAAAAAGTTCACTTAGAAAAATCCTTGAAGGGACAAGTGAAAAGAAAAACAAAAATGTCAAATCAACGAGCAGGGGTGATAGAGTAAATGAAAAGTTACACCCAGTGAAATACATTGAAAATAAATCAAATTTATATCGTCATCATCATTTTATACACATTCACAGCCACAAGCAAACAAACACACACACACACATATATATACATACATACATATATATATATATATATATATATATATATATATATATATAATTATTTATTTAAAAATATGATTCCAACACCCTACATAAGAGGTCTCATGTTTCAAAACAAGAGCCGAAAACTTCAAAATAATATTTGAATTAACTTGAGTTAAAGTAGGCTCTGTTCCATCTTCAAGCGAAATTTTTTGGGAATGACTTATTTCTGAAATTTACGAGTTTTAATAGTATGGTCAGAATTGAAATCAAAAATTTCCATGGTAACATCAAGGGCGGATTGTTTAGAATCGGCAGGGGTGGGGTGTTAATAATTTGTATCAGTATAGTTACTTTCATAGATGTCGGGTCACGGTAAGGTGGGGGTGGCTAAATTTACGACGGAGGAAGTTTTCGCATAGTCTGGCTTGAGCGTCTACGGAGATTTATTTATTTATTTTTATTTTATTCTTTTATTATATCTCTTTCTGAAAGGGATTTATGTATATGAAAAGGCCGTAACGTTTGTTATTTGACGACTTCATAACGTTACGATAAACTACATCCACATCGTGGGTAAGACGATGAACTACATCCGACAGTAGGGCCTTTGGTCTGGAGTTTTGAGGAGTGTGGAACCACCTCTTGATTGCTTGTGTTCCTAAACTGAACCGGGGTGGAGGCGCCTTTCGGGGTCTTGGCCATGGGCAAGTAGTTGACCTCCACCCCTCAAAGGGATCAAAACACTATGAATGTATAGAAAATTTAGGAAAAATTATTATCAGCAGTAAATTTTAGGCATTTAGGAAAAATTATTATCAGCAGTAAATTTTTGAAAAAGAAAAATGTTACCATCTATATTTTTGGAAAAAATATTACCAGTAATAAAAAACTTGCAGGCATTAAATAATCCATTGAGGTTGATATGCCGTAAAACAAAACAAACCAAACCAAAACATAAACGCAGGTGTCCCCAAGATTATAGCCTACGATCTACTTTTTTTTTTAATATTTATCAACGACATTCCCAATCATATAACTTGTCAAATCAGTTTCGATGCAGACACCCTCACTATTAACCCCCTTTCTTAATGTTAAGTCTGATTGGTTCGAGAAAGCAATCTCGATAAAGTAAGCTTGTCTCGAAAATGATATTCAGTCTATTGTTACCTGCAGCAAAACTGGCTTTGTTAATTTCAACGCATCAAAAACAAAACTGCAAACCTTTAATCGTATATGACAAAGGTTCTTGCCTTTCATCATCATGGCCGATGTTAAACGCCAACACAGTAACTCGTTTCGTTTTCTCGGATTCGCTTTTTTCATTGACATGAAGTGTAACGATTTTATTTCATCAATTGCTAAGTCAACGGTTTGCAAATTGATAAAACTGTCATCGAGTATTGCTGCCAATAGTATCCATGCAAGAATATAGAATCTCATTGGTTCTGACGTTTCTAAAATAGTCACATGGTCAACTCCATAACGGACCTTACCTATGCCGTATTTATAAATATCTCATTTATCTCTTTGGCCCTGGCCTGATGTTACTAACATTGTAAACTCCGTAACGGACCTACCCTATGCTGATTATATAAATATTTCATTTATTTCAATAGCCCTGAACCTGATGTTTCCAACTCAGTCATATTGCATAATCCGTAATGGACCTTCAATATGCCGTTTTCATAAATATCCGATTTATTTCATTGGTCCTGACCAGATGTTTTTAACATTGCCAACTCCGTAAGGTATCTTCTTTATGCAGTTTATATAAATATCTCATTTATGTCATTGGTACTGACCTGAGGTTTCTAACTTAGAATCGTTGCAAACTCCGTAACGGACCTTCCCTCTGCGTTTTTATGAACATCTCATTTATCTCATTGGCACTGACCTGATATTTCTAACCCAGTTCCATTGCAAACTCCGTAATGGACCTTCCCTCTGCCGTATTTAAAAATATCTCATAGGTCCTGACCTGATGATTCTAACATAGCCAACTCAGTAACGGACCTTTCTTATGCTGTTTATATAAATATATCATTTATCTCATTTGTCCTGACCTGATCTTTCTAACTCAATCACATTGCAAACTCCGTAACCTTCCCTCTGCCGTTTTTATAAATATGTCATTGGTTTTAACTTGATGTTTCTAACATTGCCAACACCATAACAGACCCTTCCCTATGCTATTTATATAAATATCTCATTTATTTAATTGGCCTTGACCTCATGTTTCTAAGTCACATTTTCAACTCCGTAACGAACCTTCCCTACGCTGTTTATATAAATATCTCATTTATCTCAATTGCTCTGACCTGATGTTTCTAACTCAGTCACATTGCAAACTCCGTAAAGGACGTTTCCTATGCCGTTTTTATAAATATATCATTTATCTCATTGACCCTGAACTGATCTTTCTCACTTAGTCACATTGCAAACTCCGTAACAGACCTTCGTTCTGCCGTTTGTATGAATATCTCATTGGTTTTATGTTTCTAACATTGCCAACTCCGTAACGGACCTTCCCTACGCTGTTTATATAAATATCTCATTTATCTCAATTGCTCTGACCTCATGTTTCTAACTCAGTCACATTGCCAACTTCGTAATGCCTTCCCTATACTGATTTTATAAATATTTTGATGGTAATTTTTTAATAAATTTTCTTCTTCGTCACCTCGAATTCGCAAATATAAGCACAGTACTAGATTAGCAACTTGCTCTCATAATTTTACTACTGAATAGCGTAATTTCTGTGCCAGTGTTTTTTTCTCTCCCACTTGTTGAACTCACTTTCACCTTCCTGTTAATTGCTGTCTTCAAAAATTTAATTTCTACTCAAATATGGGTATCTATTAAAAATAACTTTTAAACAATAAATTCAAATAAGTCAGATTAAAAAATCCATTCCTTCAAATTCCTAGTCTTTTAATATTCTAATTCTTTCTAAAATTCATTCACTTTCAGTAACCTCCTTGAACATTAGTGGCTTTATTGCCTTACATGGATTGAAATGATTAACAAAGAGTAACACTAAATGTTTCCAGAAAACAATAAATAATAAAGGAATATTAGTATTATATTTATTTTTACAATTTTACTGCGCGTATTTTTCGCTTATTATTTCGAATTTTGCATTTTATAAGCGGCTTGGAATAGTTATTGTTTTACTCACAAACATTTGACAGATTTGTTCTCTAGTTTTTTTGGGAGTCTTTGTGCGTTGACAAAAAATAAATCATTCTTTGTATGTGAAGATTACGCAACCCAAGGACATATTTCAATCCAAGTTATTTTCCTGTAGCGCCAGACCCATTTCACTAACTATATTCACATTCGAATGATTTGGATTTCAGCATTCACTTGAATGGACAGACATGGAGAAGAGAATAGAGTTGACAGCAGAATTTAAATAAGATTGCCTTGCAGGTGAAAAACTCAGTTCTCAGGTTGATATGAACAGCGGGAGAATTGAGATGAATGCCAGTTGTAGATACCCAAGGTAATAAGCCTGGAGAAATTGAAATAATGACTGCAAATATGCAATTAGTAGGCATATTCAGTATATTCCAATAACTGAATAATTCACTTGTCGTCCCATTACACACACACAAATTATGTATGTATATATATATATATATATATATATATATATATATATATATATATGTGTGTGTGTGTGTGTGTGTATACACATATCTATCTATCTATCTATATATATATATATATATATATTAGGTTGGTGCAAAAATAATTTCGTTTTCTCACATAGTAACATATGTTAGAAAACGAAATTATTTTTGCACCAACCTAATATATATGTGTGTGTGTGTTTTGGTTTGGTTTGTTTTACGGCATATCAACCTCAATGGGTTATTTAATGCCGACAAAATTTTTATTGCTGGCAATATTTTGTTTTGTCAAAAATCTATTTCTGGTAATAATTTTTCTTCAAAAATGCATTGCTGGTAATATATATATTTTTTTTTTTCAAAAATTTATTGCTCAGAATTTTTTTTTTTTTTTTTTTTTACAAGGCATTTCTGGTATTAAAACCTAAATTTACCCTTCCATAGTGTTTTTACCCCAGTTTCGGGGTTTACTATTTACCCATAGCTGGGACCCTAACAGGTGCTACCACCTCAGATCAAGGCGGACCTGGGTACACCAGCAATTAAGGGGTGCCTCCACGCTTCTCAAAACCTCCTGATCAGAGGCCTTGCTGCTGGATGTAGGTTATCGTCATATCTAGGACGGTGTGTGTGTGGGTGAGTGTGTGTGTGTATCTATGACAGAGAGAGAAAGATACATATAGACATCTGAAAATACTCTATGTCCAAAAATGAACACCATCCCCCCATAAATATACTAAATTTACGTAATTGAATGACAAACCCAAAATAATTCAAAGTATCGAGTTTCGTGATCTAAAAAGACTTCATCAGACAAAAGTAAAGTTTTTTTGATAGGATTATATCGTAAGTTAGGTGCATGAATGCATACATAAATAAATACGCACACACATATATATATGTGTGTGTGTGTGTATGTGCGTGTAGAATTATATACACATATTGTTTAGCATATATATATATATATATATATATATATATAATATACATAAATATACAGATATAATTATTTTTATTATATAGATATACATTGTTTAGAATTATACATATATAATTTTAGACTATATGCACATATATATTAATTACAATTATATAATAATAATAATAATAATAATAATAATAAGTCCGACAATTATTTTAATATATTTTCTGTTTATACATTATTTTCATACATACAGCTATTTAAGTAAATGATCCGTTTATAATAAACAGTATTAACTAAATTTGCCTGCTTGAATGTCCGAAAAATTTCATAGATAATAATTCTTCCGCCTGGCATCGAATCTCTATCTTAGAACCTTCATATAGCCTGTTGTGCTATACCATTTAACTCAGGTTAGCGAAGTCAAATTACTTTTTAAACATATATATATATATATATATATATATATATATATATATAAGAAGGAAACTTTAATTATTCATTTCGATTATAATTAATTTCGTGAACATCGAAATGTTCATCTCTTCAGATCGAAATCTCCTGAGTAAAACTCCTTAACTATTATCGTTATAATGTTCTGTAGTCTACATTGTGATCTCTCAGGATTTATATCCTCCTTGGAATTATCCCTACCAGTCAAAAACAGGTAATACTTTATATATATATATATATATATATATATATATATATATATATATATATATATATACATACACACAAAAGGTATTTATTCTCTTCTTCTCCCTGCAGCTATTCAGGACACACTTGGATGGCAACTGGTTTAGGAGAAGAACAACTCTCAATTCACAACATGCGGAGGGTCGTTTGGGGACCTTGTGGCAAGTAGTGCACCAAGTCTTTGTATTAGTCCGTTCATAAAGTGTGGTTGGTTCTTCACCACTATAGTCAAATAATATGTGCTAGTGTTTGGGCTGTCAATTCCGAGGAACTGAGCTGCTTGACACTCATACGTTGAATACGACGGGAGTGTTTACCATATATATACAGTGTAACCGGATATAAGAGACCCGGATATAAGAGAGATTTTCACTGGTCCCTAATTAGAGCCATACTTACCTAAACAAAATAGACCAAACCCGGATATAAAAGAAACCCGGATATAAGATACCTTTTCCCCGGTCCCGACAACTCTCTTATATCCGGGTTACACTATATATATATATATATATATATATATATATATATATATATATTGTTACGTGCTAGTACGATTTAAAGGAGAGAGAAAGACTAATCAATCTATTATCTCATTGGTTATTCACCCTTCTCTTTCTTTTTTTCTTTCTTTGTTTCTTTCCGTTAATTCTAACTACTTTTGTATGCGTGTGGGCGAACGGTGATAGTAGATCGCCGTATTTCTCTGTACCACTCGCAGGACAGCGGTAGCAGAGGGCGTGTGATTGTTTTATGATATCATGTAGGCCAACCCGGTAGCAGGTAACATAACCACGCCAAAGCCAAACATCCGACAGTTGAAAGTAGGCAGCCAGATCACTCGGATGACCAATTCCCGCATTTGTTGGTCCAGTTGCGCAGAAAAGTTAGCAACTGAATGAAATAATATCTGTCTATATTTCTGAGATGAGGTATGATGTACACTATTTAAATTATTCGGACTATTGTCCTCATCTTTGTCGGCATATTTATTACAACGTTGCGGCCTTTCAATATCTGTCTATATTTCTGAGATACGGTATTATGTACACTATTTACATTATTCAGACTATTGTCCTCATCTTTGTCGCCATATTTATTACAACATTTCGGTCTTTGTACGCTCCGGCCTTCAGGTGGTTGGAATGTCGAACTGGACCCTTTATTTCGCTCACTGGGGTATACTGTCCTTGTTCCATGTGCCACGTTTTTGATGGATGTCAGTTATCAGTTATCTCCTATTAATTCAAGGACACATGGCACAGTGGATAAAGGCATTAGTTAGATGCAGTGACAGGACGCAAAATAGTGTGAGTTCAATACACGTTTAAGGCAGTAGAGAACTTAGAGAGGGGAATTAACAGGAGAAAAGTGACAACTCACATCCATTAAACATGGCACGTGGAACTAGAACAGTATACCCTAGTGAGCGAAATAAAGGATTCAGTTAGATATTCCAACCACCTGAAGAAGGCCGGAGCTTACAACGGCCGAAACGTTGTAATAAATATTGCGACAAAGATGAGGACAATAGTCTGAATAATGTAAATAGTGTACATAATACATCATCTCAGAAATATAGACAGAAAATTAAAAAAAAATCTTATATATTGTATGATGCCAATTATTGATGTTATAAGGATGACATGAAGGATTGGTCTAATATTTCGATTTACACTATTTCTCTTCCCTCCGCATTCCTTTATTGATCCTTGAGTGTTCAGTTCGAGATTCCAACCACCTGAAGAAGGCCGGAGCGTACAACGGCCGAAACGTTGTAATAAATATTGCGACAAAGATGAGGACAATAGTATGAATAATGTAAATAGTGTGAATGAAATAATGGAATTCACCAGTTTTGTGCTATGAAGGAGTTCTGGAGAACTGTATCTATGCAATACAGATATATTTTCAGCTATGAAAAGTTCTGGAATATTAGATTCGATGAATGTGGAAGCATTTTGCTTAACAATGCATACCTGAAATCTAACGGCAAGAATATTGGAATTACTCATGGATTCAAACATTCTGTTTCTTCAAAACTGTCATTCAATTCAAGTCATCTTATGCGAATACAGAGAGGCATCTGATATTGATATATTGAAGCCCATATAAGTACTACTTGAATTCCATTGATCTAAAAACACTTGAATTTGAAAATTCTCTCATTCAATGCTGTATTCACCGTAATTCTCACCCAAAAGAAACTTTCTTTTTCATCTTGTCTTTTTCTTTTGTTGCTTTTCATGTTACTGAATTAAATTGTTTGTCTTAATTTCAACACACGTGTCCGCTGTTTTTCTTCCACCGATTATCATATTTTTTCTGTGACGCCTTCCTAATCTGTAGACATCCGTTCATCCTATAAATCCAGGGATTCATACCGTGAATCAAATCATCTCATATTTCGGCTTAAATTATGAATGTAATTTATGTCTGAGACCTTAGCTATGACATAAATTTGGGCGCTCGTCCGGGATCTAAGATTTCGGAATCACACCCAAATATCAGTGAGATATGGCGGTGGATTTATTGAAAAACGCATCCTTAGGACAGTCGGTTAAGTTGAAAAAAGATGATACATTCGTCAGTTGTGTGCCATGCGTGATACACGTTTAGGCGATCATGTATCTTTCGATGCATAACTGATGAGGCAGATTTTTCCCGCAGTAGGTTGTCATTTCTTTCTGCGTTATATCAGTTTCCATCCGATGCTATAGAACCCGGTTTGTCCTGCTATTTATCCTAGCTGGGTGGGAGAAGAAGAGGATTCATACCTTTCCCAAGGGTATTAGCATCTAAGTGGATGTAATGGATTCGACTGGAATTCGAACTCAGCTCTCCGATTCCTCAATCCGAGACGCTATCCATTCTATCCAGAATCCCCAAGAGAAAGGCGAATATAGTCACAGTCATAGCGGACAAGGATATTACTCGAAGAAGAGATACTCAAGAGTTAACACCAACCCAACTAGAATTACAGAAGGCTTGAATAGCTGATCGAGCTGTAGTACATAAAGCCTGAATAGAACAGGAAAAATGGTTGAGGGAGTTGGGGTTTAACCAACGGAATAACGAAGCGAGATCCAGAGAGTTCGACTTCACGAACCAAGTACGGTTTATACTAAAGTACAAGGAAGAAGAGGTGGACGATTACTTTCGACATTATTAGAAAACGGCGACAATCGTGGAATGGCCAAAGAATTTATGGCCAATGTTGTTGCAAACAGTGCTGAGTGATGCGGCTCAAAATGCCTACAACGCGCTGTTAATAGAAGATTATACAGAATACGAAACAGTAAAGTCAGCAATCCTGAAATCATACCATGTGAGTTCGTACCCGAGGCATACAGACAGAAATTTAGAAACTTTTAAAAACTAGAAAGACAGACATACGTAGAATTTGTAAGGCATCAAGAAACATACTTTGATAGATGAAGTTTAGCAAGATTATTTGGGAATGATTATGAGTGGTTGAAGCAGTTAGTCTTAATGGAAGAATTTAAGTGTAACCGAAATGAAGAATTGAAATACTACCTGGGAGAAAAGAGAGTAAAAAGCGCGCATGAATAAGCTATATTAACGGACGAGTTAACCCACAGGAAGGGTAAGATCAGGCCAAGAATAGACAGACTACCACCCGAATGATAAATGATAATGCACCGGGTGGAAAGTTACAGCTAAAAATACACAACCGTCAGTTGAACGGGTGGGAACCTCGGCAAGTCACATGTTGCTACTGTGGGAAGATGGGATATATTTCGACGTATAGTAGAAGTCGACAAAGTGGCGAATTGAAGACCCCGGATCAGGGTAAGCCTCAGTAACCTGTGTCAGCAGATAGATTAGCAACTGGGTACCAGCCATTTATATCCAAGAGTCAGTTATCACATGTGAAAAATGATAACAGTAAATCCAACATCTGAATATTAAGAGATACAGGGATATCTAATCCCTCTTATTACGGAGTAACCTACCGAAAGGTGTGAATTTAGCGACCGACAGCAATATAAAAGCTGTCGGAAGTGACTATAAAGATACCTAGTGAATATGAAATCGAAAGTGACTTTTGGAACTGTAGATGTGAGAATAAATTTATTCAGACGACTTCGGAATCCCCTGCATCTCTTCTGTACGGTGAATGCTGTCATAATCCTTGCCTTAAGTTCATGTTTGGTGTTACAAGGAGTATTTTTGGTTTCACGCTCAACTGCGCCCCAGACATAAAAATCAAGGGCGTTGCAGTCTGGGGAGGTAGGTGGCCAGATATAAGGGGTAATATGGTTGTAGAAATTATATGACAGTCATGATTCGGTTTGCCTACTTGTGTGGTATAGTGCAGAGTCTTGTTGTCAGACATAGGGTTTCCAGCAGCCGTCCTCTTGACCTAGGGCAGCATTACCTACTCAAGGCACTTGATGTAGGACTCCGTGTTGAGTCTGAAACTTTCACCCACAAATTCGGGAGTTCCTATGTTATCAGGACGATCAGTGTGAGTTTTCCAAGCAGCCGTATTTTCGTAATCACCATTAGACCCATCCAATTCTTTCCGAATACTCTGCACTGTCCTCAGATCGACACCCAAATACACTGCCCAGAAATACAACACGCCGTTTCCAAATTTCTGGCGGAGCGAATTAAAATATAGTGCACTTTTTCTCACAGACGGTTCCCAAATGACCCTACTATACTGTGCAATCAGTCAACAAAAAAAAACAAAAACAAAAACAACAAACAAAAAAACAACAACGTGCAAATAAAAATGGCGACAATTTATCCATCGCAGCTTATCTATCTATCTATCTCTCTCTCTCTCTATATATAATGAAATGTGCTAAGTCCGACAATTATTTGAATATATTTTTTGTTTATGCGTTATTTTTTTTTAGATACAGATATTTAAGTAAATGCTCTCTTTATTCAGGCCGGTAAATGTTGAGGCTTGTAAAGAAAACTTTACAGAGAAAATTGTTGGTATTAAGTTTGCTTTAATATTAAGCAGGGAATTTCTTCGTGTAATTTTAGACGAGGAGTTTTAGACGAAACATTTGTACCCTGTAACTTTGACAGGAATTGAGACCATAGTAAAAAAAGGTGACAGAAAACTATTGTTTAGAATGAAGTCTCAAAATACAGTATTTTATCGTGCCATTTATTTAATCATTATAATGGATTACTATACATTATTTAATATTATAGAATAATGGTTAATTTCGAACAACAAATGAAAGGAAGATATAGAGAACCGTGATTGCACATGTAATAAAAAGTTGTCAAAAGTACAATCAACTGATTCAACAAAGATGGACTGAGACCAGGAATTTCAAAATTCCATTAAACGGAAGGATGATAAAGTCAGGAATAATCCATGCAGGTCAATAAGAAAATTGACTAAGGAGGCCGTAACATTGGAGCGAAACATGCAGATAATGTCGAAATGATCTTGGTTTATCACCGTACAAGATATCTGTTGTGTTGTGGCACAATAGTAAAAATAAGAAAATCAAGTCGAGGTTGGTTTAAGGAACAAGTATATTTAACATCACAGATACAAAGGTAGGAAACGGGTACTACTCAGCTAGGCATTTGTAGTACTGTCGCTGCTCACACCGGGTAGGTATTACTGGCACTATATATAGTGAGAACCGGTGTAATTCCCTTGTGTTAGGAGGCCGGTGTAACAACCCCCTTTGAAAATATCCCGTCTGGGGATTAATAACGTTTTTGTTTTGGGTTCACCCTAATCAAATCCGTTGATTTCCGTTTTCTTTTTGATCTACTATTCTCAGGAGCTCTCTCTAGTATGGGCACCTGAAAAGTATCAAACACTGTGTCCATGATGTCCTCCTCGGGCGATCTGGTCACCTCACTGTTCGAGTATCTTTTCCGGATTTGGTTAGTGTGACGTTTGTGCACGAAATCTGTTCCCTTAATCATATAGACCATGTTGCCTATTTGTTTCTCAATAGTGCCGGACTCCCAAAAGGTCCTATTATTTCTATGAATCTTGTAGAAAACTCTTTCTCCAACTTTATACCATTTTTGTTATCGGTTTTTTGAGGTTTGGCCTATCCTGGTTTGGTAACAACTTGTGGAAAATTGATCTAACCTTGCATCCGAACATGATCTCAGCAGGTGTCTTCGACGTTTCGATGTTTGCATTCGGAGTGACCCTGTACACTTGTAAGAACTGTTGGATTGACATCGGTGATCCACTAACTTTTCTCAGGGCTCTCTTGAACGTATCTACGAATCTCTCCGCTTGCCCATTACTTCTTGGGTGGTATGGTGGAATGGTTATATGCTCGATTAGATAATCCTCGCAGAGATGTTTAAATTCGGTAGACGTGAATTGTGTTCCATTGTCTGTGACAATGCAGTCTACAACTCCAAACCTAGCGAATAGTTCATACAGGAAGTTAATAGTTGCCTCGGATGTGGGTTTCTTGCATTTCAGTACTTCCGGCCACTTAGACTGTCTATAACAAGGAGATAGTAGAAACCATCTAACGGTCCAGCAAAATCCAAGTGAATTCTCGACTAAGGTCGGTCCGGTTTTGCCCACGATCCGAATTGAGTCGGAGGAGCTTTCATAGCTAATGCGCATCCTCTACACTCCCTGACTTTTTCTTCTATATCTTTATCCATGTTTGGCCAGAAAACGAAAGAGCGCATAAGGCTTTTCATTCTCGATATGCATGGATGTCCTACATGGAATTCTTTGAGTATTCTTTTCTGTAATGTCGTAGGAATTACGAACCTGTCGCTATATAATAGGACGTTATCACAAATTGAATAAATTTCCTCATCCAGTTGGTTACTGTTGATTTTTTTCTTTCGTGCTTATAATAAATTCGTCCACCTCTGCCTTACTCTTAATCTCATCAAGCGTTACTGGAAGTTCTCTTATCGTGTCACAAAGTATTTTTTACTTCAACTTCCGCTTGAATGGCTGCTATTACCATATCCTCCAATGGTTCTGTGTGCTTAGGTATTAACCTTGATAAGCCGTCTGCATGACCAAGTTTTTTTTAGATGGTACATACTCCATTTGAAAATTATAATTCAGAAGAATGGTACCCCATCTTTGGAGTCTATTCGGCGTATGTTGTGGTAGCCCCTTTTTCGATCCAAAAATCGTTAGTAAAGGTTTGTGATCTGTTTGTAACAGAAATTGTCTACCGTGCAAGAAACGATGAAATTTCTTTACTGCGAATATAATGCTTAGCGCCTCTTTCTCGATTTGCGAGTAGTTCTTTTCGGCTGGTAAAAGTGAACGGGATGCATGGGCTATGGGTTTTATTTTTCCATCATCCATTTTGTGTAGTATGCATGCTCCTATGCCATAGGCACTGGCATCGCTTGCAACTATAATATCACGATTGGGATTATTAATGTGCCAGAAACAAGTCAGACGTTAATATATCTTTAATTTCCTGAAATGCTTCTTCGCACTCTTGCGTCCAGACCCATTTTTGGTCCTCCTTTAACAATTCATTTAAGGGTGATCTTAGTTTATGCATATTTGGCACGAATACATTGTAATAATTCGCCAATATTTTCTGGAGCAGGCATGTCCCTTATTGCACTCGATCTATCTGGATCCGGCCTTCTTCCATGTTCGTCGATGATTTGCCCCAAGTATTTTATTTTTTCCATGAAAAAATTACATTTTTCCTGTTTCAGTTTAAATCCATAATCCTGGATCCTTTTGAATACTTGGTTTATATGAGCTTTGTGTTGTTCTTTGCTAGCGCTGTTCATTAACACATCGTCCAGGTACCCTACTGCGAAGTCCAAACCACTTAACATCATGTCCATGGTTTGCTGAAAAATCGCAGGGGCGACTTTGACCCCAAAAGGAAGTCTGTACAATCCCTAATGGGTATTGATGCATAGCAGCTTTGAACACTCCTGATCGACTGGGATTTGTAAATACGCGTCACTGAGGTCGATTTTAGAAAAATATTTCCCTCCACTCAGTTTCGCGAATATTTCTTCAGGGCTCGGAAGGGGATAATGGTGATCCTTTAATGCATTGTTTAAACTTGTTGAGAAATCGGCACAAACCCTAATCTCCTTGCTCTTCTTTTTGATGTAAACTGTTGGCGTAGCCCACTCACTGTGATCAATTTTTTCGAGGACACCCATGTTTTCGAGTCTTTCTAATTCACCGTCTATTTGTTCTATAGCGGCGTATGGAACCTTTCTTTCCTTTTTGAACACTGGCTGTTCATTTTCTTTGACTTCAAATTTTGGTACCGCTTTTGTACATCTTCTAAGACCGCCTGTAAATACGTCTGGAAAATTCTCTTAACTCCCTCTTAAGTTTTTCTGCCTCCACATTCGAATCCTCAACTTTTTGACAAAAAGAGCTTAATGGCAGATCCCATAGTCTAAATTTTTCGAACAGATCAGTTCCAAAGAGGTTATTTGATTTTCGCATGACAAAAATTTTCGCTTTTTCGGTCTTATTCTGAAAAGAAATATTCGTCAATAATTCTCCTTCGAAGGTGATTTTTTTTCACCACTGACGCTTCTCGCCGTTTTATGTGATTTAATCATAGTGGGTCTCCCAAGCTTCTTCCATGTCTGTACATTAATGATGGAAATATCCGACCCACTATCAAGCTGTAGTCTTACTTTCTTTTTAAACATTTTGACCTGTACAAATTTCCGGATATTTCGTTCCTCAGGTTCAATTTTCGTTAGTTTAATGGATGTCTTCTTTCTACCAGATTTTTTCCTACAATGTGATGCCTTATGCTCCTTCTGGTAGCAGTTGTTACATTGGTACAATGAGTGTCCCTACAAATTCAAACAATGTTTATCTCCACACCTCCAACACGGTCCAGGTGGATCTTTTCCCTGTTTTTTCCTCTGGTTATTTTTTGAAGTTAAATTTTTCTTCTGATAGACCTTTTTAATGTGCGACACTCCGCTTTCCTCTAAGTCACGACTGTCCTGTTTCAACGCAACAAACCGTTCAGTCTTCCGCTAAGCTTGTAGTTTTAAATTCGGCTCGTTTTCGAGTTTATTTAAAACACGACGCCTGATCTCAGCGTCTTTACCTAAAACCAGCCCTTGCACAAATATTAAACATTTAAAATAATCTGATGATAATTCCTCCAGTTTAAAGTCGTCGCAATGCTTGTTTACAATACTTGCATAAGTAGTGTAATCATCTTCCTCTCTTCTAGTGACATTCATACACTTATATCTCCTTTGAAAAAGAAGTTTTTGTAGAAAACAGTTCTGTTAGTAGAGTAACTGTCTCTTGGAAGTTCAACTCACTGGTCTTTTTTGGAAGGATAAAATTCACGAACTTTGTATGCTCGGCAGTTCCCAATTTTCTTAGCAGAAACCTAACTTTTTTAGCGTCTGTCCATGTACCGCAATCCGATACAAAAATATCTTCATATCTTCTATAGAAATGAGTAAACGTGACATCATCTTCTGGATTATAATTGAAACTTTCAATAGCGTTCCACACAGCCGTCTGGGAGAATGCATTATGTTTCTCGCTTGCATTCGTTAACTGTGTTGCCTCCAGAAGTTTCCTCTGTTTTTGTGTTTTCATAAAGATTTCTTCGACGCGTTTCTGTTGTTCCAACAACTCTTTTTTAAATTTCTCCTCACTTTCAAGTTGTCGTTGAAGTTGTTGCTTTGCAACGCGAGACTGTTCCGTTTGAAATTTGAACAATTGAAGAAGAGACTCTTAATTCTGCGTCCATGGTACGAATTCAATTTACGCACCATACAGTTTACACTTGTATTAAACAAATCAGTTTTCCTAAAGCTTGCTTAATAAAATTAGTTTGCTCAACTAATACACAAACAAGAAATATATTATTTCTTAACCAAAAAGTCAATTCAAGTTCTTCTTTGTTACAAAAAAAAAAAAAAAAAAATCATTTTGCAAATGTTATTTGTTGCATGCGGTATTTCTCGTAAACAAAAAAAAATCCGTCGCTTTAAGGAGTGTCGACTAATGGGAAAGTCACAATTTTTTTTTTTTTTTTTTTTCAACCTCTTTGTGGTTTTGCACATGACTTGAATATTTAACAGTCTTTGTTAAGCACAAATGACTTACGTGAATATATATTTTTCACTCGACAAATCATTTAACTTTGAAGAGGAGAAAAAAAAAAAAATCCTACCGTAAAAAACTCTGGTTTCTTGTAAAGAAACAAAAAAAAAAAAACAAAAAAAAAAAAAACAGTGAACCTTTTTTTTTCGAAACACTTGGTATCAGTATTTAATTATTTTAATAATTGACAATATTATTCGAATTCTCACGCTGTAGACATTTGGTAGCAAATTTTTGGGTTTTTTTTGTTTTTTTTTTACGTCGCCAAATTACTATTGTAGTAATTAATTTGCTATTAATCCTTGCGTATCCAAATATCTGTTTGAAATGACGAAGGTGTTTTGCCGTAAGAATCTTGCGAATCCTTGTATTTCAATCACTTTAGGTGATTGTCTGCAGTGATATCATTTCGATTCCGACGTCGCCAATCTGTTGTGTCGTGGCACAAAAGTAAAAATAAGAAAATCAAGTCGAGGTTGGTTTAAGGAACAAGTGTATTTAACATCACAGATACAAAGGGAGGAAACAGGTACTACTCAGCTAGGCAGTTGTAGTACTGTCGCTGCTCGGTATTTATCAATCCACCCACGAGGACCGAATGTGGCACAAGGCCGGTTTAATGTGGGTCTCTCCAAGCCCGTAGGCTCGGCCAAAAATATAGCCTCTGAACCCGCCTAGACGGGTTCAGGCCCTGTCTACCTCACCGAAGGAAACCTTGCCCTTCGGCAAAGCCTCCTCCGAGTTCCTCTCCGTAATACAGAGAGCTCGACAGACTCCGACCCGGAAGCTCACAAAGGCAGCGTACTACACTTTAATCCTCGCGGCCGGGCCGAGCAGTACTGGCACTATATATAGTGGGAACCGGTGTAATTCCCTTGTGTTAGGAGGCCGGTGTAACAATATCCAAGAGATTCCCTCTTTCAGGAGTCACAATGAAAAAGAGGCTTCAATGAATTAAGCAGTTGTTGAAACGGAATCGTAATTTTACGCTGTAAAACATCATCTTCACTGATGAGAAAATGTTCATTGTTGAACAGTCTTTAATCATCGAAATGTCTCAGCATCAGTTATGCTTTGGGCAGTCATTTCAAAAGGAAAGTCTCTTCTTGTTTTCATGCTAAAGATCGACAAGAAAGTTTACATAGGTGATATTTTGGAAGGCGGACCCAAGCCGTCGTACAATACCGCTTATATTGATGAACACTAGACACTTCATAAAGACCGAGCGTGTTACACAGCAGTGGTTCGGATACTATTGACCTGGCAAAGACGAATGGCCTCCCTCATCACCGGATATCAAGGCTCTTAACTATTGTTTGTGGGCAATTCTTGAGAATAAAGTGTGTTCTAATTCGCACTACAAGATGAAGGGAAAAATTGAAGAGAGTAAGGGACAGAAAGCAACAGGTAAAATTGGGGGAAAACAATGATGATAGAGGGTCTAGAAAATTAAATATCGAAAGCAAGTGAAACGGCAAAAATACAGTAAGTTGTGGAGAGCCACTACCCACGATCTAGAAGGGCAAGTCCAAGAGCCACTCCTGCTATAGTGTTACAGAGTAAAAGATACAGTTTATTGGGATATGTGTGTCAAATAACGGTTGACCCTAGACTTGAACAGTTTCAGCTTGATAGGGATGAA
>OZ010591.1:97002511-97087511 GCA_963932145.1 Acanthosepion lycidas
CTTAGAGAAAGTGGGAAGCAAGAGAAGGCCTTTAATATGCTTGTTTATTATTTGTAAAATTCTAGAGAATTGCCCTTGGGGTAAACTGTAATAGCGATATGAAGAGAAAAACCGTTCCTTTGACACACCGTTTTGTTTTGTCGGTTACTTACGTTAAACTTTGCTGAATGTTTTTAGTTTTAATAATATGACGGGAATGGTTGGCTTTTTGGAGAGAAGAAAATTATTTTCTTACACTCTTTTAGATCCTTTTCTTTATTAATGGAGGTGTCCCGCTGGGCTTGGTTCAGCTTTTTTTTTTACTAGTTTTTATCAATTGCCTTTCTGATGGCACCAGCCCTCAATTTGGTATATCTATGCTGATGGCACAACCATTTATTCTTGATAGTATGACCGATTGACTCGATATGGTGAAATTGATGGCTGGTGTCAAAAACAACCGTCTGTCTATTGTTAACTGGGGCAGAGTATGGCTTGTTAATCTTAGCGCCTCTAAAACTAAGCTACTCTCTATTAATCATCTGAGAACCCTTTTTTGATTTCTATCAGCATGGCTGATGCTAACCTCCAGGAGAGTGACATGTTGCGCCTTGTCAGGTTCGCATTCTCGGTTGAGATGGATGGAAATACTATATTAAATCCGTTGCTTTGTCTGCTGCTAAGAAAGATCGTGCACTTTGTCGTGATAGACAATTTTTCTCTCCCGAGTTTATCTTACATATCTACCATTCGTTCATGCATACAATACTGCTGCTACATTTGGTCTAGTGCTCCGCCGTATATCTAGATATCCTTGATAAAATCCAAAGAAGAATCAGCAATATTATTGGCCTTGACCTGGCATCTCGGCTTTTATCACTTTCTCACTGCCATAAAGTTGCTTCCTTGAGCCTTTTCCATGAACACTTTTATGGTAATTCTTCAGATGTACTCTTCGCAATGGTGTGTAGAGTTTATGAATTTAAGCGCAGTATTAGATTAGCAACATGGTTTCATCAATCTGTAGTTGAATTGGCTAGATATAACCGTAAGTTCTATACGAACAGTTTCTTCTCTCGTATTTCTCGTACTTGACTCTTCCGATCTTTAATAATTTAAATGCAATGTCTATCGTCATCTGCCTTTTTACTGATTACTTTTATGTTATCACTTCTTAATGTTTCTGTTTTCTAATTATTTCACAATCAGTAACCCCCTTGTGTGATATTGGTTTTACTAACTTGTGTGGTGAATTGGGAAAAAAATATTTTTAATGATTCGACTTTTAGTGTCAATTAAAACTGACATTAAACGAATCATTAAAAATATTTTTTTTTTAATCAAGAAGTGGCCATTTTGCTTTTATTTTCTCTAAAAAGAATTCTAGAAGTTTAGCAAAGTATTAAAAAAAAAACTCAAAAATTTCATTAGAAACCAAGAAAAGCCTACCGAACTATTATCTTCTATCAGTTCTCCAATATGACAATGCTGGAAAATCTTGTAATAAATGTTAATGAAACTTGAAGCAACAAAAATGTAGTTCTACAGATGGATGCTGAAAAGAACATGGATCGAACATGTAAAACACACTGAAATTTTAGAGAAAATGTATGCAAAAAGGCCACTTATTCTTAACATAAGAGAGTGACAGTTGAAATTTCTAGGGAATCTAATGAGGAAAGAGGGCTTGGAAAATTTGATACTCACAGGTCAAATTGAAGGCAAGAGTAATTGAAAGCTTAACCTACCTAGTGAGCTTGAGTAAATGGAGTATAGAACAGGCTTTAGGAAAGGTAACACAAAGATAAAAATTTATTAAGATATACAAAAGACAGGAAATTGTGGAGAGTTATGATCGCGGCATCAAATTTCTGTAATAATAAAGCGCAGTGTACGTGTGTCCGTCTGTCTGTCCGTTTTTCGATCTCGGTGAATCATAAACAACTTGAAGTAATAGGTAGTAAGTGTGGAATAATCTATGGTTAGCGTTCTTGTCAAGAAATGGCACCGGCCTTCGGTATAAAAATGGAGCATGGATGATGAGAGGTGAGATTTTAAATTCTACGCCTTAACGAGATTGGACGTCAAGGCAAACAGACATAGACTTCATCTTCTTTTCTTCCTCTCTCCTGTAATTTAATACATTTAAATTACTCCATATGGTGTCAGAATGACTTATGTCACATAGTGCCCGAAAGAAAAAAAAACAAAAAAACTTTACCACGAAAAAGAAAAGGCATTGGAATATACAAGCGGACTAAAAAATTTACAAGAAATTGTATGTCATTTATTTAAAAAAAAAGAATTATTCGTGTTTAAACTATAATAGTGTATAAAAAAGGAAAACGAATTTGTTTTCTTTGTTTAAAAAAAAAAAAACGATGTTTATTTCAATTGATAACGTATCCATTGCAAAAAATTCTAAGCATGGACACAAGGCAGTTTGAAGAAATTGTTCAACCTCCTGCAAAAATGGTTTTATCAGGGAATTTGGCAACTAACTGAAAAAGTTATATCCGAAATTTTTAATTATTCTAAAGCCAGTCGACTCAACAAAAAAACCTGATAGTACATAGTAAATATATCTGTTTGTCAATAATAGGAGAAAACGCAAACGACATTTACGAAGGGTTGAAATTCACTAATGAAGAGAAAGAAAATTTGGAAGTAGAAATGACAAAATTAGAATAATTTTTGTTGGAGAAAGCCATGAAGCGTCATTCAGTCAGTTATGTGCCTTGCGTGATACACGCTTAGGCGATCATGTATCTTTCGATGCAGATTTTTTCCCGCATTAGATTGCCATTACTTTCTCCGGTAGACCAGTTGCCATCCAAGGCTATACAACTCAGTCTGTCCTGCTATTTACCGATAGCCAGGGGAAAATATGAGGATTCATACCTTTCCCAAGCGTATTAGCACGGTATTGAATGTAAATGATTCAACTAGCCTTGAAACCCGGTTCTCCGATTCCTCAATCCGAGCCGCTATCCATTAATCCATCGTACCTCCTGACATGGAGCGTATGAAGCTTACAAATTCCATATTCGAAAGCAAGAAGCTTCAGAGTGTATAGAGGCATATATCGCTGCGCTCCGGCAGTTAGCAAGAGGCTGCAGTTTTGTGGAAATGCAAGACAGGTTAATTCGAGACCAAATAGTTGTAGGAGTTAAAGATAATATCTTCAGGGACATTTTTTTAAAGGATGTTTTGAAGTAGAGTACTCGCTGGGATAGACGTTGTCTTAGAAGCCCCTTCAAAGGAACCTAGTTTTGAAGACAGATCCATCAAATTGTTTTACATTAAGATTACTTCTTAATTTGGGTTTACCCATTTTTTTCCCAAGAAATTCCTTGGGATCGAGTTTACAACGCTTCCCATGTCAACCTGCATGGGAAAAGGCAAATATACTTATTGTTGTGACCATGTAAATGGCTAAAGAAATATCAAAACAAGTTCTGCAGATATATAATATATTAACAGTAAGTACAACAGAAGAGTATTATACGACTAGTGAGTGTGTGTCGGTTGACTGTTCCCCAAGGCCTTCTCTCCTACTAATCTTATAGTAGGCGGAAGTGTCCAACTTAGACTCTTGAGAGGGAGGACACCACAAAACTTATATATATTTTCAGTATGATGGTTTATACTTTCTACTCTTTTTATTTTCTTTTTGTATCTGCACAGAAATTGGGAATAGTCTTTTCTTTTAGAGTTTAAACGTAATTTTCCTAGGGATAACGATTTGTTTGTATTTCTTTTGTGTCCTTTGTCGCAATATTTTCACTTAATTAGGATTTTAGTTGTGTTGATTGCTTCCATATTGTTTTGAAAATTATTAAATTCATTAATTAATTCTAATTGCTGCAAGAATTCTACACTTGCTTCAAAATTCATATCATTCGCTTGTAGCAATTCTAGGATCTTATGATTATATGTTACGTCATACATGCCTACAATTAATCTTAGAAGAATCAATTCGTCTTCTATAGATATTTCTTGCGAATTCAGTTTTTCAAATTTACAATATCTTGACGCCTATTTCAACCTGTCTAAATTATACATTACGGTTTCATTTTGGTTCTATGTTACAGAATGTTTGTTTTTTTCTGCAATAAACTGCTTTTTTGGTCACATGTTTCTTTTTATAATGGTTGAAATTTCCTCATAATTAAGTCTTACTTGGGGTAAATTGTAATGGATATTTTCTTTATGGCTTCACATCCTACCGAGGCGAAAAATAAATCAGTAATTTCTCGGGAGACTTTCTAATCATTCAGTTTCTTTACCCTAGCCAAGGTTGCTAAATATCTAATCTAAGTTTCTACGTTCTCTGGTTCATCCAATGCGATTAAGACTCCCATCGGCGACGCCATATTGTTATGAAGTAGAGTACTCTATGGTATAGATGTTGTCAGATAAACAGATGGTAGCTCAAATGAGCATACTGGCATACTGCTTTTATAAGCAGGATAAAAGGCTTACCCCAGAACCTGTGGGCAACGACGAAGTTTTCGAGAAAATAGAAGTAAATGAACACTTTCTTTTTGGAATTAAAATGTGTTCACGCCTCGCCAAATTTGATCTGATATAATGTAATTTTAAAAATACAATAAATGAAGATAACCGCGAAATCAAAGTCAGAATATTATCATTCATAACTCTCTCCTCCAATTTGCAGACCCTAGTTACTATATTTTTAACACTTGATATAATGCAAAACTATCACAATCACAAAATAGATCAATAATTACTTATAAATATTTATACTGGGACTCATGCATGCAGTTACACGTAATCCATAGTAATATTTTGAAATCATATTTATTTTTGACATATGAAGATTCTAAATGTTTGATTATCTTTCAATCATTCCTGCTATCCTCTTCCGTCGCACATGTGAGGCGTTTCGCACATTTTGAGAAACACTACGTTAGAGTAATAGTTATAAAATTAAAATTTTTGAGAGGATCAGATACAAAGGGTAGATTATCATGAATATTTAAAATTTACTATCTTATTTAGCCAACATCCTTATAGAATCGGTTTTATGCCCCAACTTTTAATATTAAATTTCTCCCAAACATTTTTCTTATGCCTATACTTTATGTGATGAGGTATTATAACTATTAACACAATTTTTATCATTTGGAGGGTAAAAGGGAGATAACCACGGATTCGATGTCCGAACATTATCATCGATAATAACTCTCTTCTCCAATTTGCGGAGCCTAGTTACTATGTAACACCTAACGAAGCTATCTCATCAGAGGGGGCATAATATCAGGGTTACAGTATTGACATAATTTCTAGACTGAGCAGTAGTTTCTAGTGAGACCATTTGATGCCATGTTGAAGTGCAGTTACGGCAACATTTCATTTTGGCTGATTTATTTGTTTCTTTTTACGGGTTGTCCACCCATTTACAGTTATTTAAAGCCGAAACATATTTCAGATACAGTTACTGTTATTTTACCCATGACCGGGAGAAGATTAATTCATACCTTATCTTTGTCGCCATATCCATTACAACGTTTCGGCCGTTGTACGCTCCGGCATTCTTCAGGTGGTTGGAATCTCGAATCGAACCCTTTATTTCGCTCACTGGTGTAGACTGTTCTAGTTTCACGTGCCATGTTCAATGGATGTCAGTTATCAGTTATCTCCTGTTAATTCCCCTCTCCAAGTTCTCCACTGCCTTAACCGAGTATTGAACTCACACCCTTTGGGTCCTGTCACTGGATCTAACTAACGTCTTTATCCACTCTGCCATGTGTCCTTGAGGCGACAATGATGAGGACAATAGTCCGAATTATGTAAATAGAGTACATAATACCTGATCGCAGAAATATAGACAGATACTTTCCCAAAGATATTTAAACGTAAGTGAATGCAGGTTACTTGATTTGATTTATAATTCTACTCGCTGGTTTCTCATTGCTAGTCACAATCTATTGCATAACGCGCACATCCGATAGGGCAACATCTGTTGCCTTCTGAAGCAGAATCTCGTGTGGACTCTTTATCGAGCACTATAATCTTATATTCTTTAAGTCAATGGTCAATCTTTATCCATCCTCCTTATCCTCATAATCTTCTACTTGATCGTCTTACAACCATATCACACACATCATTCTGTAGCCCTCTCCCTCGAGTGGTTCTTGAGCCTTCTATTTTGTAAAAAGTAAAAACAAGTGTGTGATTTAGATGTTAATCTTCTAGGAATTTTAAACACTTTATTCAATATTGTTCTCATTTCACTGTTCATTGAGAATAACAGATAATAAAAGATAAAAAAAACAGCACACGTTCTAGGATTTAAAAGCCTGCTCAGTAGGTCCAGCATAGTGTTGAGCACCATATGAAAGAATAATAGACTCAGCTTAAAAATGCCACTAATTAAAAGTTATATACTCCAGACAATAGAGAGATTTAAAGGTCAAAGTTTCCACAACCAAATTATATATTTTTTAAATAATGACCACAAATACAAGAGCCAATCAAAGTAGAGGTTTACAAAATGAATTTGTTGTATGTATGTGGGAGGAGGAGCGATAAGTAAGTGCAGATTAAGAAAGTAGGTACGAAAAGTAACAGTTGATGCTAAATTTAAAGAAATTAAGATTGGTAATTTAGGGAAGCATTTTTCCGGGAGTCTGTTTCATAACGTACTGACTCTTGGGAAGAACCTGATTTTGCTTCTCACCATTGTAATACGAAGGGAGTGAGGATGGTTTGCTACCGTGTTTCTTAGCTGTAAAAGTTTGAACTGGTGGGACGAGCCCATGGAGAACATTTTCAATGGAAATCGCGAAAGAGAGCTAGAGGCTTACAATTGTAGGATAGGTGCTGGAGGGGGAAAATAATGCATTACCGACAAAACTGTGTAAACTCTTAAATTCTTTCAAGACTAGAGAATACTATATAAAACGGTACCAATCTTTGATTTTTAGTCTGATTTGGCTTTTTGAAGATAGAACATAACTGTAGGAGTCAGGTACTTTCTGGATCGTACAGGAAGCAGACCATTTTTCTAGTTTTTAGCGATTTACTAAAAATAGTTTAAATGTGAAACAAAATCAAAAGTAGGATTGAACTAACTACTCAGTTCAAATTGATCCAAACGACAAAAGCTTGTTAACCATTACCAATTTACTAAGAGTGATTTAGAGGTGGCAAAAAATCGAAAATATGGAGCACCAGGAGAGGATCGATATCACTATTCAATTTGAATTGTTCTAGCCAGATAAGCTTGTTAACCATTACGCCACGTCAAAGTGCGCAAGTGGGCTCCAATTGAGATCTGGGGTTACCCTAGGCTTAGTAGATAAAATCTTTCGTCAGATGAATTTATTTATCTGGTATCTACATGTTCACCAATAACTCGGTTAGTTTGTGCAGTGGAAGATACAAGCAAAATCTGAAAAATCGAAAAATCAGGCAGAATTAAATGAGTCCTGATGTGCTATGGCACATCAATAACAATGACTTGGTTCTATATTCACAGAAGATTAGCTGAATGTGGCTGTAGGGCACAACAGCTGAAAGTTCATGGATATAACAACTTGGAGAAAAATGTCTGGGCAAATAAGTATATAGGTTTAATTATCTTTGATTGATTTGATTTTTTTTTTATTCTTTTAATATTGTTAAAATTTCCAATAAAATTGTTTTTAATGTATTTTCTATTTTGTTGTGTAAATATACAGTATTGTGCAAACGTAAGAGAACCCCGAAGATAATATTTAAAATAATTGCCTCTTTTTTTCTCGATAATCAGCAAATCTTAATTAGCTATATATTAATTAAGAAAAAAACTTTATTAAATCAATTACAATCACTTTTAAAGATTTTTATCAATCTGGAATAAAAATCTTAATTAAAAATTAAGATGTGCAAGCGTAAGGGAAATCCTTACACTTCCATTCTGTATTTTTGTTTTACACGAAAAATAACAGCAAGAGCAAGTAGACATCTTGTTCGACAAACCCAGGCAAATTCTGCTGTGACGTTTGCAGTTCACCAGTGCTGACTGGCCAATGTCGGAATCAATTTGCATACATCTACAGTACGATGAAATCTGAACAATGCCGATGTTCATGGCAAAATGTCTAGAAAAAGCCACTGCTTACGATATAAAAAAAGTTTGCTCGCCCCACCTATGATAAAGTCCATAGTAATAAGCTAGAGACACTACCAAAAGGTTTTATCGTCAGATGAGACTAAACTAGAGCTTTTTGGGAGGAACGATAGGTGACGATCTCCTAATACGATATTTGAAGAGAAGAATTTGATACCAGCCATTAAACATGGCAGTGACAGCATCATGACTTGGAGTGTTGCAGCTTGAACAGGCAAAATAGTACGCACTGACGGCACAATGGACCTTTAAATATACCATAAAAACTTTGAACGAAAGTGTCTTGTTTTCAGTTCAAAAGTTGGGATTATCTCGAGGCTGGAACATTCCATCAGAACAATGATCTGAAGCGTCAAAGCAAATTCACAAAAGAATAGATTCGTAAAAAGAAATTTCAACTCTTGGAACGGCCTAGTGGAATCTTGATCTAAATCCAACTGAAAATCTGTGATACAAATGAAAGAAAGCAGTCCATGTCATGTAAGAAACCCAGGTAAAATCGAGAAATTGTGGGAGTTTTGCCAAGAAGAATTGTCAAAAATCGTTACCCACTACTGTCAAAAACTTAAAGATTATAGAAAAATACTGGTTGATATTGTAACCTCAAAAGTAGCAGTCACCAAATATTAAATATAAGGGTTCACTTACTTTTAGACAACTTAATGCTAGGCCACAAAAATCGGAGCCGACGAAGCATAAAAATAAATACAATATGGGAACCTGTAATAACGATTGCCAGAGAAAAGCGATAACAACAAAGTTGCAATATGAGCTGTGGTAAAAACATGAAATGATAACAGCAAAAATTGCAATATGAGCACTGGTAAAAATGGTTTCTGAAGACTATAGGTTTATTATACTCAGAAATTCATGCTCAGATGTCCTCATGGCGCAGTGGATAAAGGCGTTGGTTAGGTCCAGTGACAGGAACCAAAGAGTTGTGAGTTCAATACACGGTTAAGACGGTGGAGAACTTTCAGAGGAAAAATTAACAGGAAATAACTGATAACTGACATCCATTAAAACATGGCACGTGGAACTAGACCACAGTGAGCGAAATAAATGGTTCAGTTCGACATTCCAACCACCTGAAGAAGGCCGGAGCGTACAACGGTCGAAACGTTGTAATAAATATAGCGACAAAGATGAGGACAATAGTCCGAATAATGTAAATAAGGAACTCAATTTTTAATTAATATTTAATTTTAGTTTGATAAAAAAAATTGAATGTGATTGTAATTGTTTTAATAAAGGTTTTTCTTGATGAATATGGAGTGGAACATCGGTTCACGAATTTAATTCGTTCCTGAAGGACGTTCGATAACCGAGGTATTTTCATCTCGAATTTTCTGTTCTAAAACCGATTTGTTCGACATATGAGACGTTCAAGAACCGAGGGTTGCACTGTATAGATTAATTAATATTTGTTCATCTGGAAAAAGAGACATTTAAAAAAAAAATTACCTGAGGGGTTCACACGGCCCTGTATGTAGCTGGGGAATAATCGAAACGTATGTGTATCAGATGGAAAATCATATGTACGATATATATATATATATATATATATATATATATATATATATATATATATGCTAAAGGATGCTGGAAAAATGATCGGTTCTTTTTATTACTCGTGAAAGTAGCTGACCCCTTCTATCCTGCTTTATCTTTACATGATCAAGATTATAGAAGAATGGAGTATTGCCATCATGTCTTGGTTGGAGAAGTTCAGTCGGCATTTTTCACCCTTGATAGAATTTGAAATCGTTTACACTGCCTTGTGGGTGATGACTTATTTCCCACTCTACGGCCTCTTACCGCACAGATACAATATCGTAGGTCTATCATTACTCTGTTGTTATATCTATGGCTACATCCTTTATTCCCACCGCTGAAAACATTTACATCTAAGAAATACTATGCTATATCAACAGTCCTATTATTCTCATTTCCAACATATTTCAATTATAATGTGGAAATTCCACGTAGAAAGTTTTTTTTTCTAAGAAGTGACACTCTGTGGAACAAACTCCTGTGTGTGTGTGTGTGTGCTTCCCTAAACACAATAATTTTTAACGTATTCAAGTCTAGAGTCAAGGGTTACTCTCTTTATCCTCACTTAACCTTGCATAGACAAAAGCCTAGGTGGAGCAATTTAAAAAATATATTAAGCACAAACACCAATTTTTCTACAGTATTGCCGTTAAACCCACTTGAAAACTCGCCCTTGTGACCCATTTGATAGCGATGTCGCCGCGCTGAAAAATACACACTTATTACCTTTTCCTCTCACATCCATATCACAAACTTTATTCTGCTTTCCTCTAAATTGAGTTTCTCCGAGCCTTTTATTTTGTAAAAAAAAAGAAAAGAAAAGAATTTTTTTTTTATATGTAGCTGAGGAACGAGTGTTATTCCGCTAGATTTGCCTCTTTTCTGATTTTTTTAAAAACATTTCACACCAAGGAACACGGGAGTGGCACTAGCATGCAAGGGGTTTACAGAGAATGAGAGCAAGAGTAAAGAGGGGGTATCTGAGGAAAGGATAAAGAGAAGGACGGGGATCAGAATTAAGGCATCAGAAGATTTCGATTAACATTACATTTGAATATTTTAATATTATAGCTATCAGGAAAGCAAGAAACAGGAAGGGAGTTCCACTGTCGGGAAGTGCGAGAGAAGAAGCTGTTGGAGGTTACATTTAACTGTTTCGATAGTGAAAAGGTGGGACCGAGAGGCCAACCTAGTATCACGCTTAAATTCATGCAGTTGGGCACTAGTGAGAGTAGCTCGTCCGAGCAATTTCCACAAAGAGCAAGAGTAAAGAGGGGTGTTTGAGGAAAGGATATAGCGAAGGACGGGATCAGAAGATGTCGATTGACATTACATTTGAATATTTGAATATTATAGCTATCAGGAAAGCAAGAAACAGGAAGGGAGTTCCACTGTCGGGAAGTGCAAGAGAAGAAGCTGTTGGAGGTTACATTTAACTGTTTCGATAGTGAAAAGGTGGGACCGAGAGGCCAACCTAGTATCACGCTTAAATTCATGCAGTTGGGCACTAGTGAGAGTAGCTCGTCCGAGCAATTTCCACGAAGAGCAAGAGTAAAGAGGGGTGTTTGAGGAAAGGATATAGCGAAGGACGGGATCATAAGATGTCGATTGACATTACATTTGAATATTTGACGAGCATAGCTATCAGGGAAGCAAGTAGGAGGAACGGTGTTCCACTGTCGGGAAGTGCGAGATAGGAAGCATTTGGAGTAGAAGTGGAGGTTGCATTTAACTGTTTCGACAGTGAAAGGGTGGGACCGATATGCCAACCTAGTAGCACTCTTAAATTCATGCAGTTGAGGTAACAGTGAAAGTAGCTCGTCAGCGCAGTTGTCATGAAAATATTTGTAGAAAAAACAGGGGGAAGCCTCATCACGTCTACGAGACTGTAGACGAGATGCCAGATAATGACCTATCATATTGCATATCCGCCTCTGGATTTTGTCTAGGGCATCGAGATGAACAGCGGGGGCATCAGACCATATATGGCAACAGTATTCAATGCAAGGACGGATGGTGGATTTGTAGATTTGAAGGATGTGAGAGAGATGTTGTTATATACATATATGTAGATGAGAAATGTGAATTATTCGCTTTGAATTGTTACGCTTGTTGATAAAACAGACGCCATCTTAGCTAGCAAGCCTAATAAAAGTGTACCCATTTTGAATTGTAATAAAGTTTTTTCATCGAAAAATTCTGCGTCCATGGAAACTTTCATTGAACTCGAATTGTTCAATAGTTTATGAAAATCCTTTTTTGTTTTTTGCAGGTTTATGATGGTGCTTATTTGCCTTATATTCAGTGTCTTATCAACAATTGACCAGTATGAAAGTTTTGCCAATGAAACGCTCTTCTGGATGGTAAGACGTCTTTTTATAACTATCTTTACCTTTCAGTTACCATTGCAAAGATCTATTCTATAATATAAAACACAATGAACTATTCTATAATACAAAACACAACGTTACAATGACTTTATATATTTATTTGATAATATGGGGTGATTATATACATGATATTACACCAAGAAATGAAACTAGTTTATGGAGAAAACTAATCTTCGTGCGCTCAAAAGAACAGTTTTTGATGTGAAAGAAATAAAAAAAAAACCTGTACTATTTAAATAGATTTAATATAAAAATTTAAAAAATAATACAAGAAAAAGAGAAATAAAGAAAAAAAAAGAGATTCCCGACAATGTGCGTTTGAGGGCTTAGCTTAGGTGAAAGGCGCTCGAATATCTTGTCAACAGTTCTTGTTGAGGGAGAAGTTCCATTCAGGCCTCAGTTACCTTTTGTAAGTAGTAATAGTAATTTCTCTATGCATTCCTGGCTCTATTCCACAGTAACTTAATACCACTGACCGGACTTGTGGTGAGGGAGCAGCATTAGTTTATTCTGCTGGATTAACATGTTAGAACAAAGATCGGTAGCCTTTTGCTATGTGCCGACTTAAGGTTTTTAAAATCATTCAGTGTGCAAACAAGCATACGTATTTTTATACAAGTCAAGGTAAATATACCTGTTCTATAATATATTTTATATAGTAATATATAGTAATATATATACTTTAGTATATATTAAAACTGAAACAGTTAAATATCTTCTTTGCGTTGTATTAGGTTGGTGCAAAAATAATGTTGTTTTCTCACATAGTAACATATGTGAGAAAACGTCATTATTTTTGCACTAACCTAATAGTAGTTACTAGTTCGGACTTGGTGATGTCATTTGCGGCTGCGTGCCATCGGAAATTGCTTGGCGTGCCACGCATGTTGTAGGTTGCCGACCCCTGACGTATGGGGTGTGATTCTAGACTGGAACAGGTTAAGAAGATTGTAGTAATCGAGGAACCATCATCTAGGGCAGGGGTCGGCAACCTTCTGCTAAATATGTGCCGACTTAGGGTTTTAAAATCATTCGGTGTGCCAACAGCATACGTATTTTTATACAAGTTAAAGTCAATATACCTGTTCTACAATATATTTTATATTGTAATATATATTAGGTTTGTGCAAAAATAATGACGTAATAATGTCGTTTTTTGACGTTAAAAAATACGTCAAAAAACGACATTATTACATCATTATTTTTGCACCAACCTAATAGAAGAGCCTGTATACAGCAGAAAGGATCAATTTTTATCTAATATCTTGGAGACTACAAGCGTCCCAGAAGTTAAACTATAATTTCTAGCAGAAACACAACTTTTAAAATTATGGAATGCCTATAGTCAGATACCAAAGCATCAGATTTTATCAAAAAGAGACTCTATAGGACATAAATGATCAATCTTTATCTAATATCTTGGAGACTAAAAGCATCACAGGAGTTAAACTATAATTTCTAATAGAAAGTCAAGGAGGGCAACACAACACGAGTTTCTAAATTATGGGATGCCGATGGTCTTATAACAAAGCAGCAAATTTTATCAAAAAGAAACTCTATAGAACACAAATGATCAATTTTTAAATAATATTTTGGATATTGCAAAGCAGTCCAGGAGACAAACGTTAATTCCCAGAAGAGTCTTAAAGTAGAAAACAAAAGTTATCCTTTTTATTTAATGAAACATGTAGCCGATAATAAGATATGACTTCGTCAGATCTTAATGTGTAGTAGTCTTAATATATCAGACAAAAAACAGATGAAAACCTTGTTGCAGATGTTCTGATATCGGTCATTCAATCATTAATATGTAGCACATACTTAATGCCGCTTGGAAAAGTAATTTTTATTCATAATTTTATTTGAAAATCAATAAAGCAATCATTTTCTTCAAAATATGTTTCTAACGGAAAATAAAAAACGAAGAAAAGTGATTAAAAAAACAAAAACAACGATGTAATAATTTTTTTTTAAATGTTATTTGTTTAAATCATGTTTGACAACGTGTTTGACTGCAAGTTGTCACAGCTGCATACAAGGATAAAGCTACTTTGTTTTAATTATCAGTGACCCTGACATGACAGTGTGATGTTATCTACTTGTCAAAAGTCTTTGTTATAAATCTTGCTCAGTGGCAAAACGATTCTCAAACTAAGAAAGAATTGGATGAAGGAGAATTTAGGCAAATCATTTTTCCATGACTACTTGAACTGTCTAGTCAGTAACAGCAAAAGCTTTTTGTTTTTGTAGTCAACATTTAAGTAGGGGTGGAGTCATAGAGTGGGTGAGTGTACAGTTTTACAATTATTTTTCTAGAGAGTCAGACTTCTTCATAAAATTCAAAGAAGATTCTGCAATGTTATTGGTCCTGGTCTTGCATCTCAACTTTTCAGTCACTTTTCCACCGCCCTAACCTAGCTTCTCTCTGCTTTTTCTATAAACACATTCATAGCAACTGTTCTGATAATCTTCCACTTCGGTACCCCGATTTTATGAATTCATGTGACAAACAGATCTCATCGTTTTACTATGAAAATTGCTAGATATAACCGTAAGTCCTATTTTAATGGTTTCTTCGCTCACAATTCTCGCATGTGGAACACTGTTCTATCTTGCTTTCCTGTCAACTGCGATATTCCAAAATTTAAATGCAACATCAATCGTCATCGGATGTCTTTTTAATACCTGTCCTTTTGTTAAATGATTGTTTAGTCGTCTATTGTCTTTTTAGAGAAAGTGTATGTCTGCTCGGATTTCCTGAGGTTGAGCTTAGGGATCAAATACAAGACAAAATAAGGAAGTCAATTTTGATTGGCTGAGCCAGCGCAGGAAATGAGATAAAGATGGAAGGGTTTTACAGTGAGTCGTTTCTTTAGCGTTGAACAATGTAGACGTGTTTCCTTTCGTGTCTGAAACTGCACCCCACTGGAGTGAGAAAGCGACTCCACTGGCTAATTAGAAAATTTCAACAACGAAACATTAATAAACTAGACAAGTTAAAATTCTTTTTGTTGAGTCTTTCATCTCCGGACCCCCAAAACCTTTCGTTACCCGGTCGAGATGAGAAGAGAGAGGGAAGATACAACATATAAGTAAATTGGCGCCGATGACCAAGAGCTCCCCAGCATGAGGGGGCTTATCATTATATTAATTTGGCGCCGATGATCACGATCCCCCCTACCAACACGAGACTAACGCGCACACAAACTAGACACATTTTTATTTTCCTTTCTCTTCAGTAATCTTTTTTCATTTTCTTTCGCTTGCAGTAACCTCCTGCATCTTAGTGGATTTATTGCCATGCGTGAAATTATTAAAATAAAGAGGGCCCATATTTGCTGTTATTATCATTATCCTTCAAGTTGGATAATACCTAAGTGTCGGTTCATGTATTTAGCGGTGTAGTAACTGTTAGTTTAATTTAGGTTTGAGCCAAGATGAGATATCCCTAGGCATAAACAGAGACCAGGGGAAAGATCTGTTCGTGTTAATTTTTTTGTTTTACAGCGATAGTCACCCTTTACAAGGACCGGAGCCACTTGAGGTAGAGGGTCATGTTAGGAGGCCATTTGTGTGTATACGTGAGGCAGATAACGATTAACCCTAGTCTTAAATAGGTTATGATAGTAGTGATCGGGGAAACATCCTCTTGGGAGTCGCTTCCACATACCAGTGTTTCGCGAGAAGATGCTCGATTGGAACTTACTTCTCACCGATGGAAATAAGGATGGAATGTGGGTTGTTTGCTACTATGTAAGTATTATGGCGTGGAGGTTTGCCTTGCCGTGATCAGGAAATGTAATTCGTCCGAGCATGTTCCACATCCCACACGTGGGAGAGGGGTTGAAGCCTGAACACAGGGATCTATTTGAAATTGACTGAATGCTTCCAGGATCAGCAGGCACCTGTAGACGGCTGGTGGGTACAGCGGCTAAAAGATTTTGATAATGACAGCAAAGATGAGGATATTAGTACAAATGTAAACAATGTAAATACGAAAAAATTTTTGTTCTCGTTAACCATTTAAAGTGGACAATCCCGTGAATAGATGAGTGTCGATTTGATCAAACCGCTGTCAGAATTTTTAAGGTTAGGCCAGTCAGCTAACTTTGTTTCTGGAACCAGATACTTGGATAAGGGAAACAAAACAAGTACAAAAGCGAAGGACAATACAATGGCGCACAATGCAATCAACAACAATTAACAAATCTCAATATAAACCCAGGTGAAGAGGGTTTCGATGTCAGTTTTCTTTACCTTTTCAACAGAAAATAGGACAGTCTGAGCCAACCTCTAAACATCAAACCAAGACGAAGACCGGATACAAAACAGGTGGGTTCGTTCCTCTCTCTTTCTCAATATATTACGAGCTACGAACGCTGTCGCACGAGAAGGATACAATTTTATTCATAAAAAAAAGAATATAAACATTATAAAAAAAAAGCTCGCTGTATATTTTCCAGACATCTTGTTCTTTCTGCAATAACCAGGTTTTTTGACGCATGTTTCTTTTACAATGATTGAAATTTCCTCATATGTTAAGCCTTACATTATCTTGGGGTATACTGTAATGGATGTTTTCTTTAGGGCTTCACATATTACCGAGGCGAAAAATAAATCAGTAAAGAGGCTTTCTTGTCTTTCAGTTTCTTTACCCTAGCCAAAGTTACTAAACATCTAATCCACGTTTCTACGTACCGTGGTTCATCCAGCGCAATTAGGAAACTTATCGGCGACGCCATATTGTTATGAAGTAGAGTACACTCTGGAATCGCTGTTGTCAGATCATCAGATGGTAGCTCGATTGACACTCGCTGTGGCATACTGCTTTTATATGTGAACAATGACGAAGTTTTCGAGAAAATAGAAGCAAATATACGTTTTCTTTTCGGAATTAAAAATATGTTCCCACCTCGCCAAATTTGATGTGATAAAATGTACATTTAAAAATTAAAAAAAGGGAGATAACCGTTAACTTCGGTAAAATAAACAAAGTAGAATGTTCGCTGGGTGTTCATTCTTTTTTAATGTAAAAACCAACATTCTGCGCCAATTTTTATAAATTAGTTTACCCATAACTAACCCCGCAATATATATATATATATATATATATATATATATATATATATATATATATATGTGAAAATATTGTAGAAAATAGGAAAGAAACTGGTTTGGTAAATAATCCAAAGTTCCTTAGTATTTTTGTAATTATTTTTAAAAAATAGTGCTCGATACGAAAGTAGAGCATAAATATAATTATTTATTTAAAAATATGTAGCGAGTTGGAATCATATTTTTAAATAAATAATTATATATATATATATATATATATATATATATATATATATATATATATATATATTCAATTTCGGAATTGGGTTGCTGAAAATTTATTTTGTTTATATTGTTATCAATATAATGCTGAATTTCTGTCTAGAAATTTCGGATGAGTAATTATCATTATTTAGACTATTTACACACGGACTTACTATCTCCATCTTTGTTGTTATATCATTATTAACATTAAAACAACAATGATGAGGAAAATAGTCTGAGTGTATAATAATATTGTTGCGTCCAGATCAGCATCACCCACATACCCTAAATCTATAATAAAATTTCAGAATATGGAATTAATAAATTCTAATTACTTCAAAAACCATGGTAAATGAATCAGTTACAATAAATTTATTACAGGAGAAAACGAAATGGAAGGTTCATTTAGGAGAAATTTGTCCAACACTTTGAGATGCAACAAAATCAATATACTAACCTGTAAAACTCGAGTCAATTTCTTAAATAGTCTCGTCATATCTAGACGCTCATATGGATGTGTTGTAATGAGTCCAACTAGTTCAGAAATGTCCAAACTATCATTTGTATGCAGCCATTGTCGTTGAACAAAAGAATGATAAAATTAAGCCTGTCAGTCTTAAAGAAGACAATCCGTCATCAGATATCATAGATCGATACGGCAAAATCGCAAGCGGACCCTGAATTTTGAGGTATCGCGATGAACTGGGGTTCTTTTAGGGAGGCTTCATATCTTAGGCGCTTACTGGGAGATGAATAAAATTTTCCGAGTGTAAATAATATTGTTACATTTAAGAAAAATTCTATTTTTTTTTTCGTCATTAATATTAAAAAATATATATACGGAAGAACACCAAAACAAAATAAAAAATCAATTTGTTATTAATACAGTTTCGCTATTTACTAATGAAATATTCCGTTGTTATAATGATGGATATTTATTTAATAATGTTGCATAATTTGCTCTACATCCATGGGAATAAATTAAGAGAATATTTATTGCGCAAATACGGTACATCAGGCTGCGTGATCGATAAAAAATATGTCACGTTGTGTCTTATATTATAGATTAAATAAACTTTGTGCAGATATTATTGAAAATTGTTATTAATCTTTGACTAGCATTTCTTTTAAATTATTTCCTTTTGTTTGCTTTGTTGTCTCAATGTTTAGCAAGCCGTGAAAATAAGTTTTAAACGTGTACATCTTATCAAGATGTCTATCCAATGCAATTGTTAAAAATGTCACCTTTTAGAGGCACTTAAACTCATAGCTATATCATTTTATTTTCTCTGAACGCTTGCAACGCTACCTTATTTGCATATTCATGACAGAAGCAGTCATGACTCTCTACAGATTCTTTTATTTTAATAACCGTATATTACCAAAGCTTTATGGAAGAGATAGAGGAATGGTTTCCTGTTGACCTTTCTTTTTTTACTTATCTGTCTATATTTCTGAGATGAGGTACTGTAACTTTTGTGGCTATGTTAGGGCCAGAAAGAAAGACACAAATAGAGGAATTGAGTTAAACAAATATATTAACAGAAACAGTAATACAAACATATACAAACATATACAAACGAGTGTTGCAGCAGGAATGTTCGGTCTAACTTTTAGAGCTGACTGTTGGAAACTTCCCTCTCGAAAAGGCAGTACCTGTTCCTATTTATAGCTGGGAGAGTCCGTGCCTGCATGGGTAAATTACCATAACATTAATTATTTACAATAATTACATTGTTCAGATTATTGTCCTCATTTTGTTGTTATATTCACAACGTTTCGCCTGTTGTACGCTTCGGTATTCTTCAGGTTATATTCGTTGGTATTTTGAACCTGGTGAACAAAATAAAGGGTTTGACTCGAAATTCCAACGTTTATCACCTGTAGAAGGCCGGAGCGTGCAACGGCTGAAACGTTGTGAATATGTGAATGCTGGAACGAACAGGCAGTAAATCAACTAAGACACAAGGTGTGGAAGAATTAGAAAACAAATTTTATTAAGGAGAAAGAACAAAAGAAGATTAACCAGGAGCACAGTTGGAAGCGATTGACATTGCATATAAACTTTTGAAGATTAAAGTTTGCTGGGCAGCATGAAACCGGAAAAGACTTTCACAAGTGAGAATTGGAAGAAAAGAAACTGTTAGCATAGAACTTACGGTTACATCTTGCCAACTCAACTGTATATTGGTGAGACCTTGCCACCAGTCGAGTACTATCACAAAGTCTAAGTAATCTGGGGAAGAGTTCATACGAGTAGTTGCCACAAAAGTATTTATAGAAACGGCCCAGGAAGGCAACCATACGGCGTTGGAAAATGACTGAAGCCGAGCCGGCAGATCAGGGCCACTAATATTGCTAATCCTTATTTGGATTTTACCAATGATCTCCAGATATACAGTGGGAGAACCAGACCATATGTAACATTCTAAGCATAAATGGTAGATTTATAAATATGTAAGATAGATTCAGAAGAGAAACATTGTCTAGAATTACACAGTGAACCAACTTTCCTAGCATCTGACTTAGCAATGGATTCAATATAGTCTTTCTCTTCATGTAATCCGAGAATGTTAGCCCAAGATGGCGCAACAAGTCACTCTCCTGTTGTTTCGTATTAGCTGTGTTGATAGAAGGCAGAATGGGGACTTCTCAGATGATTAGATTTGGAGGCTTTAAACTTAACAATCCATCTTTACCCTGGTTAACAACAGACCGAAGGTCGTTTTTGACATCAACCGCGAAATTGACCTTATCGAGACATGAGGAAATGGTCGTGTCATCAACATAGATAGCGAGTTAAGGATATAGCCTTGGGGGACACCTGCGTTCCTGCTCTAGAAGAGTGGCCGTTCAGAACTCTCATTATACGATTTGATAAGAAAAACCGGACCAATTCGAAGATTTGGCCGGAGACACCATAACTTTACAATTTGTGAAGAAGACCGGCTAAACCCTGCCCTTTGGAAAGTGATCTCTAGAGTCTAGTCTACAATTTGGATTCAGCCCGCAAATTTCCTTTTCGAAGTTGATATTCTTCACTCACATATCCCTTTTTTTACATATAGAAGTATTTTGTTAGCATGGGGTACTGAAGCAGTAACAATTATTATTAAAATATTTTTTAGTTTTAAAATTCATTCCTGATTTTTCTTTGGAATTGTCACTGAAATAATAAAAAAATTAAAATTTGTATCGATTGAATCCATCAATGGCGATGCTATATCAGAAGTTTGCAAAATTTGCAGGTTTCAATCAATATCCAGGTTTCAAATAATAAAAACTGCTGAAAACTTGTAAAGATCACTTAAAAGAGGAAAGTCAGAGGATACAGTTACGACCCACAGAAAAGAGTAATAAACAAAAAAGAAATATATATTGCCTATTGGAAATGTTTCCTTCTTGAATCAAAAAGAAGAACACAAAATGGGGTCCAGCAAAATGAGAAAGCAGACGTCCAAATTGAAATTCTGAAATCAATATGACGTCTACATCACCCACATACTCGGAATATATCATAAAAATTCAGTATATGGAATTAATAAATTCTGAACACTTCAAAAACCTTGATAAATGAATCAGTTATAACAAATTTATTATAGGAGAAAACAAATTCGAACATAGGTGAATTAAGTTTTGAAATGCAACCAAATCAACATACTGACCTGTAAAACTCGTCATGTTCTTAAATAGCCTTGTCATATCGACTCTCAGACTGATGTACTGTATGACGTCCAACTGGTTCAGAAATGTCTAAACTATCATATGTATACAGCCATTTTTTCTGAATAAAATGGAACCTCTCAGTTTAAAGGAAGAAACTCCGTCATCAGATTTCATAGACTGATACGACCTGAATTTTGATGTATCACGATGAACGTATGTTCTCTCAGGGAAGAACCATGATTTTCAACCCAGACCTTAAGTGGAACTCGTGGGTACAATCCATCACGAAAGAAATTGGAAAATGGTCAATTCCCTGTACTGCCCCAGTAATTACTTATCTTCTTCTATTCAACTTTACAAGAGCCAGATCAAGCGAAAATGGATTACTTCTGGCATATATGAGCAATAGATGCTCAGTCATCATTTGCAGTATTGTTAAAGTTCAAAAGCTTATCTGCGGCTTTTTGGATAATTAATGGTTTCCCACCCTACAACCTCTTTCCCCAGAGGAAAAAGTCGCAAGCCACTCGCTGCTCTATCGCTAATTCCATGAAAAATGTTCAGACAAACTACATTCTTTAGTCCCTCCGGTTTTAACATTTACGACTAAGGCCCGTTACGTCAAGCACATTTTAGCGAACCCCACCCTCATTCCATTTGTATTCCGTTGGTGAGACGTGATTTCCATTCCGAGAAGCTTCTTCCCACAAAACAATGCTTTGTGGAATCGCCTGGGCAGTCTTAACCAAAAAGATCTACCTCTTACTCTGTGAGCCTTTACTTCGAGTTGCTCTTGGGCCTTGTACAGGATGAATATTATTGTAAAAAAAAATCGCAAATAAGAAAAAACACAGCACTTCAAAAATTCCCACAGCAACAAAATTTAAAAAAATCATTTCACCCAAACGAGGCGATAAAAACCACCGAAACACAAATATTACCGAGTGTGAAAGAAACTGAAAAACATTATGGAGAAGAAAGCAGAAAAAAGAACCACATCCAAGGAGACAGAAGATGACGATTGACATTGCATTTACCTTTTTGAACATTGTGCAAGAATTCGGAAAAGTGTTCCAGAAATGTGAAATGGGAGGGAAGCAACAATTAGCATAGAACTTACTTTAGTAATTTCAGTAGTGAAATTATGAAACGTAATTGCCATATATAGAACTGCGCTTAAATTCTTAAAGTCGAGAAACCAAAGATGAAATGTCTTCTGGACAATTACGATGACAATATTTATAGAAAATGAGAAAGGAATATACCGGTGGGAAATTGACCGAAATTGTGATGCCAGGTCAGAACCAAAGATATTGCAGATTCTTCTTGGGATATTCTCAAGAATTTCTAGATATATAGGGCAACCCCAGCATTGTGGCAGCGACACTTAATGCACAGACGAATGATAGATTTATAATCTTGCAAGGTAGGTTCTGACAAAACCTTTTGGGAAAAAACTCAGCATTAGAAAGACCAGTAATGTTTTTTTTTAATCGGACTTACTGTTGGAGTTTTTGGGTACCTTGGTGGACTAGTGAACCAACCAAAATCAGGTGACTCATTTTATAATTCACCATTAGAAGTGTTAACCAATCAGAAGGCACAAAATATTCAATGCGACGTGTATAAAAGCGGACATGTTTATTTCCCGAATACTCACTGTCAACCTTTGTTCGTGAGTGTTAATCTTTAACGTTGTTTCATTGAACAGATTACGTACTGCGCTGTATTCTATATTCATAGACTATGGTGAACATGGTCAACACTTACTCCAAGCAAGGCAGTAAAGCCACTAAAACACAAGAGGTGTTACTGGGTTTTAAAGAATTAGAAAGACGAAACATTACTTAGGAGCGAGAGAAATAGAATATTAATCAGGAAGAGATTAGATGAGTCATTGCATTTACATTCTTGAAGATCCAAGTTACTTGGAAAGCATAGCACCGGAAGAGAGATATAAAATTTTGAGCATAGAACTTAAAGTTACATCTAACCAATTCAACTTAAAATTGATGAGATCTTGTTGCCAATCTAGTACTGCTCTCAAATTCATAAAGTCTACGTACCACAGCGAATAGCTCTCATGAAAAATTACCTTTATAGTATTTATAGAAAAGGCACAGGGAAGCAACTTTACGGCGGTAGGAAAGAGACTGAAGCCAATACACCAGGTAAGACCAAAGATAAATTAGGACTAAGGATAGAGCCTTGGAGGGCACCAGCATTGGTACGAAGGAATTTAGGAGTGTGACAGTTGAAGACTACTTTCATTTTGCGATTGGATAAGAAAAACTGAATCAGTTCAAAGATCCTTCCGGAGACACCATAACTTTACAGATTGTGAAAAATACCAAACCCAGTCGAAAGCTTTCGAAGTTTACTGGAGTTGAGAGTCTAATTTTCTGAAACTGATTAAGAAAAATTATTTTAGAAATTTCAGCTGACAGCAACGCTAACAATTCAGTTAATAAATGTCGGATATTTCCAAATTTTCCTTATCTTACGATAGGTCGTTATGGCCAATAAACTGCCCTTAACAACTTTGAAAATTTTTTTATAATATTTGTTCTCGAAGATACGCCATTATATACAAATGGCGACGTCAGAGAGACAGTGTAATGCGAGTAATTATGAATTTTAGTGCAGTGTTTTGTTATCTTTCCTATATTTTCAGGAAGTTGTTCTAGTCTTTTTCTTTGGTTTTGAATACATCATCCGATTGTGGTCTGCTGGATGCCGAAGCAAATATATGGGCACTTCTGGAAGACTACGATTTGCAAGAAAGCCCATATCTGTTATTGGTCAGTGCTATTTTCAGTTTTTCTTCTAATAATCTTTTCATGAATCTCTTAAAATGAAGCAAAGACAGATTAAAAAAAATAGATACTCTAGCAAATTGATAATTGTCAAATGTCTTCCTAAATTTAAATACTATTTGTTAATCCACATAAAATGAAATACGATTACAAAACGGGCGTCAAAGACGCCAACGTAAGTAAAAGCCCGGTGATGAATATAAAACTTAAAAAATGAAAAATACAAATGCAAAAAATATAATAAATATCAAGGATAATGAAATTTATACGCTCTTCCGCTACCGGCAGTTTCATTAAAAAAAAAAAAATTGTTTTTTTTTGTTTTTACATGAAACTGCCGGTAGCGGAATTCGATATTTTCCCTACCTCTTTATGACTGTGGTTTGCGGAAAAAATTGGAAGTGCTAGTAAAATTCACTATATATATATATATATATATATATATATATATATATGCGTGTGAGTTTGTATGTGTGTGTCTGTGTGTATATGTAGAGAGAAGCAAAGATAGATATACCGGAAGGTGGGGAGAAGGATGGAGAAAGATACGGAGCGATATATATATATATATATATATATATATATATATATATATATATATATATATATATTGAAATTACTATATATATATTCGGATTACTAACACAAAAACAGAGAATGTCTCATATGGATAATATTTAACATTGAAAAACATAAGGAAAAAATTAATTATTTTTAATAACATGTGGAAATCTCCGCCTTTTACCTGAAGATGGTCGCGAGACCAGAAACCCGTGAAGTAAAATTATGGAAAATAAAGCATAATATTTTTTTCTAAATCCACATTACAACCAATAACGTTTGCGGCACCTCTCTTCTCTTCTTCTTTTTAATATATATATATATATATATATATATATATATATATATATATATATATATATGTGTGTGTGTGTGTGTGTGTGTGTGTCTCTCTCTCTCTCTCTCTCTCTCTGTGTTTGTATACATACATATATATCACATATGTGGTACAGTTCAATGTATATGAAAATGAATCATTCATGCAAAAAGTAGATTAGTAAAGTTAATGATATAAAATGGTGAAATCCCTTCCCTAACAAAATTGTAAAGTTGCATTAACCTACAAATCACTCGATGAATGTTTTGATCCTTCTTTTTAATAATTATAAGCTGTATACGGTCTTTTTTAAAATACAGCTTATAATTATTAAAAACAAGGAACATAACTTTGTAATATATATATATATATATATATATATATATATATATATATATATATATATATATATGTATATATATATATATATATATATGTATATATATATATATATGTATATATATATATATATATATATATATATATATATATATATATATATATATATATATATATATAAGTATGTTGAGTTTGTCCGTCCCTTCTCTCAGAGGTTTTTACTGGTAAAACCATTGACCTCTGAGGCGCAGATCCTATGCCTAGGCTTGTAACTGGCCGATGGTCTCTTAGCATAGGTGAGTTGCGGAGAGGCATCGGTCTGGTGAGGAACTAGGCTTGTAACTGGCCGATGGTCTCTTAGCATAGGTGAGTTGGGGAGAGGCATCGGTCTGGTGAAGAAACTCTTCCAACAACCCTCACACAGTTTAACCGGCAGGTCGATGCTCTTGAACAGGGTGTGGATGTTGCAGATCTCAAGCAACTTCTTGGAGCCTCGTGTGAGAGGTGGATATAGGTACAGTTCCACATCCCATTCCCCACCCGACCCAACCGTTTTGCTGCAAAGTTAACTACCACTGATAATATCCCCTTACGTCCTAATAACTGAATATTAAATCTAAATATGCCATCAATTATTGTAACTAATTCAATTCAAAAGCACCGGAATCAAATACTGGATCATAACGAGCAGGGCATGGACAAGACTTCTACATGGGAACACCATATATACTGGACGACCGAGACATCGGAAATAGACCACGCTGGTTAACAGGAACAAATATCGACGCTATTACACTTTCGCCCACCCACCCGCCTTGTAATACTTCACCGTGATGTAATATTTTCCCCAACAAATAATTTTTTTCCTGTTGGCTATTCTTTTTGCACTGCTTACATTCATCACTTCACATACTTTACCGTTTATTTCAAACCAAATATTATGGCTGGTGCTAAACGTGTTCCCTATCAACAGGTTTTTGAAGACATCATCATTTTGAAGATCTATCTCTTCCGTTTCTCCACTCGATCAAAACCCAATAGTTCATTATTTATGAGGTGTTAGCAGGACGTAACGGTCATGCTAACTAAAGAACTAAGAGAGAGACATGCAGAAATATAATAAAATTATTATTATTATTATTATTATTATTATTATTATTATTATTATTGTGCGTATTTCATTTTAAACTTGATGAAGAAGTAATTGCTATTTCCAGGTAAGTTACTCACTTTTAACTGTTTTGCATAATGTTTATTTTTTATTATTATTTTTCATTTATCATTTTTTTTTTATTTTCTTTGCAGATCTCATTGTTGTTGTAGCATCCATCGTAGTTTTTACAGTGGGCTCAGAGGGTCAGGTGTTTGCAACTTCTGCGATTAGGTAAGTCCATTGTACATTCGCTAAAAATGTCCCAATTTCAGTTAATTAGCAAATCAGTTCCATAAAATTTTAATTTATCCTTTATTTGGTTATATATGTAAGATTTATATTTGGAATTTCGCTAGCACCCTTCTGTTAGACTTTCAATAAATTTCTGTTATAAATACGGCAGCATTATAATTACATAGCAATAATAGCATCATTCTTTCAGTAACACTTATATTAACTCCTGACCGCTTACAATCCCTTCTTTCTTCATTTACAATTCATCTGCAAATTTTGTTAATAATTTCATCCAAACGAAGGCGATAAAATCACAAAGATGCAAAAGGTAAAAGAAAATGTAATTCGGGAAAAAGTAGAAAGATGTTTAAGACAAGGATGTGTCTTCTCACCTGACTGACTTAAACTTTACACAGGTGATTTTGAGAGAATTAGAATTACTACCAGGAGTCATTATAGGTGGCCACAGTCTTAACAACATAAGATATGAAGAAAGTACAATGTTAATTGCAGATACAGAAATTAAACTACTGGATCTCCTACAGAAGGTATTAAAGGAAAGCGAGAAGAAAGGACTAACCATCAAATGTATGAAGACTATATATTGTTGAGAATACGTCCTTAAAAAGGATAAGTGATCTTTAATAATGTTAGGAATTAGTTCAAATGATATATATAAAAATGTAATAGCAGTATTGACGAGTTTTTTTTTTTGTTTTTCAGAACTTTTCAGAACTACAATAGTCAATTAAATATTATAATGTTTAAAAGTAGTTTTAAATTATAGAATTTTAGAATAATTAATTAAGAAAACAAAACCGAAAATTGTTAAATAAGTCACCAAACCTTGTTTGGCAAACAAACTAGAGTGTTTACGTTTAATAATGTTAAATTACCTTCTCGATTATCCACTCAAGCTCCTATGCATCCGATAAAAAATGTGCCACTCCCACCTCCACCGTGGACCATTCAAAAATTTAGTCCATGCAGTGGATTGGTTGTTACAAACGTCAAATCAGGTGCGCAGAAAACGTGGTCTACTTTAGTATAAAGGCCAGAGTCTCTGCTAGCATTTGATAGCGGAGGGTGAATCGGGGCTTGATCAACGTTGATTGGGGTCGGCTTGGTGATGGGGTGTATGATGTTGAAAGATCCGAAACTCCCTGATGAAAAGTCAATTTACATTACTGAGGACACCATTTCGCACCCTATTTAAGTGCGTATATTTAAAAAAAAAAAATGGGAGAAAAACAGTCCAAGATTGAAACTAAAAATCGTAAACACAAAATTCAATCAAGTGCAAAAATTTAAATATCTAGGAAGTATTTTAACAGAGGATGAAAAAAAAAATGTGACAACAAAATCTGAAGATACTTCAGAATTGTGAGAAATGTCTTCCAGAAATGAAGCAAAGTATTAATAAATAGGAAAAATTCATAGAAACAAAGAAACGTGTATTGAGCTGTTTTTTAAAGCGTTTCACCCCAAGCAAAGCGGGAAGCCACTAGCACGCAAGAGGTTACAGAGAGTTGGAGCTAAAGCAAATAGGAGTGATAGAGAAAAAGATGAAGAAAAAAATAGGGAATAGATCAAGGCATCTGGAGACGTCGATTGACATTAAATTTTAATAGTTGGAGATTATAGATATCAGGAAAACAGGAAGAGAGGAGGGAGTTCCACAGGCGAGAAGTGCGAGACGTGAAGCTATTTGAGTAGAAGAGACGGCTACATTTAACAGTTTCGACAGTGAAAGGGTGTGAGCGAGATGCCAGCCTAGTAGAACTCTGGATCTTATCAAGAACCCTGAGAAAAATATAAGGGATACCAAACCCACTATGGCAGCAATACTCCATGCAAGGGCGAATGGTTGATTTGTAGATCTGAAGGAAGCCAACTTTCATTGCGGTGGACGAAGCTATTGACTCAATGTATTTGTTTCATCTCAGGTCAGCAGTCAATGTGAGGCCGATGATTGCTGGACAATGTCATCAGATATGAAGAAGAAACTTGAGGCAACAGAAATGTAGTTCTACAGAAAGATGCTGAGAATACCATGGACTGAAGATATGAGGAACTATGACTGCTTTAAGGAGAATGAAAACAAAAAAAAAACATTTATACTTAAAATAAGTATTTGCTGGCTTCAAAGATGTATTGTTTTTTTTTTTCTTGAAATAAGTCACCAAAATTTGCATAGCATCAGGAATTGTAATATAGATCACCTTCCACTGGAGATAGCATAAGCCTACGAAAATACTAACCTTCGTTCTCAAGGATACACGACAAATTTTTAAAACTTATTTCAAGGAAAAAACTGCGATCTTGACGCTAGCAAGTATAGTAATTGGAATTTCCATAGCAGGTGATGAGAAAAGAGTGAAAATTTGACATTCACGGGACATGTCGACACTCACGAGACATGTCGACACTTACGGGACATGTCGACACTTACGGGACATGTCGACACTCACAGGGCATGTCGACATTCACGTGACATGTTGACACTCACGGGACATGTCGACACTCACGGGACATGTCGACATTCGTGGGACATATCGACAGTCACGGGACATGTCGATACTCACAGGACATGTCGACACTCACGGGACATGTCGACATTCGTGGGACATATCGACAGTCACGGGACATGTCGACACTCACGGGACATGTCGACACTTACGGGACATGTCGACATTCATGGGACATATCGACAGCCACGGGACATGTTGACACTCACGGGACATGTCGACACTCACGGGACATGTCGACATTCATGGGACATATCGACAGTCACGAGACATGTCGATACTCACGGGACATGTCGACACTTACGGGACATGTCGACATTCGTGGGACATATCGACAGTCACGGGACATGTCGACACTCACGGGACATGTCGACACTTACGGGACATGTCGATATTCATGGGACATATCGACAGCCACGGGACATGTTGACACTCACGGGACATGTCGACACTCACGGGACATGTCGACATTCATGGGACATATCGACAGTCACGGGACATGTCGATACTCACGGGACATGTCGACACTTACGGGACATGTCGACATTCGTAGGACATATCGACAGTCACGGGACATGTCGACACTCACGGGACATGTCGACACTTACGGGACATGTCGATATTCATGGGACATATCGACAGCCACGGGACATGTCGACACTCACGGAACATGTCGACACTTACGGGACATGTCGACACTCACGGGACATGTCGATATTCATGGGACATATCGACAGTCACGGGACGTGTCGAAGGCAAGAGAGACTGGAAAGCAGTGAATAAACCCCTTAACGAGCTTGTGCAAATGGTTGATAGAACAGGGAGTGAAAGAGATAACAAAAAGACAAATATTTGTAAGTGTTACAAAGGACAGGAAGTTGTGGAGAACCATAATCGACAACATCCTGATGGGACATGGTACGTAGATGAAGGTTTTAGAAAAAAATTAAGATTAGGTCAATCAGTTATGTGCCAGGCGGGATACACGCTTAGGCGATCATGTATTTTTCGATACATGACTGATGAAGCAGAATTTTTTCCACTTTAGGTTACCATTTCTTTTTGCGGTGAACTAGTTGCCACCTAAGGCTATAGAACCCGGTCTGTCCTGCTATTTACCCATAGCTGCGGCAGGGAGAAGAGGACTCATAACTTTCTCAGGGGCATTAGCACGTAAGTAAATATAATGGATTTCACTCGGCTCTCCGATTCTTCAATCCAAGCTGCTATCCATTACTCCACCGTGCCTAATAAGATTAGATAACGTCTATTTAATTCTCGTCATGATTGACTTGGTGTGCATTTGTTTTTGCGTTTTATCATTCAGGTTTCGGCTCCATTAAACTTTAAAAGCGAATTCCTTGTAAAAGATGTGGCAAAATTCAGTTACTAATAAAAATTTTATCATTAATTCTTTGTATTTTTCTGTATAAATTTTGATTTCTTTCTTTTAGGGGAGTTCGATTCTTGCAAATTCTACGTATGCTACACGTTGACCGACAAGGAGGGACATGGAGGTTACTAGGCTCTGTAATATATTTGCATCGACAGGTATGGATTCAAATAGCAATAATCCACACATATAAAATGCAATATGGTCACTTGGACGTGGTGTAATGGCTAGCAAGATTGTCCTATTAGATCAATTGAGACTGAGTAGTGAGTCAGATCCTCACTGGGGGATTCACACTTTCGGCCTTGTGCCACACCTAAGCTACTTAGTAAATCACTAAAAAAGGTAATATGTACAGGTACGTTACTCTAAGATAAGGGAAATAATCCGAATGTAAAACGTTTTTGTTTGTTACGCGTAGCAAACGTTTGTTATGCTGTGTTATATATATATATATATATATTATAAATTAACTGATTTAAAAATATGGTTTCATATGAAACCATATTTTCAAATCAGTTAATATATAATATGTATGTTCTGTAAATTTACATTGAGCACTGTTTTGCAAAAATAAAAATATCAATATGAACACCGGATTACATATCTTACTGTTCTTCCTTTTTTACTATAATATATATATATATATATATATATATATATATATATATATATATATATATATATATAGGGTGGTGCAAAAATAATAACGTAATATATATATATATATATATATATATATATGAAGAATAAAAAATAAAACCGACACAACTCAAGTTTCCCTCTCCAAAATAAAGGATCATCAGCCCAGGTTCAATATTTATCCTCTATTCCTGTATTGCTTGGAGTTCATAATTTAAATATGGAGAACTTCCGATATATATATATATATATATATATATATATATATATATATATATATATATATATATATTAACTGAGTTAAAATGTTTTTCGCTACACAGTTCTAACCATGTTCCAAAAATGGAAGCTAAAAGCTTCGAATTTAATTTTGTAATTAAATTAAAGACATTAGTTCCATTTCATCCTCAAGCAAATTTTGGAGTAACTTATTTTAAAATTTACTGGGTTTAAAGGCACGACAAAAATTATAATTTACAATTTCTAAGGATACAGAGAAATCCATTCATCCAGACGAGAAGTGTTCATTTTATCGCATGTTATTGCGTGTTCATTTTATTAACTTTTGTTGTATCAGTTATTAGTTAAGTTTGAAAAAGGTAGCGATATATTTTTCAACGAATTCTGACATCCGTTAAATGCATGTCGTCTGGATTTTTTGTTTATTTTTAATAAAATCTTATTGTTAACTGCAAAAATTCTTACGGTATTTTTTCTATTTGTATACTTAAAGATTTTGTCGGGTGTTTAGGTTAGAATACGTTTTATTTAAAATATTTTCACTTTTAATTTTTAATAGACTTTATTTACTTTTAAAACAAGTAATTGTATTAGAATTACAGTATGTAAAATTATTTTTTCATATCAAGTATAAGTATGTATATTACCAGGTCACATTTTTATTTTAAATTTTATATTTAAATGTTATTTAAGTAAAATTTATGATAATGATGGCAAAAAATAGCTAATTTATTTCTCTGATTTAGTACACTTTTATTCTTTATGAACTTAATAATACATAGTTTCTCATATATGCACAAAGGACATGGGTCATTTAATGGCCTACATATTCTAGCTTTTCATATTAATTTCATTTTACTGTAGGTGTTTTATTGGATTCTTTTAAGTGCTTGTAGTACTTTGAGAGAGGTGTTTAGGTTAGAATATGTTTTATTTAACTACAATTTTAAAAGATGTTTAGGTTAGAATTCGTTTTATTTAACTACAGTTTTTAAAACAATTTTAAATATTTTCACTGTTAATTTTAATAGACTATATTTTTTTATATAAAACAGTAAATGTAATAGAATTTCTTACAGTATATAAAATTATTTTTTCACATCTAATATAAGTATGTATATTACCAGGTCGCACTTTTTAATTTTATTTTTAAATATTATTTAATCAAATTTTTTTCAATGACGGCACACAATAGTTATTTCCTTTCTCTGATTCAGTAATTTTTTTATTTTTTATAAACTTAGTAATATATAGTTTGTCATCTATGCACAAAGGACATGGGACATTTAATGACCTACATATTCTAGCTTTTCTTATTAACTTCCATTTTACTGTAGGTGTTTTATTGGATTCTTTTAGGTGCCAGAAGTACTTTGAGAGAGTTGTTTGATTTTCATATTTATTTATCCTAAATGAACTTTGATTTTGGTTGAACCTTTTTTAACTCATGGCTGGTGCAACCTATATATTTTTATATTTTCAAGATTTTCTATCGAAGAAATATTGCATTGGTATATTAATGATTCCGTGCGACATTTATTTTGTAGAGGACAGTTATGAGGGTTTCTACAGTTACACAATCTTTCTTTATCCTCATCAGTTTTTATTTTTTTATTTTTCCATTGTCTAAATTTTTTTGGTTTTGGTATAAGTGTTTATTTAAGATATTAGCATTATGTCTCTTAATAAGTTTTTCTAAGTTTCCAGTACAGCAGTAACTTAATTTTAGTGTATTTTTTATTGAAAATAGTACTTAGTTTACTTTCACTAGGAAAATGCTTGGCTATTAATGCGAGGAATTTTTGTCCTAATTTGTTCTTTACCATTTTCAATAAAAATACACTAGCTCGTGTAACGCTTAAGGGGAGGTAACTAAGTTACGAGGTTATGGAATGTTAACAAAAATAAGTATTAAACACTATTGTTACAACACTCGATATTTTAAACTATCTATTGTAGACATTTTAAAATATTTGTGCAGTATTCATAATTAATTTTATTAAGAGTTGGTTTAAATTTTTTAATATAGATAGCTTCAACAATTTTTAGATTGTGTTTATTATTATTATAAAATGAAAGTACTTGGAATAAATAATTTCTCTCAACACGGTAATTTTTTCTCTTTCTTTAATAAAGACACCCAAAAGCATGGCCTTGAATATGAAGAGTTCCAATTTAAAATAAGTAGAGAAAACTTGTTTAAATCTTTCAATCAAAGATCTCTTTCTCTCTCTCTCTCTCTCTCTCTCTATATATATATATATATATATATATATATATATATATATATATATATATATATATATATATATATATATTCCCACCAAGCAATAAAACTGTCAAAATGACCAAGGAGAGTATTCTTAAAGTCTCCGATCCTTTATCTTAAAAACAACTTGAAAGAGGCCGTTTAACCAACACAAGGGATGAACAAAATTAACAATAAAAAAAATCAAGCAGGAAATACAGATAAAGTTCACTTTCTTCAGAAATAGTCATTTATGCCTGTAGTTTACTGCTACTAACAAGCAGGGATTTTGTCCTGCTGATGGCCATACTTGCTAGCCGAAACTAGTCGAGGAACCTAAATGAAATAATAAAACAAAATAAATATTAATATACAACCCAGTGTGTCTGAAAATTTTAATTTATTAATAATTTTTATTGTTCAAAACACACACGCACATACACGCACACACACATACTCACACACACATATATATATATATATGCTCACAATTCTATCCTTCTATCGTGATATTTATCTTGCTTATTGCTTTGTTTAACTTTCAGGAACTTATCACCACTCTCTACATAGGTTTCCTGGGTCTTATATTTTCTTCCTATTTCGTATACTTGGCTGAACGACGGGAGGGTAAAAAGGATTTTGCCAGCTATGCTGATGCCCTTTGGTGGGGTGTTGTAAGTAATCCACATTTTGTTTATTTCATTATTAGATGTTCTGCAACATGCTCTACTTAGTGTATTGAGCACTTTACCTTATTGTTTGTTTACACCGTATATAAATAGCAAAAATTTTATTAATTTTACTTTCATTTTATTTTAATCTTTCTTATTTTTTCCCAACATGCATTTTACTTTTTGCACTTTGTAGGTAGTCCAAAATCTCCTACAGAAGTTAGTGAAGGAAAGGGAGAAGAAAGGATTAAACATTAACTGCAAGAAGACCAAATGCATACTAGTCAGCGAAAAAATCGGAAATTAAAAAAAAATCAAACAAGTAAAAGAAATTTAAATATCTGGAAGTGTTTTAATAGAGGGCAGAAAGTCCGTTGTTGAAACTCAAAGGCACATTGGAATAACCAAAAGTGCATTCCGAATTCCCTGCAGAGTTGTAAGAAACAGTAAACTTTCACCAAAAACAAAGAAAAGAATACTGAATTGTTATATAATATATAGCCACCTATATGGCAATAAATGCTGGACACTCTACTCAAAGATGAAGAAGAAACTAGAAGCAACATTTACTAGCCTGAATATTCAAGAAATCTTATCAGAAAATATATGTCCCTAGCAGGTTTCGAACCCGCATCCCTTACCGGGAACCGTCATTAGATCTGACGTGCTTAACAGAGCATTTATTTGAATAAGAGCATCCATCTAAAATAAGATTCAAGCAAAACACACACACACACATATATATGTGTATGTGTATGTGTGTGTGTGTGTGTGGTACTTGCTTGGAAAAACCTTAGGTATTTCGGCTTGTAGTACAAACGAATACACAAGGAAAAATGAGGAATAAAAAATAAAGAACTAAGACCCTGAAATTGAGGCGAAAACAATCGTCTAGAATTCAAGCTCAGAGTCCAAAGAAAAAAAACCCTTCAAAACGAGTAAAATATCTACGTAAAGTGCTCAATACACGAAGTAGAGCAAACCTCTGTGTGTGTGTGTGTGTAAATGAATGTCAGAACAAGGTTTTAGTGAAATAAAAAAATGACACGAAATTGTGGGAAACCATCATTGCCTACATCATGAGTGCACAGGACACATGAAGAAGAAGGTGTTTCAGTAAATCATGGAGTCTATATGACTATTTTTTTTACATTGCCTGATGATTGTACAACAAGGTCGAATTCAGTAATATATTGCTCATGTCAAATATGCTTCCAAATTAGGTTCAATTCTTGCTGGCGTTTTTAAAAAAAACTATTTAGTAGTGATCTGAGGGTGTTCTTAGGTCAGTCAGTCAGTTAAGTGTCATACGTGATACACGCTAGCTACCGAAGTAAGTTACTTTCCGCGGTAGGCTGGTTGCCAACCAAGGCTAAAGAACCCATTCAACACATAGCTGGATGGAGTAGAGATGGATTCATACTTTTCTGCGTAAGGGAATGTAATGAACTCGACTGGAATGTCGAACTCGGCTCTCCGAGTTCTCACACCAAGCAGATATTCATTATTTTCTTTGATTTCTGACGTTTACACATTTCTTTCCGGGTCCCGCCCAGGGACGTAAGGTTAGAAATCGCATCATGACACTTTCTACTGACAAAAAAAAAAAAAAAAAAAAAAAAATTACATAGATAAAGCCCTTCGTAAAGTGTGGGCTGTACTTGTCGGAACTATTTTTTGTATCTCTTTGAGGTATGGACTTCCAGGAATCCCTTTAATTAGTCTACTGGAATCTTTTCCAAGCAATCCTAGGTCTCCAAATTATTATTATTATTATTATTATTATTATTATTATTATTATTATTATTAAAATAACCGTGAAAATTTCAAAGTTTTCTTATTTTCTAGTTCTGATGTGACTATCTAATAACATGACCTGAGTTTTCAGGTCAATGTTTTCATTTTGTAGCACAGTTCTCGATGACAAATTTATTCTACCGTTGATTTGAAGTGTTTAGAATTTATTAATTTCAAATTCTGAAGTTTCCTAAAGCAGTGCTCTCCTACCTTTTTGCGTCATGGACCGGTGTGATGCAAGACAGTTTTTCCACGGACCTGGGGTGTTGGGTAGTGTGTGTGTGGGGGGGATGTGTCGTAGCAAAACCCAATATACCAGACCGCAATAGTCAATAAAATGTAAACATTATTATTATTTTTATTATTCTTTGCGGCCCGGTACCAAATGGTCTATCGCCCAGTGCGTGTCCGCGACCCGGTGGTTGATTATTTTGGTTGTTTTTTAAGCGGTATATCAACACCTCTATGGATTATTTAATGCCAAAATTTTATTTTTAATTTTATTTTTTTTAAAGATAATAATGATTTAATAATATAAATCTTACTAATTAAAACAAGAAGAGGTGGGTTCATACCATTCTCATGGGTATTTGCCCGTAAGTGAATATAACGAACCCAACTGGAATTGGAACTCCGCTCTACGATTAACAATTTCGAGTCATTATCCATTACATCGCTCAAACCTCCAAGCTTGCAGCACTTGGTATTCACAAGAAATCACCCCTCCAGGTAAAGACCACACTCGACATTGCTTAACGTCGGTGATCATAAAAGAACATGTGATTCAACGTGATATGGGCGTAAGCACCGGTGGTTGGGCACCACTGTCATAAAGTATTCAGCGTATACGACATAACTACTACTATTGTTTCAATTCTAGATCATAGTTTTTGTTTTGGAAATGTTTATCAAAAATCGTACATTTTAGAATAATTAGTAAAACATTTTTAGGGCAAAATTGATACAAAATTTATTCATTCTGATAATAAGCAATGTGAAAAAAATATTGCAACGTAAAACGTAACCGCTATCACTCTGTATGTGAATCAGTTAAAGTACAAAAAGTTTATTATTCTATGGAAGGTGACTCTGATCTCTGAACAATAGTGTGATTGAATTTCATAGTTGTGTTGTCATATCTTGCTATGACAACAGAAAACAATAAACTAAATTAAAAAAAATAACAAGGATATTGCAATTGAAAGGTCTTGATAAAGAATGCAGTGGAAAGGGAAGTGATATAAATTCTTATATTTTATTGTTTCTTTGTTTTTGCAGATAACAGTGATGACCATTGGCTATGGCGATAAAGTTCCACAAACTTGGCTAGGAAAGATTGTGGCCTCTTGTTTTGCGGTTTTTGCTATTTCATTTTTTGCATTACCTGCTGTAAGTATCTCGTTCTTAACTTTTACGAAACTTAACATTGGCGGGGGGGGGGGTGCTGGGGGATATGGCGGAAGACTCCGGCCCTCTAAATGGGGTAGGCCTGTTTGCGTTGAAAATCAACATTCAACATTCTGGACTTGAGAAATAAATATGATAGTTGGATCAAATTGATTTTCTTTTTTTTTTCTTTTACTCCAAAATTTATTTCATGTACAACAATATAATGATTACCTTTGATCCAACTCTGTTATTATTATTAGTAGTATTAGTTGTTGTTGTAGTATTAGTAGTAGTAGTAGTAAAAACAGTAGTAATATCATCCTTTATATATATATATATATATATATATATATACACACACACACGTATATATATATATATATATATATATATATATATATATAAAGACAAAGGGAAAACTTATCTTAGATGACGCTTTTCGTCCTCTGAGGGACTTTATCAAGGTACTTCTTTTTATCTAGGCACTTGAGGATAAAACACGTCGGAGAAGATAAGTTTTCCTATTGTCATTATTCATATTTCCTTTTACATATATACATTATCTGAAATTTTACACACACACGCACACACACACACACATATATTTATATGTGTGTGTGTGTATGTAAAATTTCAGATAATGGATATCTGTAAAAGGAAATATGAATAATGACAAGTACCTTGATAAAGTCCCTCAGAGGACGAAAAGCGTCAGATAAGATAAGTTTTCCCTTTGTCTTCATATATATATATATATATATATATATATATATATATATAAAGAGAAAGAACAGACGGATTAAGAATTCACCGTTCTTAGAATTTACGTTTTGTTTTGTTTTTTTGTTTTTTTAAGAAAATTGCTCCATACAATGTAGAGAAAAATATTATGATAATATATTTATTATAAAATATTTTACATCGCTACACAAAAAATTTCTATGTTTCGGAACTTAAAAATTGTTCTTCATCGGGCGATTTTGCATAACTTATGATGAAAATGATTTTCTTACTAATGTAGATCATTTTCATCATAAGTTATCCAACATCGTCCCATGAGGAACAATTTTTAAGTTCCGAAACAAATTTTTGTGTAGCAGTTAAATATTTTATAATAATATATATATATATATATATATATATATATATATATATATATATATATATATATATATATATATACAAATTTTTGTGTAGCAGTTAAATATTTTATAATAATAATATATATATATATATATATATATATATATATACATATATATATATTACAATGATGTTCACTCTGTACAAGGCTTAGGAGCCACTCCAAGTAGATGATTACCAAGTTAGAGGAAGAGTTTATAGGGATTTGCAGGGAAGATAGCGGTTAACCTTAGACTTGAATAGGTTAAGATAGTAATGATCGAGAAGTATCTTCTTGTGAGTCGATTCCACAAAGCCTTCGGGTGTATCAAATATATTTTCGTTTTTTACAGACTTCAGAATTTATTTCATGAATACATATTAAGATAGATTTTGAATTTACTATATATTATTAAACTAACGCTGGGGTACATATATCCAAATCCAAATCTATGGCCTTCTCACTCCTGTGGTTTTCTAAACTCATCTCATATGTGGGGCAGAAGAGGATAGCAGGTGTGGCGGAATCATTGACAGGCAATCATTTAGAAACAGTTTAAAAAAATCACATGCTAAAAATAAATATGATTTCAAAATTTAAAGCATTATTATCAATTACTTTTAATTGCGAGCATGAGCCCCAATATAAATAGTTATAAATGGTTATCGACCCATTTTATCATTGGGATATTTTTGCATTATATTATGTATACAGTAACTGGTTTGTGGACTGGGCAGGGATTGGCTGGTTAACTTTAATGCCTCAAAAACAAAACTGATCTCTATTAGGATCATCCCTGCCTGCCAATAGAATGACTGACGCTCAACTCCACGAGAGCACCTCTTTGTGACTGCTCGGTCTGACATTGTCTGCTGACCTGAGATGAAACAAATACATTGAGTTAATAGCTTCGTCCACCGCCGCGCCAGGAAATTTTTCTCGCCGGAGACGATTCTTCAAATATACAAATCAACCATTCGCCCTTGCATGGAGTATTGCTGCCATATATGGCCCGGAGCCCCTTCTGTTAGCAAGGTCGAATTTACTGTATTTGAACTTTAATATAAAAGGCATGTCAAGCTAAATAACGGTTCCGTATAGGATACAGGTTCGAATCCTGTCGGAGGACGAATATTTTCTGTGAAAATTTCTCGGACATTCAGACCGGTAAATGTTGTTTAATACTGTTTATTATAAACAGAGTATTTACTTAAATATTTGTATCTATAAAAAGAACGTTAAACATAAAAAATGTCTAAAATAATTGTCGGAATTTGTCCATTTCACAATCTGTGACGTCATTTGTTTACAGTTGGATACGCATCTAGCAGATATGAATCTATGAGAGAAAATCATGGAGAATTGTGTTTAAAAACAGTAAAATCGACCTTACTAGCCGAAACGCTCCTTTGTGGCCCAGTCGGTAAAGGCACGTCAGGCTATATGACGGTTCCGTATGGGTTACAGGTTAAATTCCTGCTGGAGAACGTATATGAAAATTTCTCGGACATTCAGACCGGTAAATGTTGTTTAAATGTTGTTTATTGTAAACAGAGCATTTACTTAAATATTTGTATCTATAAAAAGAATGTATTAGGTTGGTGCAAAAATAATGACGTAATAATGTCGTTTTGTGACGTTAAAAATACGTAAAAAAAAAACATTATTACGTCATTATTTTTGCACCAACCTAATATAAACATAAAAAAAATGTCTTTAAAAATAAACACAGTATATTTAATCTACATTTCGCCTTTTCAAGTGAATATTTTTTTCATTATTTATAATCCTTATTTAGTTTTAATTGACTTATTGAGAACAATGAAAATATTTCAATTGATAATTTCTTTAATTAAATGACATTTTTACACATTTTTCTTTCTCCAACGGTACGGAAATTTTTGACGGCGGTAAATCTTTGATCACCGGCAGAAGATGCCAAAGCTGTAATTTTCAACTTTTAAAGGCGTTTGCTCGCCTAACGGTAACGATTTGGAAAAAAATATTTTGTGTCATTATTTATCATGTCACACCCCAGCTATCATAACCATCGTATTAAGACGGTTTCAAAATCGATTTGCTCTACTGAACAAAACTGTGCTGAGAAGATTGTGGTGGAAGTCAATCGTAGTTGTCTCCCCTGATCAGCTATAAAATGAATACGTTACACTGTTGCAACATTTCAGTTACAGTTGAATAAAGCCTCAATTAACGCTTCTATCTCGTTGGTTTTTTTCATTACAAACTGCATCAAAATATCTAAATTACTCGTCTTGCACTAATAACAGAAATGGCATTACCAAATGTAATACAGCAATCTGGTTTGACATCTATGTTCATTTTATTCATATTTTCAATAAGAATTTCCAAAGTATTCGTATCATTTACATGATCAGAAATCTCGTACTCCCATATAGTATTAATTTCCACAACATATGTACTACAAGATCAAGTTCAATTATAACAATTTTCTGGATATGTAGACTTGATGATGCAACATATAATAAGACTAAGAAGAATATTTTGCTCCTTCCAGTAATTTCTATAGAGAAAATTTAATTTTCCCTCTATATCATCAATACTGTAGAATTTCCTCTGCTGTTTGCATTCCAAGTTATCAGCAATACTTTGATCTAAAGCTCTTTTAAGGATAGAATTCTCCAGTTAAATTTTTCTGAACCCTGGTGACTCTAGAGGGAGTTAGTGAAGATAAATATGAGGGACAGTTTGGTAAAATTCTACCTAGGGATTGTATCTACATGAAGAATTGGTTTCTTAAAGATAACAGTAATTATGGTATCGGTTTTTTTATTGAGTACTGAGGTTTCTTCGACCTCAGGTCGAAAATGCAGTTCGGATACCAAAACAAATGAATTAGGAGGGCAAATGCACCCTATTTTAAAACACTTATCAAAATCTAAGATAATAAAAAAAAAACTACAATAACACGAGGGAAAATTCCAGATATATTGGGGAAATTTCATTTAAAAAATGCTGTCCATATTTTTATGGAAAATTTCATTAAATTGATAAAATTATGTGTTTTGTAGGTGTTTTAAAATTCAATAACAAAATTCAAAAGCATTTAGAAATACTAAATTTATAGACAATATCATATCTAAACTTAAGCAAATTTAAAGTTTACACTTGCATATTTGTGGACATTTTATGGAAATATTTTTTTACAAATAAAAATCAAACATCTGTTTTTAAATATTTATTAGAAATTATTCTAAAAAGTACCTTTAAGTATTTAATCAAAAAAATTATTTAAAAAAATGATGTTAATTTCACCCACAGAATTCAATGTGGAGGCTGCCTCATTACTTTGTTTCAATGTATCATGATTCACTGTTAATGAAATTACATTCATTTTTGATCCATTTTTCTAATTTCCTTTGCATTTGGGGACAGCATAGACATTCAACACTTTTTTGTAAATTATTCCAGGGAAAATATTTACAAAACAAAAAATCAAGGAGAGTCAGGAAAACTCAAACAATAAAAAGAAACAAAAAAAAAAAAAACTAATGAAAGTATTTCTCTTTTTTCCTGTGATGTCAGCGCATGAGTCCCCCCCATCAAACATACCTTTATCTCAGTGGTATTGGATTATTTACCCATGCCTCCTTACCGAGACAGGATGCATCACAAAGGTAGGCTTAATGTGGGGAACCTGAGCGTGTATACTCAGGACAAGTACAAAAATTGCCCGGGCCCCCAGCTACTGTTGGTTGCGCTGACCTTCTAAACAGGTATGGGTGATGTTCACCAGTTCCTTGAAATTTTCTTCCCAGAAACTGGAATTATTTATGTCCGCGTGTGCTGTGTTTTTGAGATTTCCATTTCAAGATCCTTGTATTTTGATAGTTTTTTGAAGAGCTTCAAAGATATATTAAAATATTCTTCATCAAATACGTATCTTGTGGTCAGGCGTAGATTTGTAACTCAAATATCTTTACCACTTCCCCAGGTTGTCTCAAATATATCCTGTTATACTAGCTGCTTTTGTCAGTTTTAAAGGTTCAAATATTTAACTCAAGTTATGCCCATCACATCCTATTGGTCTTGGAATGGTTTGTGATATAGCCGATTCTTTGTTATACTTACCTCAAAACCACAAAGAAAGAGAGAATACTTTATCAATATAAGTCCGGTTCTAACTTCAGGGAATACTCGGATCTGGTTTTGCTCTCAAAGTACAACAGAAGCAGCGCCAGAAACATTTCAACAGGCAAATTCCCGCAGCAGCAACATTAATCCAGGTGAGTATAATTCGTTATTTTCTTTGAATTTCAGTTTACTCCAGATATTAAACGTTCAGCTTTCTAAAGAATGCCAGGTTGTAACCAACAGTATTTGTCGACCAAAGAGGCATCACATGGTTCTTGAAAATGACTGAGATGCTTGAAAGTACTTGAACAAATCAACAGAGCAAACATGAACTTCGTAAAGTTTATCTACTAGGTCGATCACAATATACTGAATCTTATTCAAGGTAGCACGCATTCATGTGCTTGGTGCACCAGGCAAAAAGCTCGTCCGCATTCATGTGCATGGTGCACCAGGGAAAAAGATCGTCAGAGCAGTTGCCTGAAAATATTTGTTAACAAAACAGAGGAAAGACAGATCCTGTCGGTGAGAAAGTGACTGAAGTTGAGATGCTTGGTCAGGATCAATTACATTGCAGATTCTTCTTTGGATTTTTTTCAAGAATCTCGAGATGCACAGCAGGAGCACCAGACCAGATATGGCAATATTCAATACACGGATGAATACTAGATTTGTAAATATGCAAGATGGATCCTGATGAGACAAAAAATGTCCTGACATGATACAGTGACTCAACTTTTCTTGCAGTAAAAGAAACAATTGATTTGATATAGTATTTCCACTTCATGTCAGTGGAAAACATGACTTTTTGGTCCTTGTCTATAAAATTAACGACTATCCATCAAGTCAAGCATTATATAGTGAATATTTCAGATCAAAATTTATCTGTTTCAGGCTACAAACCTATAAACCGTATAATAGGTAGAGGTGTTTTAGCATGATTATATTTTTAAGCTATCGTTTAGTTTGGTTTGTTTCTTTAACATATCAACTCCTTATGTGTTATTTAATGCCAAAATATTATTTTCTTTTGAGACTTGGGAAGTTCTTTTTCCAAAAATATATTGCCAGTAATTTTTTTTTATTTTCTAATAATTTATTGCAGGTATTTTTTTTTTTTTTTGCTTTGAAAATGTATTTCTGGTAATTTCCAATAATGTAGTTTTGGTATTTTTTTTGTTTGGCAATAAACTCAAGATGTACAGTAGGTGAACCAGACCAGATATAGGGATAGTATTCAATGCACAGTTCGATACATGACTGACGAGGCAAATTTTTCCCCACAATAGGTTGTCATTTCTTTCTACGGTAGACCAGTTTCCATTTACAGATAAGAAGCACTATGCCGGATACACAGGGGCGAATCCTCCTCATTCTCTTCGTAGAAGGAGACTTCATTCAGCTTCTTATTGATCTGTGGATTTTTGGTTTACCCCTCCCTGCCTCCGAAGGATTCTTCCATGTTCGCTACAATCTTAATCTGTGAGTTGATATCTTGCTAAAGACCCCTCTGCAACGCATCATAAAAATTTCTTTGACAATTATTCGTCTTAGCAAAGAAAGTCAGCTTAATAGAGCAGACCCCCAAAGAAACAAATCAAACGATCCTGACAAAATAGGTCACTGAGTGATTCTAGAACCTGAATTCTTGATGAATTACGTTTCTTATTTAGATAAAGAATGGTGTTCTCTCATTAAGACATAGGTCACAAGCAGCCGAAAACGGAGAGGCCCATAGAGGGAGAATAGAAATGCCTCGCTGCAATGCGTAAAGGAATACATGCCCCTTAGACTAATAACCTACTCTCACCTAATATCTGCCCCGATCGTCGACAGCAATAGGTTAGAACCGGAATAAAATTTTGCTTTGCCGTCTCTGCTCATGGTTTTATTTCGTGGCTAACGATCTGTCCAAAGATTTATTTTTAAGCTATAAACATTTGATTGGCAGAAGCAGCACCCTGAGAACGAACCTACCGTCTGGAGTGATCTACAATGCTACACTATGAATCCTCATTATCTGCAATTACTTCTTCTTCTTACAGCAACCTCTTTTAGTAATCATTTACCTTGAGTGGCTCTCGGGCCTCGCATTCAGAGAATATCTAATAAAAGTGAAGAGCTAACTCTGTATTCACTAGTAATGGTCAACCCAACTCGTTAACCTTTACCCCATTCCAAGCTGATATTCTTTCAGTTTTTTATGTTTGCTATTTGCTGTTCTTATCAGAGCTCTGGTGCTTTTCTATAAGTGTGAGGAATCTAGTAAATTTCAAGCTCACTACACATTAATTACGGTCAATCGGAGTAGCTCGTTAAGCATCACCTCACACTGAGGTACTGAAATATATAGGATATTTCTCACTATTTTATCTTTCTTTCGTGCAGTGTGTTTGGCGTTGTTTTGCGGCTGATCCATCCTTCAATTCCGAAGCAACTTGGAAAATCCATCTCCAGGATTCGTCGCCAGAGGAAACAGTCCTTGCTCGAATGGCTCGACGGGCCAGCTTGACTCTGCGGAAACGGCGGGCATCTCGACTTGATATTGGCTCACCTTGCAATCATTTCCACCGAGATAGCATCGTATCACTTTCATTCACGGATGAAAAAGGGAGTAAGTAAAAAGTGAAATTATTTCACAGTAGAATTAAAAGAAAATCGTATTAGATTTTTTAAAAAATCAAACATTATTCTTATTATTACAGTTGTCTCAGCTCTCTCTCTCTCTCTCTCTCTCTTTTTTATTTTAACAATCCTATCCCCACAAGCAAAGGAATAAATCCACTAAAACTCAAGGGGTCACTGAGTGTGAGTGAATGTGAGAAAAAGAAAACATTATTAAAGAAAGACGACAATAAAATGGTCATGTGTTTAGAAGATAACAATTGGCATTGCATTTAAATATTTGAAGATCAAACTTGTAGGGTACTGCTTATATTGACCATTTCTTTTTCGTGTATATCTGGGTCACCACTTATGACTTTTGCTTGGTGTTGTAGGCAGCAGACGATCTCTTTCTTTACACTCTATGGGCGGTGGGAGTTGAAATTGGGGTATTGTCTGGTGAATGTTGGCTTGCGGTATACGGATGTCTTGAACATATGCTCTATTCGCGATATTAGTACATCCAGGAATGCTAGTTTGTTGTTTTCTCTCTCCATTGTGAACTGTTTCGATGATTGTATTGAGTTTACATGGTCCACTAGTAGATGGACCTCTTCCTGGCATAGCCGCAGTATGAAGGTGACGTTTACTTATCCCAGCCATAGCATTGGCTTTACTGATCTTGTTTCTAATGCCATTTCCTCGAACTATTCCATGTATAAGTTAGCAATTGCTAGTGAAAATGTTGAGCCCATTGCTATGCCTTAAACCTGCCAATATATGAAAACAACTCCCACATTGTGGGACACAAGATGAGGATAACAGTTCGAACAATGTAAATAGTTACAATTATAGATACCGAACTTGGACTGGAGAAGAAGAAAATGGAGGAGAGTTCAACAATCGTGGAATGTGTTACAATAGAGCATGGTTACATCTAGCCATTTCAATTGTAAAAGGATGAGACCTTGCTGCCAATCTAGTACTGCACTTAAATTCATAAAGTCTAGCTACTATATAGGAAAAGCAATCAGAATAATTACCATGAATGTATTTATAAAAAGACACAGGGAAGCTATGTAATGTTAGTGGGAAAGTGACTGAAGCCGAGATGCCAGATCAGAACCAACAATATTGCAGATTCTTCTTTGTAATTTATCAAGAATATCTAAATACATAGCAGAAGCACCAGACAAGATGTGACAGCAATATGCAATTCATTGATGAATAGTAGACTTATAAATGTGATTGGGAGTAAGACACAAGGAACCAACTATTCTGGCAGTAGACGTAGGAATTGATTCCACATAATCTTTTCACTTCATTTCACTTCATTTCAATGGAAAACGTTAGCCCAAGAAGTTGCAAGGGGTCATTCTTCTGGAGGTTAGCATCAGCTATGTTGATGAAGACAAAATGGGTTCTCTAGGATGATTAAAAGAGAGCAGTTTCGTTTTAGGGGCATTAAATTTAAAAAACCTGTTCCTTATACCCCTTCCTTATATTCCCACTTTATTCCTTTTAGTAATATTTCATTCGAAAGTCTCTCCTTTATCTTTGCTCATTAATAATTATATAAAGAAAAATTCATAACCTATAAACAATAATACATCTTTTTATATTGCATCTCTTCGCAATAGAGTTAATCATGACCCTCCGCAGATTTTAACTTTTTATCTGTGAATTTTCATTTATTCAAAGGAAATATAGGGAAGTGATTTTCATTATTTTCTCCTTTTAAATTCCATGTCACTACAGAAATTTGACGGTCATGCCCCCCCCACCCAACATCTTTCTCTGATAATAACATTCTCGATAACTACAAATGGTATTGAAACTGTTAGTGGAGTAGTTTTCCCATGCCTCCTTCACAGTGTTTTATTGAGACACCATCAATAGTTAGCTTATTTACTTATCAAGAATTTTTCCGCCCTTTGATAAGTTTTAATTTTCATCCTACAGGGTTGCCTTGCTAAATAGTTTTGGGAGCTCTGAAGCCAGTTTTCTGGCTGACAATTTGACAAACGATCTCATGTATATATACGTTTCATCTTAGATAAAGTTCTAAAAAAAATATTCTAAACAATTTAAGGTAACCACTTACCTTAATTTTTTCAAGTTAATAGTAAAAAGAAAAAAATGATAGATATTATTCAGACTTGAAGAGTCAAAAAGTTGGAAAGGGTATGATAAACATAAATAAAAAAAATTTTTTAAAGTTATCTCCCCTTCTTTCAAATAAATGCAAATTAATAAAAATTCATGTCACTCTCACACGGCCGTAAGGTTGTCTCCCTGTGTCTTTTCTATAAAAACTCTTGTGGAAATTGTTCAGATGAACACATCACTACAAAGATATTTTGAATTTAAACAATACAAGACCGGCGCTGAGTTATCATCAATTTACAGTTGAGCTGGATTGATGTACCCATAAATTCTATGCTGACAGTTTATTTTCTCACACTTATAACTTGTGGAACTCCCATCCTGCGCCATGCTTTTCAGCCAACTTTAATGTTCAAAAATTTAAATACAATGTCAATCGCTGTCTTCCTGATTATTCTTTTTGTTCTCGGTCATACACGCTGGGGCGATCATGTATCTTTCGATATATGACTGACGAGGCAGATTTTTCCTGCAGTAGGTTGGCATTTCTTTCTGTGGTAGAAGAGATGCCATACAAGGCTACAGAACCCGGGCTGTACTGCTATTTATCCATAGCTTGGGTGGGGAGAAGAGGAGGATTCATACCTTTCCCAAGGGTATTAACACGTAAGTGAATGTAACCGATTCAATCCCCAATCCGTGCCGCTATCCCCTCATACTCAATCGTGCTTCCACGGTCATTAATAATGTTTCTGTTTCTAATTCTTCCACACCCAGTAACCCCCAGTATCTTAGTGGCTTTACTGATTTGTATGGGGTGAACACGATCAAAAAAAATTCATATTATCGAAACGCATTTTACTTAAAAGGAGATACCTCTGAATTTTATTTATTTTCAAATCTGACATTTTGTTTGGACATCATGGTAAACGTATCAATAGGAGTCATCTTATTAATAAACTGTAATGGTCCAGGTTAGGACCAAGGAAGAACAACACGAACACAAGAGTAGAAATAACGAAGGTATATTAAACGAAATAATACAAGATGTAGAAGGTATTAGTATGACGGTCAGTTTGGTTTGGAGTGAACTACTGTCGGCTCGACTCGATTCGATATTTATTTGCCCCCCACCACGAGGGAAAGATATGGCACAAGGCCGAGTTTTACGGTGGTATTCCGAGCCCGTGTGCTCGGCCAAAAAAATGCCCGTAGAAAATGTAAAAACAGAATCGGGTTGGTCAACCTCCCCGAAGAAAGCTCTACTCTTCGGCAGAGCCTCGTCCGGTTTCCTCTCTGCTCAGAGGCAGAGAGTTCGACCGTCAAGCCGAGAAGCTCAGCTTGATTCGGTATCTAGCTAAACCCACACGAGGGTTGCATGTGGCACAAGGACGAGTTTTATGTGGGTTTTCCGAGCCCGTAGGCTCGGCCAAAAATGTCCGTAGAAACTGTAAAAACAGAATCGGGTTGTTCAACCTCCCCGAACGAGACTCTGCCCTTCGGCGGAGCCTCGTTCGGTTTCCTCTCTGCTCAGAGGCAGAGATTTCGACCGTCAAGCTTAGAAGCTCGACTTGATTCAGTATCTAGCCACCCAACTCCCACCAGGGTTGCATATGTCATAAGGCCGAGTTTAACGTGCGTTTCACGAGCCCCTAAGCTCGGCCAAATATGCCCGTAAAAAATGTAAAAACAGAATCGGGTCGGTCAACCTCCCCGAACGAAGCTCTACCCTTCGGCGGAGCCTCGTCCGGGATCCTCTCTGCTCAGAGACAGAGAATTCGACCGTAAGCCGAGCTTCTCGGCTTGATACAGTATCTAGCCACCCTTCCCACGAAGGTTGGATATGGCAAAAAGCCGAGTTCAACGTGGGTTTCTCGAGCCCGTAGGTTCGGCCAAAAAAATGCCCGTAGAACCCATATAAATGGGATTGGGTTGCTCAACATCCTCCGAACCAGACTCTGCCCTTAGGCGGAGCCTCGACCGGGTTCCTCTCTACTCAGAGGCAGAGAGTTCGACCGTCAAGCCGAGAAGCTCAGCTTGTTTCGGTATCTAGCTAAACCCACACGAGGGTTGCATGTGGGACAACGACGAGTTTTATGTGGGTTTTCCGAGCCCGTAGGCTCGGCCAAAAATGTCCGTAGAAACTGTAAAAACAGAATCGGGTTGTTCAACCTCCTCGAACGTGCAGAGTCTCGTTCCTCTCTCCTCAGATGCAGAAAGTTCGACCGTCACGCTGAGAAGCTCGGCTTGATTAGGTATCTAGCCACCCCACCCCCACCAGGGTTGCATATATCATAAGGCCGAGTTTAACGTGCGTTTCACGAGCCCGTAGACTCGGCCAAATATGCCCGTAGTAACTGCAAATACAGAATCGGGTTGGTCAACCTCTCCGAACGAAGCTCTACCCCTCGTCGGAGCCTCGTCCGGGTTCTGCTCAGAGTCAGAGAGTTCGACCGTCAAGCCGAGAAGCTCGGCTTGATTCGACCCTCTCTCTTGAGAGGCGTAGTATACATAGTGTTAGGAAGAGTTCATTCTGTAGTTATAGGTAAGGACAGAAACAAATAGATAATAATAATAATGAAAGAAAAAGTCCTTTTGGCTTTCTTGGAATTTCAAACCGAATCCTTCCACTGTGCATGTCAATGGATATCTCGTCTATATTTTTAGTGCTGCTCAGTGCAGACCTGAACTCATTTGAAAAGGGGGAGCAATAACTGAACAGTGCTAAATGAACAAGACGCGATATCCCTGGACACAGATAGAATTAACTTTGTATTTAAAAATGCTCCCTCAACATGTTTTCTTTTATTTACTTATGTTTTTAGATGCGAATTCCAAAGTACCATCGCGCCCAGATTATCATCGTCCAAGTGTGTGTGGGAATGAATACAATGAAGACACAGATGCTGAAAACGAAGAGACCGAAAAAATTTTACAGTGAGAAATTTTCTCTCTCTCTATATATATATATGTTTTTCACATAATGCCTTAATTACCTATCTTTGGGGATGACTCGTAAGATTCGAAAACTTGGATACAAGTATAACAATCATGTCATCACATATATTCTACATTCATTATCACTTCATAGGTAGAACGGACATGCTACATTTTCAGATTGTTTCTCTTAAATTTGAAATATAGGATTGCACTAAATGTGTTACAAATATTTATCTATTTCAAGGAAGTTTTTGTAAAATAAAAATACTAAAAGTTAACCCATGATGGTCAGAGCTGGTCTAAGCTATTCATAGCTGATCTTGGCTGGTCATAGCTGGTTCAACCTAGTTATAGCTATATATTATGTCATGTATATTGTTATTATAGTTTGTATGTCATGTATATTATTATTATTATTATTATTATTATTATTATTATAGTTTGTGCATATTGATGCTTACCGGTCACAGGGACGGATCCCTGCGACCGGTAAACATCAATATGCACAAACTATTCGAGAGAGCAATTTACACACTAGGTATTTACTCTGTCTCCGCACTAAGACGAGGTGTGACACAAGGTCTTTTTTTAAGGTGGAGACCCGAGCGCGTACACCCGGACAAGAATCGAAATTTGTCCGCAGCCCACGCAACCATCGATTACGCTGGCCTCGAAACGAGCAACGATCCCTCTCCTTGGTGCAATGACACACTAAATGCGCAATATCTGTATTATATATTATCTATTTCTAGGCAATATCACTCTTCAGGTTTAACTAATTATCATGTTGATTTAAAAAAAAAGTAGATTTCGTTAATAAACTGTCCTTCGTTAGTGTTCTGTTATTCGAGAACTGGGGCAACTTTTTTCTAAACATTGAGCACTTTAGTATCTGTCTATATTTCTGAGATGAAGTATTATATATACTATTTACATTGTTCGAACTATCGTCCTAATCTTTGCTGCAATATTTATCGTAATGTATGGTAAGGCTTCAAGAACACCAAAAATCTGTAACACGAGGTGAAGTGGAAAAATCAGGCGTGGCTGACCACATATGGAGAGAAAAAGGAGACCACCGCCCTCTGTGGGATCAGGTTGAAATCATAGACAAAGAACATCATTGGAAAATTCATAAACTTACGGAATCAGCACATATGCTAGACCAGAAAAAAATCTCCTGTGCCGACCAAGCATAGAAATGAATACAATATGAGAACCAGTAATAAGGAGTGCCACAGAAAAGCAATAATAGTAGTAAACGAAAATTGCTACATGACCTCTGGTAAAAAAAAATGCAATGATAACAGCAAAAATTGTATTATGAGCACTGGTAAAAATGGTTGCTGAAGACATTAGGATTAAGAGTCCCAGAAATCTATACACAAATGTCCTCAAGGACAGTGGATAAAGGCATTAGTTAGATCCAGTGACAGGGCTCAAAGAGTGTGAGTTCAATTCCTGGTTATGTCTGAGGAGAACTTGGAGAGGAGAATTAACAGAAGATAACTGATAACTGACATCCATTAAGCATGGTACGAGGAACTAGAACAGTCTATCCCAGTGGGCAAAATAAAGGGTTCAATTCGACATTCCAACCACCTGAAGAAGGCCGGAGCGTACAATGACCGAATCGCCGTGATGGCATATGGTAACTAAGATGAGGACGACAGTCCGAATAATGTAATTAATGTATTGAGGACTTTATTTTACTGTGTAGGTAAGTGTTTAGCTTTAGGTCATTTTCTTTATTTTTCTTTCCTTGTTTGAGATTTTCTTTTGATTGAGGTGTTATTATTAATATAAATTTTATGTCTATTTTTATTCATTAAGCATTATTTCCACCGCACCATAACTCAATGTGTAACATATATACAAAGGGTGGGGGGTTGTAGTGCTGGTTTTAGTTTTGGTGGTGGCGACGGAGGCAGTGGTAATAATAATAATAATATGGTGCCTAACCGCAAACACTATTAAAAAAATGAATAATAATAAAAGCAATCGTTAGGTGATGAACAGCATTATGGATGTGCATGTCCATTAACAGCAAGCCATTCAGAGTTGCCTCGCTTATTGCCTGCTTTTAAATCTTTAAAGGGAATGAATGAAGTTCCAATAAATTCGATGATGATTTCTTAATAATCTCTACTGAATTGTTGAGTTTCTGATATGCATGTTGGCCCTATATTCCATTAAACATCTTGTGTGTGTATATATATATATATATATATATATATATATATATAGTTTTTTTATGTCATTATTGAAAGATGAGAGAAAATCGCCGTGTTTATACATATTTGTTTTATTATCAAGTACTTTCGACATATCCGTGTCATCATCGAGGTGTTGTTTATAATAAAATAAATATTATAGTATCTATTATTGTCAGAGACAAATTGTTGTGTTATATGAATGTTACATTTCTTACAAATGGAAGGAGGAATGCTGTATCAATGTGTGACCACAGAAACCGTTTAAAGGGAGGTAACTAAGTATGCTTTGGAGTGTTTTCTTAAGACATGAATAGTAAAAAGAGAAACTATTATTTTAAACCTCGGCATTTCAACCTATTATACACATTTTAAAATATTTGTAAAGTATTCATAATGAACTTTATTAAGATTTGGTTTCAATTCTTTAATATAGATAGCTTCAAGAATTTTTACTTCATTCTTTTCGTGAAAAGTATAGAGTAATTTCAACCAGGATTTTCTGAATTGTGAATGTGGATAGGTATGTTGTAAATGTATAGAAATGTTAGATATATTATTCAAATGAAAATTTACAGATTATGAAAGGATCTTATTGAAAATGAGTAGACTGAATATGTCTAAACTGTACAACGAAACATGTCTTAATGAAAACATACTGCCGAAATATACGCATATATATATATATATATATATATATATATATATATATATATATATATATATATATATATATATATAATGCAGTACTTATAGTTAGTTCTAGTGTTATCGCTATAAATGCATAATGAAATATAAAGAAAAGAGAAATAATAGTGTAGAAATAATTGTGGATCCATATATGGTTACCAGTGGAAGGCACATTATTCTTTAATATGATTTCTCTAATGTTCAGGCCGGTAGATGAAATAAGCCACTTTTTATTCATCATTTATCATTTATTTCTTAATTATTTAATGTTGATTAATACTGTTATTTTTTAATTCTACATATGTGCGCATACATCACACACGACCCGAAGATTACATTCAAATATGAAATAATCTGTTGCTATTTTGTGTTAACACCAGTATGCAATTATCCACACGCGCGCGCACACACACGCGTCGCCTCTAAGTGTTGACTTCTATGTTCACTTTTATATTTACACGCGCTCTATCTCTGATATTGTGCACTTTATCCCATAAATATGGCACATCTTAAGACTATATTTCTTCACACACACACACATATATATATATATATATATATATATATATATATATATATATATATATATATATATAATAGCTGGCCACTCGTATTTTGGCATACCGGTCTACTAGGGCGGCTGTTCAATCCCTATTGCAGACTCAGGCACATTTGTGTTTATTCAACATCCACAGACAACTTGTGGTTTATACCGTAACAATGCTGAGCAGACCTCAGTTACAGTTTCTGTTAGAGAGCGTGTTATCTAGAATGATCATCAATCTGAACAACACCAGCACACACAAACCCTCGGTAACGATGACTTGTGACTTCGTGCTAGCACAGCTATCGATGGCCCCATGTGTTCCATCTACCCAATTTCATTCAAAAGGCTTGGGTCGACAACTCTTCTATGAACCTTGTGGACTGGTGCTACATAATCACTGTACCAAATAACAAAAACCACATCACTTGATGACTTGGACGGATATCACATCTAACTCGAAGAGAAAGTGGTGAAGGCAATCTTTCAGTTATTTAAAACAAATCCTTTAAATAAATAAATAAAATATAGGTTCAAAAAGTTCTGTCATGACAAAAGTAAACCAGTCATTCTGGGAGTAGAAAAACGTTTTTTTTTAAAAAAAAACAAAAAACAAATGAATAATACTTAAAAAATTGTGTGTGAAAATATAGGAAATAAAATGTGTAATATACCCCCCCATTACAAAAATGGCATTTGATGTATTTCTTTAAAATAACTGCTATTTATTAAACTCACTTCATACTAATTATCTTGATTAGAAACAAAATTAAAAGGTAAAGAGTTACAGTGTGTTGATATGAGTGCAAGATAAAGCAACAGAAGTACAGTTCATGAAATTCTTTCTTTTTTTTTCTTCTTCTTCAAATCTTACCATCATCCAAACAATTCCAGTAATATATGAAGTCAAATTTCCTAACGTTTAAGTGTAGCACATGTTTGCCTATTTTTATTGGGAAAGCAAAACAGGGGTGATAAAAATAAAAAGGGTTGTTCCAATGCCTTTTAAAAAAATGGGAGTCATGTTATTAAATAGCCTTGTCAGATCAAAATGTTCATATGGATGTCATGCATGGCACCAAACCTGTTCAGAAATATTTAAACTGTCATCTATATACAACCAGTTTCTTAGATCAATGGTCAAAAATGGCTTTGAGTGAGGGAAATTTGTAGGTCTTAGCAAGAACCAACCTTGTGGAGTGGTGCTACATAATCACAAAGAACTGTACCAAATAACAAAAACCACATCACTTGAGGACTTGAACGGATATCACATCTAACTTGAAGAGAAAATGAAGGCAATGCTTCAGATATTTAAAACATTTTTTTTTATAAATTTTGTTGTCATTGTTACTAAAAATAAATAAATAAAATATAGGTTTTTTAAACCTATTTTTTTCTTCTGTTATGGCAAAATTAAACCAGTCATTCTGTGAGTAGAAAAACTTTTTTTTTTTTAAATTAAATGAATAATACTTAAAAATTGTGTGTGAAAAGTCAGGAAATAAAATAAGCACTGCCTCCCCACCCAGTTACAAAAGCAGCAGTAAAATAAATTTGTAAAATAACTGCTATTTATTAGACTTACATCACGCCAATTACTTTGATTAGAAAACACGAGTCATGTTCTTAAATAGCTTTGCCAGTTCAAGACTTTCATATGAATGTCACGCATGGTTCCAAAACCTCTTCAGAAATATCTGAACACTCAGCTGTATACAACCGTTTTCTAAGATCAAGAGTGAAGAAATCCTGCATTGAATCTTGCAAACCGGTGCTAAAGGATCACAAGGAACTTTATCAAATAACAGAACCCCATCTCTTGAGAATGGCCAACAGCAGCAATAACTAAAATGTAACTCAAAATAATGACATAATCAAACTCGGAAGGAAACACCCATCACTACTGGGAAGTCTGATAAAAGCTACTGGACTTGAGAAATCTGTTTTCCTAAAAAGTGTTTTAAGAGAAAAATTTTATAAACGAAAAACAGTACTGGCTTCTCGGTCAATGAATGCCGAATGTTTCCTTGTATGAAAATGTCTAATATTACCATTACTGTCTACAATACATCAGAGTGTCACAGAAAACCGGTGGCAAATTGCTGCTATAATGCTTGCCAAAAGCCAGAACCATTTTAGGTTTCTTGTTTTGTAATCTGTTTTGTTAAATTAATCAAATTACTTTTCGGTATTAAATAACAGAGTTGATATTCCATTTAAACAGAACAATTAATCAACAATTACACAAATTAATAAAAAATGTATTTTTAACTTTACATTTGAGTGTTTTCTGCTGTTTTTAATCTCCAAATTTTTCCTTTCCAGTTTAACGGAGCATCATAAAATTGCAATACGAGTCATCAGAAAAATTAAGTACTTTGTCTCACGGAGAAAGTTACAGGTAGGTAATGAGAACAGCTGACTGGGGAAGATTTTGTGAGATGTTATTTCTTGACCTTTACTAACATGAGCCTTACTTAATCTAATACAAAGTCTGAACTGGGGGGGGGGATCCACTAATAATCAGCCCATTTTGTAGTATTGTGGAAACATTGATATTATTATAAATGAAAATAAAATATAAAATAATAATAATAATAATAATGAAATTTATAAATAAAATAAAATTTAAACCATGTTTATAATAGATAAAAAAAAATTTAATAAAATTACTCCCAGCATTCACCAGGGACAATTTATACCAGAAATACAGACATTTCGCCAAGAAACGTGAGATTTAATCTCTTCGCCCAAGGTCTGTCATGATGACTGCACATTTATAACTTCCTTCCATGATAGAATTTGCGATATTATAGAGTGATTTACTCCCTTCTATAACATGAATCTTATCACAATTGTAATGTAAAACACACACACAGACTAATACATGCCAATACATAAATAAAATTGTATGAAACTAAAATACAATTTACTATGTTCTTTTTATTGTTGTTATGTACGTTTTTTTACCTCGTGAACACAAGCCCCAACTTGTGACCACATGGTGTGAGTGAATATACCTCCGCATATATGGAAGTAGTATTACATTTTAGGCCTGATCTGGATCTGTAAAGGTCAGATTTTGCAGGAGATGTTCGATATATATAGTAAGAGCATGATACAGGTTTGGTGAATAACTCCTTTTCCACACTCTTTTCAAATTCGGGTGAACTGAGGGGACAAAAAAAAAACAAAAACAGAAAGAAATTCATGATCCAAGGTGAAATCTTCTTTGAACCAACGGAAACTTTAATTTCACAGAGGTTGGCCAGTGAGCTGAGAAAAAGATGAAAACAAATTCACGAGGTTATGCGAATTTTTTTTTGTCCAATGGAAACCTTGTTTTCAAAAGATTTAGCAGTTAAGCCAAGAAAAAGAAAGAAAATAAACAGCTAACCATGCCAAATCTTTTCTAATATATAAAAAAAAATAATGAGAGAAGAATGTCTGAAGTCACGTAGAAGGTTTCTTTTCTGTTCACGCGTTCAAGTTCTTGTCAGTGTCAAATTACTCGCCAATTATATTATCAGCATTAACCAAGCCCTTGACACTTCAAAGAGTTTTATTTCAACAATCCAAGAAAGCTAATTATTTCAAACTTTCTCCATCTACTTTAGAATGTATGCAACAATATATCCCTTCACTGAGCAAAAAACTCCTTTACCTTTGTTTTAAACAATTTTTATTATTTTGTGTCAGAACATTTCATCTTTTATATGAACATTTTCTTTTCATGACAATTCGTTAAAACTACAGACAATAAAAAAAAATCCGATTTATTTTCCTGAAACAAGCTAATGCTTCTACTTCCTGAATGTAAATTCATAAATGTATTTCTTATCTTTTATTAAAATTATTCGTGTGTTTTCTCGTCATTAACATCCTCCATTAACCTTATTAGCGTGGGTAAACCAACTATTCATTTTAATCCCGTAGTCCCACGCTACTATAGAGGAATTAAAACTACTGAGCACAATAAACTAAAAGAAACGGAGAACTGATTGATTATTGATATATATATTTATTACTTATCTTTATTTTATTCTCTTTAATTTCCCCATTCTTAGCTGTATTTTAATTTTTCTATTGAGCGAGGAATGAAAACCACTCAACACTTTGTAATATTTTTTGGCATTGCCATTCATTTTGGTTATATTTTTTGTTTTGCCAAGTTTCCTCTTCTTTTTTTGTCTGATTTTATGTACATGTGTAGCAACTTTGGCGAGGTGATAGCTAAGAAATAAGCGATCTTCATAAATTTAAATAAATTTTATTAATGAGTATTAATTTTCTTTCAAGCTGAAAGAAAAAGATTAAAAGATCCTCGTGAAAAGGTCACAAAAAATATTTGTTTTTTTCCACGTCACAGAATATTTTCGTTACAATGATATAAAACAGAATACATCTACATATAAGAAAGAGAGTGTCGCGTATATACGTAGTTTTATGTATACGTGTAATTTTCTAGCAGCAGCATGGCAGCAGGCATAGAAAGTCGTATTATACTACTGCTAAAATTTGTGTTGACAATAACTTGGCTTGTGTGTTTTCTTTTAAAGTGTTTAATTTAACATCGCTAAGATTTTGTAATAACGTATACTTGAATAAATTATGCAAAAGGTTATGTATAAATTTTTCGAAAGGTTTTTCAGCATTCAGTTTGTTCCCAACAAGAAATAAACGATCCCTAGTCAAAAGTTTATGGAAAAACTGAAAATAATTCTAATTTCTGGGAATTAATACAATCACATTTTATGAGCTCGAAATCAGCCCCGAAAAAATTAAAATGTTAATTTTTCTAAACTCAGTTTATTGGTTAAATAAATACTTTTCCAAATTTTAAATATCTTGGTCATTTTCTGGAGTGAGCCTTCAAAATTTTGTAGCAGACAACAAACATTAATTGTTTAAAATTCAAAGGTAACAGCGCCTTTCATAGGATGTCGCTGATTGGTTAATATATGTGAATTTCGGAATTCAAATTCAAATGAGTAAGAGAAACTTTTAGCGATATCACAAGTCTATTGAATCTTTTTACAATTCTTTAACAGGGTTCCACGCTTGTACACCCCTGTGCAAATTAATTGAAACAACTGCTTTAGTTTCCTTTGTTTCACCACACTGTCAATTTTAGACCCACTGCAGTGACAGGGTGTAATCGATTTCTATTTTTTCCTCATATTAGGTCATTTGCAGTGGTGCAGTAATATGAATTTTTTTTCGGGGTGTGTGATGAAATTTGTTTGGCCTTGAAAAATATTGAGTCATCTGTGATTGCATCCGATTTTTACAACGCCCAGATACTATTGTCCTGACTGTCGATTAATTGTCCTACGACCATTGTCAGTGATGGACGTTACTCCAAGGAAGCGTATGAGAATTTGTAACGATGCACAAAGACCCTGGCAAGCCTTATCAGTGAGCAAATCAAAGTTCTATAGACTGGCCCGAAAACTCTCCTGATTTAAATCCAATTGAGAATCTGTGGTCAATCTGCAAGGAACGACTTTGTGGATTGGACATACAAAGTACTAACATTTTCATTGGAAAAATATGAAAAAAAAAGTAAATAATAACGGAATTATTGTTTTGTTTCAGTTAATTTGCAAAATGGTGTATATATAAATAGTGGTATGTACGAATATGTGTGTAAAGGTATACTTGTATGTAAAAAGTGTAGATGCATATGTGTATGCGTGCATGCATATATGCACAAGTATATATCAATAGGCATATATATGTGTACAAGTATGTACAAGTATGAAAAAAAGAAAAATGGATTCTAATACACTTATATAATTGGGTGGATGTGTATGTAGGAGGGAATATAAGCATGTGGTCAAGGGGTCAGAATGTTATTTTTCTGACAATGAGAACAGGGTTCAAATCTCACCATGGTCAATTAGTCAGAAAGATGACTTCTTGATGTTATCAGTCTGCAGGAGATTATCCTAGAAAGTGCCTGAAAACCATACCGTGGGTTGACCTAAAACTTGTGAGTGTAAATTGGGTAGACGAAACCCTTGGGAGCCGTTGATGTTTGTGCTAGCACAAAGTCATGAGTCATCGTGACCGGGGGTTTGGCGTGCTGTTGGTCACGCTAGATAACACTCGCCACCCCTAGTTGCTAGGGGTGGCGAGTGTTATTTTATGTAAATAAGATCCACTTGGTTACAGTTTAAACCACAGGTAGATGGGCATCCTCGGATATGTGTGGCCAGTCATTAAATGTGTGTATGTGCATATGCATATATATGCATACATATAAAATGTTATGTGTATACGTGTATATATGCGTATGTATATAAAAAAAAAGTATAAAAAATAAAACATCCATGATTTAATATCATACAATGCCAAATGGCTCTAATACAGATATAGATAAAACAAACAACTACATTTCAAGTCTGAAATGAGGAAGTGATAACCTTGGGTAATTAATTTGATTTATGATATCCACTTATCCTCCGAGATACCAAAACATTTTCTACACGAACAGTTTTGTTATTTTTATTTTCAGTCAAACTGAATAAGTCAAAAAGAGCATACACACACTGGCAAAATGCCTCTGACAAAAATTTTCATCTTTGTCTCTTCTACACTTTTATTTCGGATACTATTATATCTCCTACAAAACACACATGTTTGATTTTATAGCATTGATTAAATTTTGTACCTCCAATAAACTCTTCAAAGAAAAATTTGAATTAAATTATCTAATTTTTGATGGCTTCTTACAAACATTGTAACTCTTCTTATTCAATGTAGCAAGCCCGAAAGCCGTATGATGTGCGTGACGTTATTGAGCAATATTCTCAGGGTCATCTCAACATGATGGTACGAATCAAAGAGCTACAGAGACGGTAAGCAACATTTAATAGAAATAAACCTGAAATTTGCATCATATTTTCCAAACCCTCTTTCCTCATTCTGTGCCTTAGAAATTTCAACTTTTATCTTCCTGAAATATATATTTGGATTGAAAGTGTGTCCATTATTATGAGATCCTTCTAGTGATCCAAACAATTAAACAAATCTTCTATGTGCTGTGTCCTTTCAGGAGGTGGCTCTCCATAATTTCCAGTCTTTTGTAACTTTTAATAAAGTTTGTCTTCTTGTTCTGACAACAATTTACACTAGTTTTTTACGTAAGTTATGCATTGTTTCCTCAGTCTCTCTTGCCTTCAATTTGTCCTGTGAGTATAACATTTTCCAAGCCCTCTTTCCTCATCCTGTGACCTACGAATTTCAACTTTTATCTTCCTGCTGCATATAGTGATATTGGATAAGTGTCCTCTATTATGGGATCTTTCGGGTGAACTAAACAATCAAACAAATCTTCTCCATACTGTGTCTCCACAGGACATGGCTCTCCACAATTTCTTGTCTTTTGTAGCTCTTAATAAATTTGTCTTTTTTGTGATTTCTACTAACCTCTGTTCTGATAGACATTTACACGAGTTTGTTAGGTAAATTATGCATTGTTTGATTTTATCCTTCTTGTCTTCAATCTGTCCTGTGAATATCAAAGTTGCCAGGCTCTCTTTCCTCACTATGTGCCCTAGAAAGCCTCTTTCTGGTATTAAGTATATGTGGCCTTTTTGTTTCCATTTTCTCTAAAACTTCATTGTTGCTCACATGTTTGGTCCATGTTATTCTCATCATACTCTTTTAGAACCACTTTCTGTTGCTTCAAGTCTTTTCTTTATTTGTGAAGTGACTGGTTTATTAGATCATTTGATAGATCATAATTAATAAAACACAATAGATAAAAGATGTTAATCTTTTCATGTAAATTTATTGGTTATTGCAATGAGGCTGAGATTAGCTGACCGACAAACATCACACAAAATTTAAGCTTTTTTTTTTTTGAATTGTAGTATAAGATGAACCACAATTTTTAAGGATGATTTTTTTTATTTAAATGTCATCTTATATGTGGAAATATACGGTACTTGTAAAATCTGGTACAAACCTGACCAATGAATACTTCTTTGACTCAAGTATAAAAAATACCTGTGTCGACTTTTGTGATTTTCATCTAAAATAGACTATTTTCAATCATAAGGTTTATTTTCAACATTAATTTGATATGCCATTAAATTAGCCATAAAGAAGCTTCCCTATGCCTTTTCATAAATATTTCTATGACAATTGTTCGGATGATCTTTTCTCTATTGTAAATATTCATTGGAGTTTCATTTATAAGTGTTGTTTTATTTATTCCCCGCTTCCACCAGACAAATTGTACATATGGGAAATAGCTAGGAGTACATAGAGACTCGGAGGTATTATAGTGACTGTAGTAGGAATGGTAAGTAAGAATGTGTTATTTTGGTGTAAGAAATACTGTGGTATGTTTGGGTCAGTAGTTATTCAAAATAAATATTACTTTCCTCTATGGTAGCAAGACTTTATGAATTTAAGTACAATACTAGATCAGCAGCAAGGTCTCATCATTTTATGGTTGTAATGGCTAGATGTAATCTTAAGTTCTATGCTAAAAGTTTCTTCTATCACACTTCTCTCATGTGGAACTCTCTTCCAGTTTCTTGCTTCCCATTATACTTTGATCTTGAAAAATATAAATGCAATGTCAATCATTATCTGTTTTCTTAATTCTTCTTCATCTATTGTCCTCTCTCCTTAATAGTATATTTTTCTCATATTCTCTAAGATTCAGTAACCCTTTCTGTCTTAGCGGCTTTTAGCCTTGCTTGGAGTGAAATGATTAAAAAAATGTTATAAATTAATCAACAAAGCATTAAAAATAGGTTTTCTCAAAATAAGGTTTGTGTGTAAATTTAAATCTCTTTGCATCATAACAAGAAACAAAAGAAAGAAATTCAAATGTGCAGAGGAATAGTGAAAGATATTTTCAAAAACTGGATTAGGCACACAAATCTAAATAATAAGTTTTTATATCTTCATAGAGTTTTGACTCAAGTTTGAGGTTGACTATTTGCCCAGAGTAGGGACCCTAGCAGGTGCTACTACGCCAGTTCAGAGTGGACCTGGCAACAACAGCAATTAAGAGATGTTTCTATGCGCCTCAAAACCTCTCAATCAGAGGCCTTGCTGTCAAAAGTAGTTTATTGTTACACCTAGGACATCTCTTCATTATAAGTTGAGAAGTTACAGCAATGATATAACAGCAATAATCCATTTTTTATCTAATCTACCTCTTGCAAAGATAGAGCATGGCAAGAGTCAGATACTTGCTGGAACATTACAAGGAACCAAACATTTTTCCAGCATCTTTAGGAAGGGATTTTGTGTACAGAGTTCCATTTGAGATTTGGAGGGATTTAAGGTGGTGTAATTTGTAATGCAGAAAAGATTGCTAGACTGTTTCTCATCTTGTGTATTGTGGCAAACAAAGAAAAGGGCAAAAAAGAATAAATTTCCGAGTCACATTATCAGGAAAGAAAGCTTGGAAATTTTAATTCCCACAGGGCCCATTGAATGAAAGAGAAGTAGCCAAAAGCAGCAAGTAACATATTTGTCATGATTAAGCAAAACACATTAAGGAACTAAGCTTTGATTGATTGAATTATTGTTTTTATGGCTTATCAACCTTTTACAGCTCATTTAAATCCAGAAAATATTTTTAGATTGTAAGTATTTCTTGGAGATAATTATAATAATAATGGATAAATAGTAACACTGACTTGATCCTATAGCCTAGGGTGGTAACCAGTCTAGGAGAAGAAGAGCTCTGAATTCAAAACCTCCACCTATGGGTTAAATAGCGTCAGCAACTCACAATTGGCTGAGAATGTGAGTATAACTACACCCCTAAAGACATGGTCAATCAGGGTGGTGGGTTCTACCAACAGAAGTGAGAAAACCCTGAATTTGGATTTAGAATAATTAATGCATAATTGGGAGAGGAAGAAGTGGTGGATTCATGCCTTTCCCAAGAGGATTTGCATACAAGTGAATATAAAAAACCTCACTTGAATTGGAACTCAGCTCTCCAATTTCAAATTCCAAGCCATTATCCATTAACCCATCAGCACATGCAACCTTCCAGCATCTGGTATTCCCAAGCAATCACCAATCCAGGTAGTAACCAGAATCAATGTTGCTTAACTCTGGAACAAACAGAATTATAATATGGTGTGGAGTAATCAATAGTTTTTTAGCCGTGTATATGAAATAACCTTTGGAGTAAAGATGTATAAAAAATAAAAATACTTTTGATACAACCAAATATATTAATAATATAATGGAATCCTAGATAGACATTAGATGTGTACATTAGGAGAGTTTGGGAACCTGTCATATTGCACTCATTTTGAAAGTTGGGGTTTGACATGATAAATAATGACAGAAAATAGTGTTCTAAATCATTACCATTTTTTGAGGAAATGAGTTTAAAAGATTACGTTTATGTTCAAAATCTCATTCCAGTGATCAGTGAAAGCCTTATAGCACAGCCTTATAAAATTTATAATTTACAGAAGCTTTACAAATTGTATATGGAGAAGATGCATGACACAAGCACATTATTACTGAATCATTGTGTCATTAAATAAGACCTTCATTTACTTCAAAGGGAAATTATACTGAACAATTTAGCTGTATTATGATCTAATATCTTATACAATACACTAGTTTTAGTATCATTTTCAATAAACAATGCAAACTGAAAACATTTAATCGTTTAATTTGTGCCCAGTACTATTATGGTGTTATATACACTTTTATCTATTTTTTTAAATTAATTATGATCTATCAAATGATCTAACAATTCTTATTCTACTATTCACTGAGTAGCCTTTTTGTAATCTTTTATATTTTTTAAACAGTGTTTACTTATAGAATGCAGTAAGAAATATCATATTTTGCTCGTGGTGATTCATAATTAGAATTCTGGTTTGAATATTGTTATATTTTCGTTAAAAAAAAAGGAAACTAGCTTTCTTGTCCACGTGACTTTTCACACGTTCCCTTTCCTCTTTAAAAGCTGCGTTCTTCTTCCCTTTCATTCTGAATTCTTTCCTTTGAGTACTAACAACCCGGATGTGAAAACGTTTCGGGACTTTGTCGATCGGTTTGATCTGGTCGATAAGTTCCGGAATGAACACCCTCGGGAGGTAGCATGGACTTGGACAACTAGTGGCAACTCGGCTTCTGACACGCTTGCGAGCTACCTGGACCGAGTCTTAGTTAGGAGAGTCGATGTAGGGCTCTTAGGGTGTCCAAGTTTCCATTACATAGTTTATACGGATCATAGGCTTGTCCGAGTCCGTGTAAACTTAGATAAGCCTAAGGTTAAGTTGGCTGGTTACTGGAAATTGAACTGTTCACTTTTTGGTGATCAGGGTCTCCGGGACCAGCTGTTACTAACCATCCAAAGGGAATTGACGGGAGCGGTTGTGGGAAACGCCTGGTGGGGAAATCTTAAATCTAAAATTCGAACGTTTGCTGCCGATTTTAGTCGTCGACTCAATATAGATAGATTAGCGGTGCAAACTGCTTTAGAAGATAAAGTCGATCGGGCTGTGAAATCCCGTGTTAGTGGGGTCATAGCTTTAGCTAAGGCAGAGTTGTCCTCCTTGCTTATCAAGAAGGATCAAGCTCTGGTAGTTAGGGCTAGGTTAAAAAGAATGTCTTCTGAGGCAACGAATATGGCCGCTGAACTGCGTGCAGAGGAAAATCGAAGCGCGTCTAGGCGACATATTGCATGCGTCACGTTGCCGGATAAGCGGACCGTGACTACAAACGCGGGCATATGTGAGGTCTTTCGGGATTACTTTCAGGATCTTTTCACCAGGGAGCCCGGTCTGAGCTCTGCTCAGTTCTACGCCTATTTAGCTGACGTTCCCTGCCTCTCGGCAGCTGAAGCGGCTAGGTGCGAGGGTCCCATAACAGAGTCGGAGATCTGGGAAGCGCTGAAGCAGGTTGGCCTGGATAAGTCTCCGGGACTAGATGGTCTTCCCTACGAAGTTTACTTGAGGTTGTCGCACGTTTTTGTGCCTTTGCTGGAACTGATTTACAACCACTGGATGAGGCAGGGGTCTTTACCCCAACGCTTCACCAGGGGTGTGATCAAGTTGCTGCGTAAGGACAAGAACGGTTGGGATGGGTTAGGGAACTTTCGCCCTTTAACGATGTTAAATACGGACTTAAAGATTTTGGAGAAGATCTTAGCCAACCGTTTGCAGCTTGTCCTGTCTAGTCTGATTGGCCCTGAACAGACTTGTGCTGTGAAGGGTAGGACTATTCAGGATAACCTTCATATGGTACGCTTGATCTTAGAACAAGTCGACAGTGAAGCCGCGCTGATCAATTTAGATCAGTCCAAGGCCTTCGATAGGGTTGACCATCGATTTTTGGAGGCTGTCCTTTCGGCGGCCGGTTTCAGAGCCGACTTTCGCTCCTGGATCCGACTTTTGTATGCGACCCCTGGTGCGCTGGTGGAAGTGAATGGGGTAAGATCGAAGCCTTTCGTATTGTCTCGCTCCATTCGTCAAGGTTGTCCGCTCTCGCCTCTGCTTTACGTTCTTGCGTTGGAACCTTTCCTTCGAAAGTTAAACGCGAATCCGGTCCTGCGCGGAATTTCCCTGCCTGGGGCTTCCACCTCAGCCAGGTATTCTGCCTATGCTGACGACGTTTCGGTTCTTGTGTCGAGCAGAGCCGAGATTGACGTAGTCAGCATAGAGATCAGTGGGTATGAGATGGTGACAGGGGCCAAGATCAACCGCGATAAGTCTGTGGGCTTGCGGTTGGGTGCGTGGAAGGGAGTTTCTCTTCCCGGACCTTTCCTCTGGACGGATGGGCCGATCAAGATTCTCGGCGTCTGGTTCGGTCCTGATCTCCAGTTGGAAATGAATTGGTCGGAGGTGCAAGGGAAGGCCGAGATCGCGGGTAAACTGTGGTCTCGGAGGAGACTTTCCCTGAAGGGAAGGGCGGAGGTATGTGTTTCACACATATATCCGATCCTCCTTTACCGACTGTCTGTGCTTCCACTCCCGTATGCCAGGCTAATGTCATTAGTCCGGACCTTGTTCTCTTTCTTGTGGAGAGACAAGGCCCCTATGGTGTGTCGCGAGATCTGTTTCCTTCATCCCTCTGAGGGCGGTCTGGGTATGCCTAGCATTGAGATTCGTCAATATATGCTTCGCATTACCTTTCTAGACCGAATGTGTCGCGGATTGGATGAGGTGGGCACCTTTTGGAAAGAAGATGTCCGAAAACATTTCCCATCCCTGAAAAGTGTGCACTCGTGCGAGGAGGAGGCCGGCCGTACACCTCGTGCCAAGTGCTCCTTCTACCGCGAATGTCGCAGTGCTTTGAAGCTCCTCTTACGGACGACGGATGGCCTCTCCGACGCCCAGGCGTTGTCTCGTAAGGCATTGTATCAGTTGTTAGTTAGGGGGTCCGTTCAAGATGGTCTGATCGACGAGCTCGGTCTTACGAAGCAGGAGGCTCGCTCGATATGGCCTTGGGCGCCTGGGTTGAAATGTCTCAATAATGATGAGGCATCACTCACCTGGCTGATGATTCGTGGGGCCCTCTGGGCCGGCAAGAGACTTTGTTCAGCAGGTTTGGAGAAATATCCAAACTGTCGTCGCTGTACTGGCGAAGTCGAGACCATTGGTCGCGCCTTTTTTCAGTGCAGGACGGTAGTGCCGTTGTGCAAGTTTGTTGAAGGCCTCATGGTTCGCATGCTGCAGGGAAAGTTCTTTGTCCTGGAAGCCAGTTCTGTTTGTAGCAATGTGGTGCCGCAATTGACGAAGGCTGAACACTATGTGTTCTGTTGCTTACTAGGGATTATGAGAGTCGTGATTTGAACGACGCGTCAGAAGGGATTCCATGAGGGCGAGAAGTTCACCTCTTCCCAACTGATCTTGTTCTTTAAGCATCAGCTTAAAGTCAAGATTAGGACGGAAAGGCGGTGGCTCCCTTCATCGGAATTTGGCAAAAGGTGGGTGAATCTTGTGCGAATGTGTAGAGTGAAAGGGGCTGACCTAGAGTGGCATTTGGATGTCGGTTAGGTACAGAATTTTGTCCTAACAGAGTTGAACATAGGCAACCCATCCAGATATTAGGTTAGTTTAGTTTTTTGAATTTGATCCTTTAGTTTTCTTTTTTTTGTTGAACTTAGCCAGGGTGTGCCTGCTCTTTGGTCCCTTTTATTTCTGTCCCTATTTTTTTATTTTGTTTAATTCCCCATCCCCTCCCTCGTTAGGTGGTCAGTGATGTCAGTTCTCTGGTGGATGCGGGACGACTTTCGTTTCGTGTGTGTGATTTTTCGTATTTGTTGTTGTGTATGAATGTGTGTATGCCCGCGTGAATGCTTGGAGGTATGAATGCTTTTTTCATTTCTTCATAGTCCCGCATTGATTTCGTCCGGTGAACTGATGTTTCTGCCACATTCATGGTTTGTGGGGGGTTTTATTACTAACACAATTTTGTTTAGTTTAATGTAAATATTTAAAGCACATTGTAAATATTCATTTGGGGATCATTTTTAAAAGTTGTTAATTTTGACCCCCCCCCACGAACAATAATTGTATATAAGGGGACTAGTTAGGACATCATCGAGAATTTGAGGTATTATGGTGGACGTAGTAAAGAAGGTAGGAGTGAATGTGTTGTTTTGGTGATTGGAATATTGTTGGCTTGATTGGGTCAGTGTCTGCGACTAGCTAAGTTTAGAATTAAGACAGATGAAGACCGTCCTTCCCCATCCCCGTTTTAGGCCTTGTGCCACATTTTGTATGTATCATACAAATAAATATTGAATTCTTTCCTTTGTAGACGGTGTTGCGTTTTGATTTGTTGAGTTTTGAGTTAGATTCTCTAGTCCTACCACTACGACAAATCTGTTTTTTGTGACCTACGAGGTTTTGCCGGACGAACTTTTTTCAACTTCATACGACACAAGTCTCTTTCTGTTAAGTCATTTATTAAGTTTTATTTTTTTTATTCTTCTATTTCTTTTGTTTTGTTTTATTTTTGGGCTTTGGCCCGCATATTTTTATTTTAGTCCGGTTTGACATAGTCTTACCGGACGACTGCCTTTTTTTTCTGTTTATTTTCCTTCTAGTTATTTTTAATTAGGACAGCGTAAAAAAAAGAAGAGAAAAAGAAAGCTTTCTTTATTTTCGTTTTTATTTTTATACCCACCTTTTTTTAGCGACTTCGGTCGCATTCATTCTTTCTTTTTTTGGTTTGACTAGTTTGTTTGTTTTTTCTTTTAATTTATTTTCTTTAGCGGCTTCGGCCGCAAACCTTTTTTTTTTTTTTTTTTTTTTCTGCTTTTAAACCAGACTTTTCCTTCTTTTTTTTTGAATTTGTTTTTTGAATTTTTGGAAAAAAAAAAAAAGGAGTTTTCTGTTTTTGTTTTTTATTTTTTGGCTGCCTTTGGGCGCCATTTTTAATTTTTTCTTCCTGTCTAATTTAATATAATTTGTCTTTTATTTTAAGTTTTCTCATTGCATTTATTTTTTAAAAATTTATTGTCCTTGTTTCTTTTTAATTTACTGGTACATCCAGGTTTTCTTTATTTGTTTAATTTCCTTTTTTTTTTCTACCTTCCCCATACTCCTTTCCCTAAATCCGAAGATAAAATCAAGACCCGCAGGTGGTAGTCTCCACTTCCTTTTTCAATATGGCCGACGGTGCCAGTCGGTCGGATGTCAAGAAGGATCTTTTCGGGTCGGCTTCTAAAGCTGACCCGCCTGATAAATCAGTAAAAAAGCGGGCTGATGATAGCCCTAACGTAGAAAAGCCTAGTAGCTCCGAGAAAGGAGAAACTAAAAAGATTGACGTGGTGCCAAAGGAGGCACAAAAGAAGACGGCCGAGGAATTGCCCTCATGTTGGAAGTCCCCACCTAGTTGCATTCTGAACATGGCGGATTTCTTGGATAAGGCGAAGGGGTACGCCCATCTTGTTAAGAAAGATGGGTTCGTCGATATTGTCCAGGAACTTGACGTGTTCGCAAAAAGAATGGTGACCGTTTTTGTGGTCGATAAGAAAACCAAAAAGATTTGTCGCTCCACAAAAGACACCGTGATTAAATCACTTTTGTCCCTGGGGATAAAACCCCAAAGAATAATTAAGGGTACAGGGTTCTTCATGTGGGACATTCTGCTACCCACCCCAGAAGATTGCCTAGCCATGGCGAAAAAAGAACTTATCACTAAGGATTTCATTTTAAGAACAGAATATGAAGGCAGAAGACGGACCAGGGTGGCCGTTTTCGAGGTTCCTCCTCAAATTTCGGGAGAGCTTCTGGCTGCATTTTTTATGCAGTTCGGCCAAATTTTAGGGGCTCTCTCGGACAATTTGAACGGGGGATGGACTTTCGATATTATGCTCGATCAGAAGGCCTTCAAGTCCGTCCCCAACTGTTTGGTGTATGGCGACCGGAAAATGCCGGTCATAGTGACCGGTAGGAGACCAACTTGCTGGAGGTGTGGAGAGACTGGTCACCTTTCCTCCTCCTGCCCAGGAAAGAAGGCCCCTGGAGTTCCGGTCGCTGGCGACCAAAATCCCCCCTTGGCCGAGAAGTCAAATTCCGCGGCGCCTGTAATGGGCCTAGCTGCGAGGCGGACCGGTGAGGAAAATCCCCCGGTTGGTCCCAGACCCACATTACCCCCGACACCAACGCCTGCCACAAGTGTGGTTAAGGAGTAGGAGGAGGGAGAATGGCGCCTCGTAGTTAGGGGCAAGGGGAAGACCCAAACAGCGGTTCCTCAGTCCCAACATGACCCCGGGGATAATGTCACCTACAGCCCCATTCCCTCTACGAGCTCTGAGGGCGACGCCTCGGCCTCTTATGCAAAGACAGCTACGGATGTCCAAAAATTGAATGAACCCGGATGGCAAAAGATTCTTGACTTAAAAAAACTTAAAGAGAAGCTGGATAGTAAGCGGGGTAAAAGTCGAAAATCGCTGGGGGCACCGGGCTCCCTATCCTCTGCCCCGTCTTCCCCCTCATCAAAAAAAGACACTTTCACAAAACCTCCTCCTCCAAAATCGCTGACAAATTCGCCGTCAAAAACTCGATCTGCAAAACCTTCTCCTGTTAGGACGCCTTCGGGCATGACGCCCTCATCTACTCCTATTACAACTCCCATTCCAACACCCATTCAGTCTCCAAACAAGAAAAGAGTCAGAAGCCCGGAATCACAAGCTGCAACAAAAAAAAAAGAAAATCAAACCACCATATCTCCCGGGGGAAGACGTCTGCCGCGTATCCCGGGAACAGGCAGAAAGGGTCTTCGGACAAACGAAAAACCCAAAGCCTTTAAAAGTCTTATGGAATTTCCGGCACATCAATGGCGTTGATGTAGAAGTGCCGGAAAATTTCACGAAAGCCCGAAATCTGCTGACTGTAGTTAGATCTGGCCCGGGTACGCGGGAGATTTGGGGCATGATAGAGGTGGCAAAGGCCTCCTTGAAAGTGGTGCCCCCAGTAGCAGTCTTACTCGAAGAAAATCTGGACGAATCCAAGCAGTGTAAAGGGAGGGTACCTCTTTTTGTTCACCCGTCCCTTTATAGAGCCCTTAAACTAACCTATCCTGCGGACATCGGTGGCTTGTCCCAGGATGATACACTTAATAATGAAATGATATCTGGTTCGATGGGACAGGCTGTCGGTGTCCTCACCCCAGCCATGTTCTATCCTGAAGGACAACCCTAATCGGCTTCACAATGGCTCTCTGGTTAGCCAGTTTAAATGTCCGGGGCCTGAGGTCCGAGTCTCGCAGGGCGAGGCTCACTCGTGACCTTCAGCGCCTCGGGGTGAATGTATGTTGTATACAAGAGACCCGGTTTTCTTCTCGTGATCGTGAGGACATACTGTCTAAGGGGTTCTCCCTTTATTCAGCCTGTTTTGATGGTCGTTCGAGGGGTGTCTCTTGGCTAGTGAGCAGGTCTTTGAAGGCTGCTTGTACCCTTGTCTTCGCGGATCCGGCGGGCAGACTTTGCGTGCTGGATGTTACCATAAAGGATAAGGTTCTACGTCTCATTGGGGTTTATGCGCCCAATACCCATTCCGAGCGGCCTGCTTTGTTTCGGCAGATCGCGCCGTTCTTGACGACGTCTCGTCGGGTAGTTTTAGCGGGGGATTGGAATGCCGTCCTTGACCCCGATATAGATCGTATAGGGCAAAAACAAGGTACTAACAACCCGGATGTGAAACCATTTCGGGACTTTATCGATCGGTTTGATCTGGTCGATAAGTTCCGGAATGAACACCCTCGGGAGGTAGCATGGACTTGGACAACTAGTGGCAACTCGGCTCCTGGGACGCTTGCGAGCTACCTGGACCGAGTCTTAGTTAGGAGAGTCGATGTAGGGCTCTTAGGGTGTCCAAGTTTCCATTATATAGTTTATACGAATCATAGGCTTGTCCGGGCCCGTGTAAACTTAGATAAGCCTAAGGTTAGATTGGCTGGTTACTGGAAATTGAACTGTTCACTTTTTGGTGATCAGGGTTTCCGGGACCAGCTGTTACTAACCATCCAAAGGGAATTGACGGGAGCGGTTGTGGGAAACGCCTGGTGGGGAAATCTTAAATCTAAAATTCGAACGTTTGCTGCCGATTTTAGTCGTCGACTCAATCTAGATAGATTAGCGGCGCAAACTGCTTTAGAAGATAAAGTCGATCGGGCTGTGAAATCCCGTGTTAGTGGGGTCATAGCTTTAGCTAAGGCAGAGTTGTCCTCCTTGCTTATCAAGAAGGATCAAGCTCTGGTAGTTAGGGCTAGGTTAAAAAGAATGTCTTCTGAGGCAACGAATATGGCCGCTGAACTGCGTGCAGAGGAAAATCGAAGCGCGTCTAGGCGACATATTGCATGCGTCACGTTGCCGGATAAGCGGACCGTGACTACAAACGCGGGCATATGTGAGGTCTTTCGGGATTACTTTCAGGATCTTTTCACCAGGGAGCCCGGTCTGAGCTCTGCTCAGTTCTACGCCTATTTAGCTGACGTTCCCTGCCTCTCGGCAGCTGAAGCGGCTAGGTGCGAGGGTCCCATAACAGAGTCGGAGATCTGGGAAGCGCTGAAGCAGGTTGGCCTGGATAAGTCTCCGGGACTAGATGGTCTTCCCTACGAAGTTTACTTGAGGTTGTCGCACGTTTTTGTGCCTTTGCTGGAACTGATTTACAACCACTGGATGAGGCAGGGGTCTTTACCCCAACGCTTCACCAGGGGTGTGATCAAGTTGCTGCGTAAGGACAAGAACGGTTGGGATGGGTTAGGGAACTTTCGCCCTTTAACGATGTTAAATACGGACTTAAAGATTTTGGAGAAGATCTTAGCCAACCGTTTGCAGCTTGTCCTGTCTAGTCTGATTGGCCCTGAACAGACTTGTGCTGTGAAGGGTAGGACTATTCAGGATAACCTTCATATGGTACGCTTGATCTTAGAACAAGTCGACAGTGAAGCCGCGCTGATCAATTTAGATCAGTCCAAGGCCTTCGATAGGGTTGACCATCGATTTTTGGAGGCTGTCCTTTCGGCGGCCGGTTTCAGAGCCGACTTTCGCTCTTGGATTCGACTTTTGTATGCGACCCCCGGTGCGCTGGTGGAAGTGAATGGGGTAAGATCGAAGCCTTTCGTATTGTCTCGCTCCATTCGTCAAGGTTGTCCGCTCTCGCCTCTGCTGTACGTTCTTGCGTTGGAACCTTTCCTTCGCAAGTTAAAGGCGAATCCGGTCCTGCGCGGAATTTCCCTGTCTGGGGCTTCCACCTCAGCCAGGTATTCTGCCTGTGCTGACGACTTTTCGGTTCTTGTGTCGAGCAGAGCCGAGATTGACGTAGTCAGCAAAGAGATCAGTGGGTATGAGATGGTGACAGGGGCCAAAATCAACCGCGATAAGTCTGTGTACTTGCGGTTGGGTGCGTGGAAGGGAGTTTCTCTTCCCGGACCTTTCCTCTGGACGGATGGGCCGATCAAGATACTCGGCGTCTGGTTCGGTCCTGATCTCCAGTTGGAAATGAATTGGTCGGAGGTGCAAGGGAAGGCCGAGATCGCGGGTAAACTGTGGTCTCGGAGGAGACTTTCCCTGAAGGTAAGGGCGGAGGTATGTGTTTCACACATATATCCGATCCTCCTTTACCGACTGTCTGTGCTTCCACTCCCGTATGCCAGGCTAATGTCATTAGTCCGGACCTTGTTCTCTTTCTTGTGGAGAGACAAGGCCCCTATGGTGTGTCGCGAGATCTGTTGCCTTCATCCCCCTGAGGGCGGTCTGGGTATGCCTAGCATTGAGATTCGTCAATATATGCTTCGCATTACCTTTCTAGACCGAATGTGTCGCGGATTGGATGAGGTGGGCATTTTTTGGAAAGAAGATGTCCGAAAACATTTCCAATCCCTGAGAATTGTGCACTCGTGCGAGGAGGAGGCCGGCCGTACACCTCGTTCCGAGTGCTCCTTCTACCGCGAATGTCGTAGTGCTTTGAAGCTCCTCTTACGGACGACGGATGGCCTCTCCGACGCCCAGGCGTTGTCTCGTAAGGCATTGTATCAGTTGTTAGTTAGTGGGTCCGTTCAAGATGGTCTGATCGACGAGCTCGGTCTTACGAAGCAGGAGGCTCGCTCGATATGGCCTTGGGCGCCTGGGTTGAAATGTCTCAATAATGATGAGGCATCACTCACCTGGCTGATGATTCGTGGGGCCCTCTGGGTCGGCAAGAGACTTTGTTCAGCAGGTTTGGAGAAATATCCAAACTGTCGTCGCTGTACTGGCGAAGTCGAGACCATTGGTCACGCCTTTTTTCAGTGCAGGACGGTAGTCCCGTTGTGCAAGTTTGTTGAAGGCCTCATGGTTCGCATGCTGCAGGGAAAGTTCTTTGTCCTGGAAGCCAGTTCTGTTTGTAGCAATGTGGTGCCGCAATTGACGAAGGCTGAACACTATGTGTTCTGTTGCTTACTAGGGATTATGAGAGTCGTGATTTGGACGACGCGTCAGAAGGGATTCCATGAGGGCGAGAAGTTCACCTCTCCCAACTGATCTTGTTCTTTAAGCATCAGCTTAAAGTCAAGATTAGGACGGAAAGGCGGCGGCTCCCTTCATCGGAATTTGGCAAAAGGTGGGTGAATCTTGCGCGAATGTGTAGAGTGAAAGGGGCTGACCTAGAGTGGCATTTGGATGTCGGTTAGGTACAGAATTTTGTCCTAACAGGGTTGAACATAGGCAACCCACCCAGATTTTAGGTTAGACTAGGTTTTGTATTTTGAATTTTTAGTTTTTCCCTTTTTTTCTAGTAAACTTAGCTAGGGTATGCATGCTCATTGGTCCCTTTTATTTCTGTCCCTATTTTTTTTTCTTTTGTTTAATTCCCCATCCCCTCCCTCGTTAGGTGGTCAGTGATGTCAGTTCTCTGGTGGATGCGGGACGACTTTCGTTTCGTGTGTGTGATTTTTCGTATTTGTTGTTGTGTATGAATGTGTGTGTGCTTGCGTGAATGCTTGGAGGTATGAATGCTTTTTTCATTTTTTCATAGTCCCGCATTGATTTCGTCCGGTAAACTGATGTTTCTGCCACATTCATGGTTTGTGGGGGGTTTTATTACTAACACAGTTTTGTTTAGTTTTATTGTAAATATTTCAGTCATATTGTAAATACTCATTTGGGGATCATTTTAAAAGTTGTTAATTTTTGACCCTCCCCCCACGAACAATAATTGTATATAAGGGGACTAGTTAGGACATCATCGAGAATTTGAGGTATTATGGTGGACGTAGTAAAGAAGGTAGGAGTGAATGTGTTGTTTTGGTGATTGGAATATTGTTGGCTTGATTAGGTCAGTGTCTGCGACTAGCTGAGTTTAGATTTAAGACAGATGAAGACCGTCCTTCCCCACCCCCTTTTTAGGCCTTGTGCCACATTTTGTATTTTATACAAATAAATAATTGAATTCTTTCCTTTGTTGATTACTGACTGCTGTGAATTAAGTTCAGTAAATCCTTAAAAGTTTATTCTATCCTTGCTTTCTTCTCTTTACTACGTAACAATTCTATTCTAGTTTTCTTCTCTGTACTACGTAACAATTTAATGAACTTAACTCCTCATGGACAAGATTATTCGTCTGGACAAGTTTGATATATCTTCTGCAGACCCTCAGGCTAGCAAGCTCTGGAGACTATGGTACCGTAATTTTAATTATTACTTATCAACTATTGCTTCTTTAAACCCGGACAAACTCGAAGTCATTTATTTAAACATCGGTGCTACCGTTGCTGATGTTATCGAGGATTGTTCTGGATTTGAACATGCTGTTGAATTGCTGAAAAGTGTTTATGACAAGTCTCCAAGTGTTATTCATGCTATACATTTGTTGTCTACACGTCTGCAGCAGGAAAATGAATCTGTAGACCAATACCTTCAGGCCTTGAATCGACTTGCTGCTGACTGTTGCTTCCAAGATGTTACTGCTACTACTTACAGGGATGAATCTGTTCGTGATGCATTTATACGTGGTCTCCGGTCCCCCGTAATACGTGCCAGACTGCTTGAAAATGATATGCTGACTCTCAAAGAGGCTACTCAATGTGCTAGAGCCTTAGAACATGCTTACTTTCGTGCTGAATCATACGCTTCTCAGGTTGGATCAGCCGCTGCTACTACCACTAGGACTAAAAATGTGTTTACTGATTCTGCCGAGGAAGCCACTTCCACTACTATTACTAAAAATATGCTTTCTGACTTAACTGATTCTCGTACGGAGTGTGACTCTGTACAACTGTCTGCTGCCCTTGCTCGTGGCAAGTGCTACAACTGTGGAGGGAAACGTCACTTTAAGGATAATCGTCGCTATTGTCCTGCCCGTGATATGATATGTCGAAACTGTGGCAAACTCGGTCATTTTTCTAAAGTTTGCCGTTCTACCATGCCGGCACCTTCACGTTCTACCTCAGCTATTATAGTAGCCCGTGCTAAAGACGATGATAGGTCTCCTCCAGTTACTAAAACTTTAGAATTAAAAGGAAAGAGATTAACTGCCCTCATAGACACCAGTAGTTCTGATAACTTTATCAGTGCCCGTATTGTTAAAACAATGAAACTGTCTACTCCTAAACGGAATTCCGTAATTTCCACGGCATCATCTGCCATTTTCCTCAAACTATCTGAATATTGTACTGAGGACATTATCTTTAATGGTTACGAATATAAACAAATTGACTTTACAGTACTTCCTGATTCCTGTATGGATATTATACTCGGAGTGCCCTTCTTAAAACTACACCAGAGTATCACTATTTCTTTTGGTGGATCTCAGGATATTCTAAAAATCTGCGCTTTAACCAAGATCAGTTGTGCTCCTGTTAAGTTGTTCCGAAACTTGACCCCTGATTGCAAACCTATTGCTACTAAATCCCGAAATTATCGTGCGGAGGATGCTCGGTTCATTGAAAAAGAAATTCTATAACTGCTTGAGGATGATATAATTGAAACAAGTTACTCTCCGTGGCGTGCTCAAATTGTTGTAACTTCGTCACCTAATAAAAAGAAACGATTGATAGTCGACTTCTCCCAGACTATTAATCGGTTCACCTTACTTGATGCCTACCCCTTGCCTCGAATTGAAGATCTCGTAAACCAAATAGACCAGTATCGTATCTATAGTATAATTGACTTGTCCAAAGCGTACTATCAGATTGAAATTTGCCCCGAAGATCTCCCCTATACGGCCTTTCAAGCTGGAAATCGTCTGTACCAATTTAAACGAATACCCATGGGTGTTACTAACGGGGTTTCTGCCTTTCAGCGATTTATGAATTCTTTCATTTCTGATTACAAATTATCTGGAACCTTTTCGTATATAGATGATATAACTGTTTCCGGTAAAACCCAGGAGGAGCACAATGTCAATTTGGAATGTTTCTTAAAGGCTGCCTCGACATACAACCTCGAAATAAACCGGGAAAAATCAGAGTTTTCACTTCGTTCTATTAACGTGCTTGGATATCAAATTTTTAACGGAACTATCCAACCCGATCCTGAGCGTTTGAAGCCACTTTTGCAAATGCCTCCTCCTTCCGACTCAAATTCATTAAAAAGGCGTCTTGGTATGTTTGCTTACTATGCGAAATGGATACCTAAATATTCACACAAAATTCGTCCACTGGTCGAAAATAAACAATTCCCTATGCCTACTATAGTTATAAATTCTTTCGAAAACTTAAAAAAGACATTGCCGAGTCATATGTAAAAGTTATTGATGATGAATTGCCATTTACTATTGAAACCGATGCCTCAGAAAAGGCTATTGGAGGCACTCTTTTACAAGCTGAGCGACCTGTAGCATTCTTTTCTCGGTCGCTAAACCCCTCTGAAATACGACTTCATATAGTCGAAAATGAAGCATATGCCTTAGTCGAATGCGTTCGTAAATGGAAAGACCTCCTTGCTATTATTACTGATCAACAAGCCGTATCTTTTATGTTTAAACCTGCTAATCGCGGAAAAATTAAAAACGATAAAATTATACGGTGGAAAATGGAACTTCTTCCCTTTTCATACGACATAAAACACCGTCCTGGAAATGAAAACACAGTTGCGGATACCTTATCCAGAGTATGTGGTGCTGCTGCTTCATCGTTAACGGAACTTAAATCGATACACAATTCCTTAATACATCCTGGGGTACAGCGCTTTTGGCATTTTGTAAGGTCTCAGAATATGCCGTATTCACTTGATGAAGTCCGACGTGTGACTTCTGAATGTACGACCTGTGCCAAAATAAAACCCCAATTCTTCGATTCTGCTAGTAATGTTCTGATCCTTTCTACTGCGCCATTTCAGCGTCTTTCCATAGACTACAAAGGGCCTGTCCTGGTATCTCCGACAGGTTACCGATATATATTTACTGTTATCGACGAATATAGTCGATTTCCCTTTGCCTTTCCTTGTCGAGATTGCTCTTCGCAAACTGCTATTCAGTGCCTGACAAGTATTTTCTCCATTTTCGGGCTTCCCTCGTTCATTCACTCCGATCGAGGAACTTCGTTTATGTCGGGACAATTTAAACAATTTCTAACACGACTTAGAATTGGATGCAGTAATACTACTGCTTATAACCCTAGAGGCAATAGCCAATGCGAACGTTACAACGGCATAATTTGGAATACCATATTATTGGCCCTGGAATCGAAACAGTTACCAATTAGTGCTTGGCAGGATGTTCTACATGATGTGTTAAATGCTATCCGCTCCCGGATATGCACCACTACGAATGAAACCCCCCACGAACGAATGTTCAATTTTGAAAGGCGGTCCTCCACCGGTACTGCGTTGCCTGTTTGGCTCTGTGAGCCTGGGGAGGTATTATTAAAACGATTCGGTGGCAGAGGTAAATATGACCCTATCGTTGAGGTGGTGGAACTCTTTGAGGCCAACCCTACGCATGCCAAAATACATCACAATGATGGCCGGGAAGATTCGGTGGCGCTGAGACGGTTGGCACGTTTTCCACGACCGGATGGACCTCAAAATGGACCTGAAAATACTCAACCCGGCGTGGACCATGCAGATTCAACCCTTTTGCCTGATGCAGGTCCCGTTAATATTTCTTCATCTTATACAGAAAATGAATCTGTGAATAATAGACAGAATCCTGAAAGTCAGCCTTCCCAGAGGTCTGGCTCTTCCTCCACGCCGGTCTAGCAAGATTCGTAGACCAATCCAACGACTGGATTTATAACACTTTTTCAATTACAATCTCTTTTGCAAGTGGGGGAGAATGTTATATTTTCGTAAAAAAAAGAAGGAAACTAGCTTTCTTGTCCACGTGACTTTTCACACATTCCCTTTCCTCTTTAAAAGCTGCGTTCTTCTTCCTTTTCATTCTGAATTATTTCCTTTGTTGATTACTGACTGCTGTGAATTAAGTTCAGTAAAGCCTTAAGAAAAGGTTCTTTCCTTGCTTTCTTCTCTTTACTACATAACAATTCTATTCTAGCTTTCTTCTCTGTACTACGTAACAATATTTTCCATTCAATGTATCTAATGCAAAAGATATCAACTTTATTTGGATTTATTCTTGAGACAGTAAAATGTTGAAGTCCAGTTTGTAAAACCTGCGAGAAACTAGATATTTCTGTACATTTCTCAGACTATCTAAATGCTCCCAAACTGATAAATGCTATTAGTTGAATTTTTGTTGTCAGTACTTATCACATTAGACTCCCACTTGGAAAAGAAAAGTAAAAAATCAACCTGTCCTAGTACACATGAAATAAGCTTTAGAATAAAGGTCTGTATATTAAAAAAAAAAGGTAGGTTTGATATGCACTAATTTTATGTGTTTGATTCTCTTTTCATTTTGGATTGATTTTCAGACTTGATCAGACATTAGGAAAACCAACAGCACTTTATCAAAATGTCCGAGACAGAGACAAGATGACAATCAGTGCTCGGATTGTTCGAGTTGAAAATCAGGTGAGTTGTTTTTTTTTTTTTTATTCTTTTATTCTTTTCTCGTTATATATTTTTCATGTTTAATTAACAGTTTGATACATATCTTCACATGGCAGATAATTGAACAATGATTTTTGATGGAGTTATACAGAAGGCATTGCAACTAGAAATAATCACATTTTTTCAGTATTTTTTTTTTTTTTTTTCATATGATAACAGATTCAGGCACTGGTAAAGGGTGGACACAAGTGGGGGATGATAACGTGAAAACTCGTCAGATGACATTAAAGAGTCGAAGGAGATGACAATGTCGGAACTTCCGAGAACCACCACCAATAGTTCATACTGGAGGACGTTGTCTGTTTCTTCTGACAGTAGGTCGCCCCAACAATTGTAGCAGACAAGGGACTGATGATGATGACGATGATGATGATGATGACGAAAACGATGCTGCTGCTGCTGATGATGATGATCATCATCATGATCATCATGATCATTATTATCACCACCACCATCAGCAGCAGCAGCATCTATTAAGCATACCAGATAACGAATAAAAATGAAATAAAGGGTACAATAAATAACATTTCCTATAACATTGTCTTTTTATAATCAATAAGCAGTCATCTTATGCTGCAGGTATAGGATAAATTTATGATAAATTTGCTATATTTTTTGACTCCATCTTATCTGAAGGTTGACTTATATGTGGAAATATACGATAATTATTTTCAATAAAAAGTGTTTTTTATTTTGTCTGGAATGGATTAAGTAATAGAAAAGGCTATGATAATGTGTCTGCTATGATTTGAATACGTTTTAATATTTTTTTTATTCATTCCCATTAAAGGTGCATTTTAACTCATTCCCTTTAAAGAATAGATTTTTTTCATTCTTTTTAAAGATCCATTTTTTATTCATTCCCTTTAAAGAATGCTTTTTTAATTCATTCCCTCTAAAGAATGGATTTATTTATTTATTCTTTTTAAAGATGCATTTTTTTTATTGATTCCCTTTAAAGATGCATTTTTAATTCATTCCCTCTAAATGAATGGATTTATTTATTTATTCTTTTTAAAGATGCATTTTTCATTCATTCCCTTTAAAGAATGCATTTTTTTATTCATTCTTTTTAAAGATGCATTTTTTTATTCATTCCCTTTAAAATGCTTTTTTATTCCTTCCCTTTAAAGAATGCCTTTTTTTATTCATTCTTTTTAAAGATGCATTTTTTATTCATTCTCTTTAAAGAATGGATTTTTTATTCATTCCCTTTAAAGATGCATTTTTTATTCATTTCCTTTAAAGAATGCATTTTTTATTCATTCTTTTTAAAGATGCATTTTTTATTCATTCCCTTTAAAGATGCATTTTTTATTCATTCCCTTTAAAGATGCATTTTTATTCATTCCCTTTAAAGATGCATGCTTTTATTCATTCCCTTTGAAGATGCATTTACTTATTCATTATTTTTAAAGATGCATATTTTATTCATTCTTTTTAAAGATGCATTTTTAATTCATTCCCTTTAAGATGCATTTTTAATTCATTCCCTCTAAAGAATGGATTTATTTATTCATTCTTTTTAAAGATGCATTTTTTATTCATTCCCTTTAAAGAATGGATTTTTTATTCATTCCCTTTAAAGAATGCATTATTTTTATTCATTCTTTTTAAAGAATGGATTTATTTATTCATTCTTTTTAAAGATCCATTTTTTTATTAATTCCCTTTAAAGATGCATTTTTAATTCATTCCCTCTAAAGAATGGATTTATTTATTCATTCTTTTCAAAGATGCATTTTTTTATTCATTCCCTTTAAAGAATGAATTTTTTATTCATTCTTTTTAAAGATGCATTTTTTATTCATTCCCTTTAAAGAATGCATTTTTTTATTCATTCTTTTTAAAGATGCATTTTCTTTATTCATTGCCTTTAAAATGCAGTTTTTATTCATTCCCTTTAAAGAATGCCTTTTTTTATTCATTCTTTTTAAAGATGCATTTTTTATTTATTCGCTTTAAAGAATGGATTTTTTATTCATTCCCTTTAAAGATGCATTTTTTATTCATTTCCTTTAAAGAATGCATTTTTTATTCATTCTTTTTAAAGATGCATTTTTTATTCATTCCCTTTAAAGATGCATTTTTTATTCATTCCCTTTAAAGATGCATTTTTATTCATTCCCTTTAAAGATGCATGCTTTTATTCATTCCCTTTGAAGATGCATTTACTTATTCATTATTTTTAAAGATGCATATTTTATTCATTCTTTTTAAAGATGCATTTTTAATTCATTCCCTTTAAGATGCATTTTTAATTCATTCCCTCTAAAGAATGGATTTATTTATTCATTCTTTTTAAAGATGCATTTTTTATTCATTCCCTTTAAAGAATGGATTTTTTATTCATTCCCTTTAAAGAATGCATTATTTTTATTCATTCTTTTTAAAGAATGGATTTATTTATTCATTCTTTTTAAAGATCCATTTTTTTATTAATTCCCTTTAAAGATGCATTTTTAATTCATTCCCTCTAAAGAATGGATTTATTTATTCATTCTTTTCAAAGATGCATTTTTTTATTCATTCCCTTTAAAGAATGAATTTTTTATTCATTCTTTTTAAAGATGCATTTTTTATTCATTCCCTTTAAAGAATGCATTTTTTTATTCATTCTTTTTAAAGATGCATTTTCTTTATTCATTGCCTTTAAAATGCAGTTTTTATTCATTCCCTTTAAAGAATGCCTTTTTTTATTCATTCTTTTTAAAGATGCATTTTTTATTTATTCGCTTTAAAGAATGGATTTTTTATTCATTCCCTTTAAAGATGCATTTTTTATTCATTCCCTTTAAAGATGCATTTTTTATTCATTTCCTTTAAAGAATGCATTTTTTTATTCATTCTTTTTAAAGATGCATTTTTTATTCATTCCCTTTAAAGATGAATTTTTTATTCATTTCCTTTAAAGAATGTTTTTTATTCATTCTTTTTAAAGATGTATTTTACTATTCATTCCCTTTATAGATGCATTTTTATTCATTCCCTTTAAAGATGCATTTTTTATTCATTCCCTTGAAAGATGCATTTTTAATTCATTCTCTTTAAAGATGCATTTTTTATTCATTCCCTTTAAAGATGCATTTTTTATTCATTCCCTTTAAAGATGCATTTTTTATTCATTTCCTTTAAAGAATCCATTTTTTTATTCATTCTTTTTAAAGATGCCTTTTTTTATTCATTCTTTTTAAAATGCATTTTTTTATTCATTCACTTTAAAGATGCATTTTTTTATTTATTCTTTTTAAAGATACATTTTTTTATTCATTCCCTTTAAAGAATGCATTTTTTTATTCATTCTTTTTAAAGATACAATTTTTTTATTCATTCCCTTTAAAGAATGCATTTTTTATTCATTCCCTTTAAAGATGCATAGTTAAATCACTTCTTGTGTTCCAGTAGTGTTCCAACTGTAAGAAGGTGGTTCCACACAAACAGCTTTCCCAAGAACAGAAACTCTGTGGAATCAACTCCGAAATGAGTGCTTTCCTGAACAGTTCAATCTCAACTTTTTTTAAGTCACAGATCAATTTTGTCTTTTCACTTTATTTTGATAATCATCACTTCCTAACATCCTTCTCTCCTTCATTCATATCACATACACCATTCATTACCATTTTAATATTTTATATTTAATTTTTCTTCTTTCTTCAGATGTGTCAAATGGATCAGAAATTGGATAACGTCCTTGATTTGCTGCAGATTGTAATGAAACAGGTAGTTACAGATCCAACAGAACAAAAGAATTGGTCACAGCAGAGTCAAGAGGCAGAAGACATTGCTGACAAAGTATAACATGTGGTGCAGGTGAATCAAAATAGATACCTAAGGAGTTGAAAATGTGAAAGTTGTCAAGAGATGAAATGTCAATCGTTACCTTTTAAGTCATTTTGCTTTTCTTAAGAAAACATATTTTTTATTCCACATTAAATAATATCAATGATAACATATATATATATATATGCTTCCCAGTGTTATGTAGCAGTCCAGACTTTGTCTGTTTCTGAGGTATATCACTGGGAAGCATAATTTCTCTATTTTTGTCAACCTAGGCATAGAGAACTCTTTGTTAATGTTCAGGTAGGTATATGTATTTAGGTCTTTTTTTTGTTTGTTTTTCCTTAGTTTATTTTTTCCTGTTTTCTTATATTTATTTTTTAGTGTTTTTGATATATTCGTTGTTAGTTTATTCTTTTTTATTAAGTTTCCTATTGGTCACCTCACAGGTTTTCTGTTGCTTGAAACAAGTCTTTGGGTTTTATGAATATGTAAATATATATTTATGTATATATACTCAATAATTATATATATATATATATATATATATATATATATATATATATATATATATATATATATATATATATATAATCATTTCTTACCATTCATTGTGGTCTTGAGCAAAACTGTTTAGTGTCTGCCTCTCACTCAGCGGGCTCAAGATTGTAATAAGTGCATATATACTGAAATGTTGTAGGTGTAGACTGTGTGGACACAGGAAACAACCCTCCATGGTGATTGTTAGTTTTGGCTCTAAACTCCCAAACAATCCTCACACCTTGAAGACCAGCTTTAGATTGCTTGGGTCATGAACCTGATAGTCCCTATGCAATGATGTTTCTTATTTTCACAGACTCAATATTTATATTCTCCCCTCATAAATATAATAAATTTAAGTCTATATATATATATATATATATATATATATATATATATATATATAGGAGGTACACTGGAGTAATGGATAGTTGCTCAGATTGAGGAATCAGAGAGCTGAGTTTCAATTCCAGCCAAATCATTACATTCATTTATGTACTAATACCCTTGGGAAAGG
>OZ010591.1:97092511-97097511 GCA_963932145.1 Acanthosepion lycidas
AATATAGCACATTTCAAACAGTAAACATGTATATACATATTAAATATGTGTGCATGCATGTGTGTGTGTGTACACACCTCCATATATAAAGAGAGAGAGAGAGAGAGGGAAAAAAAACTTATTTAAATGATTTTGGTAGATAAAGGATAATTTTGTTTGCTATTAGCAGATTTTCCTTCATATGTATTCAGAGGTACAACCTCTGATGACAAACACATCTATTCCCAAAGACAATCATGCAAAGTTAAACATCTTTGTGTCAGTGTTTGAAAAGATATTTACATACCATTTTTATGTGAATGCCTATTTGAATTTTCAAACATTCTAATGTAGAACTAAAATCCTTTGCACAAGCAACAACAAGGCAATGATTCTTTGGTTTATTTTATTGCTAATATCTCTATCTTATTTCTGTTGCTTTTTATTCCCACATTCTGCATTTATAAATGTTTTGATTGTTAAACTGCACAAAAATTCAGATAAACTTATTGTTTCCAATATGCTGGAATTCATATCTTGGGCATTTAGTATTTAAGTATTGCTTCATTTCTGATTTTGTATTGGTTTCTTTAATGGTCAAAGAATTTTTTTACCAAAAGGGTTGTGATTAAAAGCAGTAGGAATGAGAAGGAATAATGTGAAAATTGCTTAATCTGGAAAAGTTAATTTTTGTTTTTTGGAAAGATTATGACTGAGCAAAGAAATGGAAAAAAAAAACAAGTTATTTTAGTGGCGAAAAATTTTAAATTCTTTTGAAATCAATTATAAAGAAAGATGGAGATTTTTTTTCAAATATAGAAATCCTGATAAAAGTTTATTTTGCAAAATTTACAATGTTCCTGCCTCTGGTACATATGTACATGTGTAAAATTTCAGATATAACCTAAAATATATCTGTAAGAGGACATTATAAATAAAGATAAAAATAAATCCTAGCCAATATATTTTTTCATCAAGGCAATTGTAAGGATTTTATTTTGCAACAAATATCTATAAACAAAAGTAAAAATGTCATAATTTTAAAAAGTTTTAAAATTTAAGTATACATTAATAAATACGCATCAGGCTAACTGGAAGTCAAGATAAATTATGGATGCTGCTAAGTGATGTAATTACATCATTTCATAATTTAGCTAAACTTTTCAATTAGCCTGATGTTTATTGATGAATGATTAGAAAAAAATTAATTAGAAAACTAATAGTATTTTTACTTTTGTTTTTAAATATTTGTTACAAAATAAAATTCTTATATTTGTCTTGATAAAATCCACCAGAGCAGACGGTGAAATGTGTTGTGTGCATATATATATATATATATATATATATATATATATATATATATATATAAGACATTTGTGCATTTGTGCATATATATATATATGACTATATAATCATTACATATGCATGCATGCATATGAATATATATATATATATATATATATATATATACATATCAGTATATATATATATATGTATATATATATATATATATATGTATATATATATGTGTATATATATATATATATACATACATACATACATAGATACATATCTATATATGTATATATATATGCACATATATGTATATGCATATATATATATATATGTACATAACAGTATATATATATATATATATAGTATATATATCACTATATATATATATATATGTATGTGTGTATATCAATATATATATATATATGTGTGTGTGTGTGTGTGTATCAATATATATATATATATATATATATATATATATATATATATATATATATATACAGTGCTGTTTGATAAAAGTTACTCACCTGATTTCTTTTACTAAATGTTCTCTTTTCCGATGAAACAAAAGTTGAGCTAAATTCAAAGGATAAGTGATCTAAAATCCGAAGAAGAAGCTTTGAAAGCTCTTTGAATTTAGCAGTAAGTACTGTCAAGCATTCGTTTAGTATAATGTTCTAGGTTTTTTTTTCGTGGACCTGGTTTCTTAAAACCTATTGAAAAGACCCTCTGGAGCGAGCAATACAAGAGAATTTTGGAATCTTGTCCGCTCCCTTCTGCTGAAAGGGTGCAAATCGACCACACCAAGTTCATTTTTATGCAGGACAATGCTCCCTGTCACAAATCAAAATTGATGAAGGAATACTTTGATGAGAAGCAGGTGAGTGTTATGACATGGGCGCCACAATCTCCTGACCTCAGTCCCTTAGAAAAATTATGGAGCATGTTACTCAACTGCTTTCTCGAGAGCCTGTACTTTATAATGCTCTATAAGTTTTCTATGGGGTTGAGGTCAGGAGATTGGGGTGGCCATGTCATAACACTCACCTGCTTCTCATCAAAGTATTCCTTCATCAATTTCTTATTTTTGACAGTGAACATTATCCTGCATAAAAATGAGCTTGGTGGGGTCAATTTGCACCCTTTCAGAAGAAGGGAGCAGACAAGACTCTAAAATTCTCAATGTGGTGAGGAGTTCCACTAGCCCTCATGGTGGTGAGGAGTTCCACTAGCTTTAAGATAGAGAAGATCCGTAAAATTATGTTTAGTGAATTTAAAAATCTAAACTTAAAGATAACAGTCTCTTCAAAATTGAAAAAGGTAAACTTCCTCGACGTAACCCTAGACTTACCGAGCAACACGTACCAACCTTATAGAAAACCAAATGCTAACCCCTTATATATACACCCGAAGTCAAACCACCCTCCATCCACAATTAAACATATACCCTCATCAATAGAAAATAGAATTAGCAGTAACTCCGCTAACAAAGTAATATTCCACCAACATAATGACTTCTATAACACTGCCCTAAAAAGTAGTGGTTATAAAAATGCTAACATTAAATATAGGGACAATTGCAATAACCAAAAGAAAAAAAACAGGAAAAGAAACATCATTTGGTATACACCTCCGTTCAACCAAATGGTTAGTATTAAACTAGGACAGAAGTTCTTAGCTCTAATCGATAAACACTTTCCCACCAAAAGTAGGCTTAGTAATATATTCAATAAGAACACACTAAAATTGAGTTACAGCTGCACTGAAAATCTAGAAGGTATAATAAGAAGACACAATAATAATATATTGAACAAACCCCCTTACCTGAATAGTTTTAATAACTCTACACTTAAATCAGATAATGAAAGGGAAAAATTATGCGATTGTAGAAACCCGGTAGACTGCCCATTAGAAAATAAGTGCTGCATCAAATCTGTGGTATACCAATGCACTATATCATCCACGGAGAACCCTAACAATAATATGATATACATTGGGTCCACGAAAAATGCCTTTAAAACCAGATGGAGGCAGCATAAATGCTCCTTCAACAACATAAACTTAAGACATCAGACCTCTCTATCTAAATATTTTTGGCACCTGAAAGAAAAAAATAGGACACCTAAAGTAAAATGGAAAATCATTAACAGGACTAGAACTTGCAAAACTTGGGATGACCCATGCCCTTTGTGCCTCCATGAGAAACTACACATTATTAAGCTTCTAAACAATAAAAACCTATTAAACAACAGGCAAGAATTAACGGTTTTCTGCCGACACAACCGAACTTATGCTCTGAATAACTAGCTAAAAACACGCATACAATAAAATAAATTTTAAAATCCATAGCCCATCTACATAGTTTTAATACCCTACAAAAATTGATAACCCTTTATGAAGTCGTCAAATAACAAACGTTACGGCCTTTTCATATACACAAATCCCTTTCATAAAGAGATATAATAAAAGAATAAAATAAAAATAAATAAATAAATCTCCGTAGACGCTCAAGCCAGACTATGCGAAAACTTCCTCCGGCGTAAATTTAGCCACCCCCACCTTACCCTGACCCGGCATCTATGAAAGTAACCCTATACTGATACAAATTATTAACACCCCACCCCTGCCGATTCTAAACAATCCACTCTTGATGTTACCATGGAAATTTTTGATTTCAATTCTGACCATACTATTAAAACTCGTAAATTTCAGAAATAAGTCATACCCAAAAAATTTCGCTTGAAGATGGAACAGAGCCTACTTTAACTCAAGTTAATTCAAATATTATTTTGAAGTTTTAGGCTCTCGTTTTGAAACATGAGACCTCTTATGTAGCGAGTTGGAATCATATTTTTAAATAAATAATTATATTTATGCTCTACTTTCGTATCGAGCACTATTTTTTAAAAATAATTACAAAAATACTAAGGAACTTTGGATTATTTACTAAACCAGTTTCTTTCCTATTTTCTACAATATTTTCACACACACACACACACACACACACACACACACACACACACATATATATATATATATATATATATATATATATATATATATATATATATATATATAGCTGTATATATATATATATATATATATATAGCTGTATATATATATGTATATATATATATATATAGCTGTATATATATATATATATATATAGCTGTATATATATATGTATATATATATATATATATATAGCTGTATATATATATATATATATATATATGTAGCTGTATATATATATATATATAGCTGTATATATATATATATAGCTGTATATATATATATATATATATATATATATATATATATTATTTTATGTGTTGACTGCTTATTGGAAAGTGCTCAATATCAGTAACAGAGCTAACATATTCAGTTGTAAGGATATGTATTTGTGACCCTGGCTTTCATGCTTCTTACAGTCATCAGACGAACTGGCTTAATTTTTAAAAATTGGATATATTTATGCTTGTTTGACTATGTTTGGTAGTGGGAGGCGTGTAACCTACTTTTCTGTTTGTTTGGGGTGACACTCTCATATGCATAGACACACATATATAGAGATGTACGCCTTTTGACTCACACAAATGCATCCATATAAACAATCCAAGGCTAGATGCAGAAGCATATCCATGCATTAAGGCATACATACATACACAGCTCTAATTCTATTTTGGTGTCAAGACTGTAGCTTTTATATGCTGTGATGTTTTTTCAAC